>VDFB02000013.1:121808727-121832255 GCA_007258455.2 Sequoia sempervirens
ACATAGTTGAATCCCATGGAACAATTTGATGGAACAAATTATATAAGTTGTATATAAGTGTATATAATTCTTGAACTTAAGAATTCCATGAAACAAATATAAGTTGTATATAATTGTAATTTAGGAAAAATGATTTAAAAATAAATCACTACGTTTCAAATAAGGATTGAAAGCATATAATGTGGGTTTACATGCAACCAAAAAAAGTGAGAGATGATGCTACCAAACATTCTTGAACTTAAGAATTTTCCATCGAACAAATGTGTACATATAATTGTAATTTACACAAAATGATTTCCAACTATGTGCAAGTTACTATAAGTTCTCATTTGAACATGTATAGGGTTACAAGTGAACTTGAAAACCATGGATATAATCTAAGTCAAAGATGTTGGTTTAGTACGCTCTTTAATAACATGTAGAATTTTTTGGTGATCATCACTATCTAGTCTCCATTTTCTTCGGCCACGTGCATGTGGAACTACATCGAGATGTAGACTGGAAGCAATTATTAAGTGACTATATTGATATACCTTGTTATTAGGTTGATAGTAAACAAAATGAATCACATGCTAAACGAATTTGACCTGCTTTACATATGTCCCTTGTACTACAACAGAACCTACATGGTAAACATGAACCTAAGGTAAGACATATGAACATGTGTGCAATATTTTCATGTAGAAGGTTTTTACAATATATATTTAATGTTTATAATGTAATGTGCACATGTGAATACAATGTACATATATAAAATTTTAAATTCAAACTCACCTATGGGAAATAACATTCCATCACTTGTTTTAGGTTCGATTAGCTTATTCCTCTCTTCTGTGCAACACAATAAATAATAGCTAACACCTTCAATGTTTTCAGGCTCTGCTATGATTGCAAAAACATCTCCTATATACCAAATTTACACAAAAGAAAATCTAAAAAAATTAGAAATGTCTCTAAAGATCGTTAACTAGATATATATTATAAAATTTAAATTATTGAAAACTTACACGTGTACCTTTTCTAACCAATCCTAAAATATGGTCATAATAAATTGAAATCAAAGGAATGTCTTCAAATCTTTCTTCCTCGTCTGCATCATATGTTTCTGAAACAAGTAGTGGCACTGTATCCCATTTAGCAACATATCCAAATTCTTGATTGTTGCATGCATAATCAAAGTTTCCCTCAATGCACTCAGTGCAAAACAAGAGTAATCCCTTGTGTCTAATATCCATCCATGGCGACTATCTGAACTCCTAACACAATGCAAAGATCTTGTTTTTTCTACCCTCTTGCATCCATGCATCAATCTTCTATCCACACCTAGATACATATGTACAACAAAAAACTTATGTGAATGAATATGTATATATATTTTAAATTTAAATAAATTCAAATTTTTGAATTAATGTAATTTATACATACCCTGATATCTCCCAAAACACTCTATGTGGAATGTGTTGGTTTGTTCTTGAAGATGTGTTGACCACATTTGATGCAAAGTGTTTCTTGCACCATTCAACAACATCATGTGCATTGTCTAGATGATCTTCTAGATAACTCATTTGATGCTTTCTTAAGCTTTCGTTTGATGGCTCACCGCTCCCATCATGCTTGCACTTTCCATGCCCACTCTAAAACAAACTCAAACATGGTATTTTTGTAGATTTAATAGTATCTACAAAGTGCATGAAATAGTCGTGAAGTTTTGTGAATTGGCCTACACATCATTTGACCATACAAAATTATTTTTTTCAAATTTGTACACAACCTCAAATTCTCAAAAAATATTGTAAAACAATGTTGGACAAAAAGTGTGTCATGCTCTTTATCATCACTAATATAAAAGTGATATTCTTTTTTAATGAATCGTTCTTCATTTGTACTCTCAACACCATCCAATTCTGATTGTGCATGTCGATAACACACATGAACCATAATAGTGATCTGCTTTGAAAAGTAATACTCTTATTGAATCTCCTTTTGATGTACAAAGGAGTAATTTTCTGCAAAGTCAACTACTGATAGAACTGTTCCATGTGGGAAAGTATCTCTCAATGTTTGGAATTTTTGTGCTTTCCACTTAGCAAAAAATGAATGATGTATGTATGGTAAATTGTGAATTTCGATAATCTTCCATAATTTTTTCTGCGAATCTCCTCTTCTACATAGATTAACCTTGTGGATTCTTTCCCAAAATTTGTTTGCAACTTTACATACTTGTACCTGTGTCAGTAAAATATGTGAATAACTAATAAACCACACTTGATCAATGAAACATTACATCAAAGAGAATCCAAATAACTTGATCTATGAGAAATTGAAACAAATAAACTCTCTAAAAATAATACTTACCTCTTGCAATTTACTGTCTTTGTTAGGTAGAGTATCCTCAATTCTTGAAGGAAATTTAGCCAAATTTCCACATGTCTCACAAATTCTTTTATGCAATTTATTTGAGGTCCATTTTCATGATCACATAATATAGACTTTATGAACAAACTTGCCTGTTTAGGAGGTGCATTTTGAAACCCACACCTTTCTTCTCTCATCTTTCGAAACACCTGATAGTAGAGATCAAATTCAATATGATAACGACAACAACAAGTTTCAAAAAACTTGTTTATCTTCACATAATATGGCTTTAACCTTTGAAACATTGTTTGCCCAATCTTTATATGAGGATAGGCATTACAAAAGTTCATATACATCTCAAATTGTGTTATGTCCTAGCCAATGTTTGATATGATTTTCATAAATACTAGGTCCAATCTGTATCTCATAACATCTCTAGTATTTGATGATGGGCGATTCCCGATCATGCCAAAACTGTAGACCAAGTTCCTAACAAAATCTTCAATCCTGTCAGAACTTGGGAGCTCTACACATAATTGCCCAATTTCCTTCTAAACTCTCATCCAAAAACTTTCTCTTTTTCTTATATTTTATCAATGTGGCTCTACTATAACCAATTTCAGTTGAAAGTGCTGACATTTTTCTTTTTCTTGCTATATCTTGATGTACAATAGATGTCAACATCACCCTTCTTGTAGTGGCATTATCCACAGTTCGAGATCCTTTCCCAATGGAATCTAAACCCTTTTTAACATTTTGAACAATACCCTTTTGTAATCCCATGTGTTTCTTCTTATTTGATGATGAATGGACACCCAACAATTGTAATGACTCTTTGAGCTCATCACGAAGAAGAAAACGTGATAACAATTGGGTTTTTTCAAGTGTATCAAGATGATTGAAATGATGATTGATCATTCCATTTACAGATTTAGACATTGACCTCTTTCTCTTATTATAAGGCTAGTTGGCATAATATTTGAGTTTCTCAATATCCATTTCAAGTAAATGATCTAAATTTCTATGAGAAATTTGTTTACCCACCTTCTCAACTAGTTTTATATGCTCATCCATACCTGGAGTACGAGGAAGTAATCCCGACTCCTCTCCAACATGAATTGTTTCAACTTGTGCCTCCTCCCTATCTTCAAGGACCATGCATTCTTGAGCGGATTCATTTGATCCAATGTCTACATTTGGCTCGACTTGAGCATGAAAACTTCTTGCTTGTTGAGCCCTTCCTACATGTGTCACAAAATATTTTGCAAACAAAAGTGAGAGATGATGTTAAATATATAAGTGAAGTTTATGTATGCAAGCAAACAAATTGATAAAACATGATGAGCTATAAGTGAGAGAAGTTTGTGCTATTTTTATATGCTCATCCATACCAGTAGAAGGATGTGATCTTGACCCCTCTCCAACAAGCATTGTCTGAACTTGGCTCTCCTCCCTAACTTCAAGGTCCATGTGTTCTTCAACGGATTCGTTTGATCCAATATCTAGATTTTGCTCGACTCCTGCTTGAGGAATCCCTAGAGCATAAAACATAAAAATAATTTGAGAACATTGAAGTGATGAAAATAAAATATGAAAGACACAAAACACTATAAATGTTGAAACAAAAATAATTGGCTTAAGGAATTGGAGTGAGAGAGAGAAGAAACAAGCATGTACCTTGTTTCTTTCTATGATAATTTTCCAAGTTTTGGTCACACCTCTTTTGTTCTTCTTCTTTTAACAATTTTTGTTGAGATGCATTTTTTCTTTTTCTTTGTTGTCCCATTTTCTTCTTCAACTTAAAGATGACTCTAAAGAAGTCCTCTACCAACTTAGTTAAATTATCCTCCAAATTTTGCCTTGATTGATAAAAATGAAAAGTTGTCCAGCTCCAATATTTGCCTCCTTGATAAATGTGCAAAAACTTTGCCAAAATCTGTGCTCCAAGTGAATCAAAAATATTCAAGTGTACATGGAATAACTAGATCCTCTAGTTTAAATGAATCAAGTAGTAAACAAACACATTATTTCATTGTGGAGTTTGTTGTTATTTAATTCATAGGTATGCACAACATATCTAGTAATTTTATAATTTTGGTAAACTATCAAAAAATGTATAAATATTAGAGGTATAATTTGAATTGAATTTTCTTAATTATATTTGAATTGAATTTCAAGTTAGTTGTCGAAAATGTATAATAGAGGTATAATTTGGATTAAATTTTCTTAATTAAATATTTGAATTGAATTTCAAGTTACTTGTAAAAACGTATAATAGCTCGATATAATTTGAATTGAATTTCAAGTTACTTGTCAAAAAGATTATATCTTGTTCTCAACTCAATGGTTCATGTTAATTAAGTTATTTTTAAAAAAATATTTATTGTGATCAACATGAATGAACTTAATTATAAAATGGCATTGATTTCCCTAAAATTCTACTAGAGATCAAATGTATATTGAATATAAGGAAATGTAAGTTGTAAGAGGTCATAAAAAAAGAAAACATGTATGTATATTGAATATTTAAAGCAATTGCATACATATATTATGTGTAAACATGTTTAAACCATAAGCAAACACATGTACATATATGTAAAAGAATTTAATACATATAAACATAACACATATTATAAGCAAAGAGGCAAATGTATGTATATATCATATAAGAAAATATATGTACATATATCATAAAAGCAAAATGTAAATTAAAGATCATCTAATGTTGAATACTAAAGATCAAAAAATAAGCAAATGTATGTATATCATATAAGCAAGTGTAAGAGATCATCAAATATCAAATACTATTTTAAAGATCATCATATATAATCAAATACACATGTGATAAAGATCATAAATCTAGAATGCATGGCCTAATAAGAATGTCTACTCCTAGATGAATGGCCATCTGAATGAGAACGGTCCTGCTCTGATGGATGTGCTGAGCCCTGCAAATAAAATTGTGTACAAGATGTGTTAAATACATATAATTTTTATTAAATAAATTTTATGAAAGTTATTTTTAAATGAACTTGTATTTATCTATGCATACATAAATATATATTTTATGAAAACTCACATGTCCATTGATAGGAGATTCATCTAAAGAGTCACATCGATCATGCACACGATTTGGACCAAGGCTAGGAGTGATATGAGGTATGTCCACCTATAACAATATATATATAAACATATATATCAACTTAAATGAATATCTAGTTAAAAAGAAATTTAAAAAATAATGAAAAAAGAATTGAAACATGCACATGCACACATACATGCACATCATCTAATATCGGATGACCTAAGTCCTCTAAAACATTTGTCTCCATCATATGGACCAAACGATCAAGTGACGAATCAATATCTACATCCATCTGGTCTATCCCATGTCATGCCAGAAATGATGAATGTAGAGGACTATGAAGGTGAGATGGAACCGGTGATGATGAACCAGAACCAATCAACATATCAGTAAAACCCATAGTTTGTGCAGCTATCGTATGAACTATAGGTGGATTCTAATGCGAACTAGTGGTCGACTAAGAGTGATGGGATCCTGGAACTGAATGACCTCTATGTCTCAAATGATCTGTAACATGCTCTATACCGATCCCATTGTCTGATGCAATGTGGGCATATGCCTCCAACAGGTCCTTAACCAAACAATGTAGAGTCATGCGTGCCATATCTCCTGTAAGTGCATCAAGCTGTGTAGGAGTAGGGATGTCGATCATTGTAAAAGGATCTATGGTGGTCCATTGTATTGAAAATGGTGTGGATCAGGAATGTCTAGATATCAAATACTGACCTACACGATCATCAGATATCCTAGTGCTGGCAGCCACAATGTCACCTATAGTTTCAATTGCTTCCTTTTGGGAAGCAACAACAAACTCATCTACTATGGGGGCTAGAGCTGGGGTGAGAACAGGAGACCTGTCACCAACCAATACCCTAAACATTGGGGGTGGTCTATCTGCGCGACAATAGGTGGGCCTATCAGCAATCCTACCACGCCCCTGACCAACATATGGTGGAATGTTTAGGTAGTTAACTTTGAGGCGCAAATGGACCTCAGCATACAACTGCTGAACAAAATATAATGGAATTTGGTCATTGTTTGGGTATATACCATGTGCTGCTAGAAATCATGGGTAGATCAATGAGGCCATAACATGATCAACACATCTAGTGACCTTGTATCCCCTAACCTTTCGCACATTTTGATAAAATGGAAAACAAGTGGCTTTTATCATTTTTTTGGTGACACTATCTTGTATTTGTTTAAGGGTAATGTCACCATGTACTTCTTCCCGCATGCGGGAAAGAATAGCAGTCACTCTGTCTGGGGAGTATGCACTAGTCCTCTCAAGTTCATCTTTTAGTTTTTCTAGACTATGCAATATTAACATGCATGGTTCACTATATATCCCTGGGTTTGCACCTTGTGCTAATGAATCTCTTAATTTTTTTATCTCATTAGTAGTATTTGCAAACAAAGATTCTAGCACAGGTGAAACATGATCTACATTTTCCATGTTATATATATACAATACACCTAAAAAAACAATAAGACTTTGGTAAATAATATATCTAGATAAAAATAATACAAATCTAAAATAGAACTTGTAATTTAATTCATCTACTCATCAATAATATTTTCATACTATTAACTTGATTTAAAAAGAATTGGAAGACAACTATAATCTATAACATAACATCCTTAAATGGTTCAAATTTTAAATGAAACGATGAAAGAAAGAATAAGAATACAAATATTAAAGTATAAAATCATTTGAAAATAATTGGGGATAAAAATATTTAATCTAATAGTTGTTAACATAAATGAACTTCAATTCTATAGCCTTGAGAACTTCAAAAAATTATAGAACATAAAAAATGCATCATTAAATGTATATTAACATGATCTGCACTCTAATTAAAAACATTAAAAACAACACGGAACACAAAGAGATGAAATTAAAAAGTTCAAACTAATGATGTTATAATAATCCTCCCCAAGTTGACCCTCTCATCCCAATCATCATACTTAATGTTTTGGTACTTGAATGTGTTGGTACTTGAATCATGTTTTGGTACTTAATGTTATGTTTTTTAAGAGGAAGCATTTTCTCTTTCTATTACCATAACGATTATTCTTGTTTTTGTAACTTGGTATTTCTATTTGTAGATTTTCAACTTTTTATTATGTAAATCATTCTTTGATACCCAAGTAGTCTAAAGGTTTTCTTGAATCTTATTTAGTTTTTAGATTTAAGTTCTTTCTCATTGTCTAATTTCTTAATCAACTCTAAACATTGTTCGATCCTTATTTCCTTCTAATACCAAAATCATCCTCTTTTCCTAACTATAAGAAGTCATAGTTCAATCCCACCATGGTTGTGAATCAAGCTAAAATTGGTATGATTGGGAATATGCATGATACTAAATTTATCATAATGGAGAAGAATCATTTGACCATGAGGCCCTTGTTGAGAAAATGGTAATCAAGATATAGCTTTGATGCACACAACCTTTCTTTGGATCTTGCAAATTTGGCTAGTAATATTAATCCTAGTACAATGATTGATCTCCTTCATATACTATGTTGATTAATAAGCCATGTGGAAAGAAAGTACTTAAAGTTAAATAGGTAAAAGGATAAGCTCAACAATCCCTTTGAGTGATGTGCCATTTTCCCTCCATCCCAAGCTTCTTCTTCATGTATTCCTCCTTATTGTTTTACTCCTATCATATCTTATGCAGTTTATTTCTCCTTCACCAAATCTCCCCAAATTTATCCTCTCCTTTTTCCTAGATCTCATCTCATGCTTACTTATTATGATGCACATAGTTCTCTTGTCTCCACATTAGTTCTCATTAGTTTTGTTTACACTTCCCATGTTCCCCTCACTATGATATTCCTATGCAAGTCTTTGTCACTCCACACTCATTTATTATGTCACGACAAATTTATACACCACCTTCCATTTCTCATCTTGCCACTTTCATTCATGTCCTTAATCCTAGTGTGCCTCTATCTACCCTTGAAATTAATGTTTAAAGGCTTGTTGAGATGAAAAGTAATGTTGATTCCTTACCTAATGGAAACAAAAAAAGACATACATATAAAAATCAAACACAATTCAATTTCTATTAAAAATTTTACATATCCATTTTTTGTTGGATTTTTGGATCCAAGATTTGAGATGCACAATGTTAAAGGAGATCCCATGACACATTCAAGGTTCTTTAGTGCTACATATTTGGATTTTTTGTATGACGATAAGTTATTGGCTAAGTTCTTCCAATGAAAATTAATAGTATTATCTTCCATTTGGGTCTATTTTTTAATATTGAAATTGGCCAATGCAAATATTGGGAATGTTAGATTGAATTTTATTAGTTTAGATTTTTTGACTGTAAACAAGGATCGACAAAGTATATACATTCTTAAAATTTGCATGTGCAAGTGAGATGAATGTTAAGAACTAAATTTGTTAGAGGCTACCACACTTAATTATGGATCTTCTAATGCTTCATCTACATCATCCTACCCTTGTAAATTTGAAAAGAAAAATTATTTCCAAAAGGATAGTAAAAAATAATGGAAATGACCAATTGTACAAACTATACATTATAAATGTTTCTAATATAATTATGACTCTAAAGCCTCCAACTTTTTCCTTTGTAAAATGTGCTTCAAAATTTACTTAGTGCTTGCATGATTACACTTCCTCCTATTAGGCCATTAGATAAATCTAAAGTTATTTCCAAAATATATAATGAGAAAGAATTTTGTTATTAAATTGTAGAGTTAATTGTAATTATACTCAACATTTTATGGGATTAAGGAATAATTGATTAAGGATTTGATTCATAAAAAAAAAATTAGGTTGAGGGGGTTAATATTGGGGTCAATCCTTCAATTGTTCCTCCTAATGAAAATTTAAATATTTTACACTAAATAAATCTAATAAAATGGTTTTATATGAGGGTCATGAGATTGAGGTACATATACATGTTGATGAGCTTGAAATCATTGATTCACCTATGTATGTGAGGAATGATAATTTGTTGGTATTAATAAAAATTATAAGGGTACTTATTCTTCTTCTTATGTAATAGTGATTGACTTTTATAGAAATTTCTATGGACTAACTAGTATTCAAACTTAGGACCTCCCATTTGGTGTTAGGATGCTCTACTATTGAGCTAATGGCTCACATTGTGATGAGTCTTTTTATGGCTTAGGTGTGTATCATTTCTCCAACACACTCCCTTGAGCCACAACATAGGTGTCAAATGCACCTAGCTTGGCTCTAATACCATACAAGAATACCAATTATGAGGACCTCCTATAAAAATATGACATGAAAAACCGTGAACAATATTTAAAAGATAATCCATAGTCTATCTTATTATTTATGCATATTTTCTAGGACCACCTATGCCCAAAACACAAAATAGTTTTTGTAAATACACCAATTAGATCTTATAAAATGCATTACTTAGATCAAATTATATGGTAAATTAAATATAATTAATGATTACTTTTTCTTTTAGTATGAAAGAGGTTAAATTCCAATATATGTTCTAGTGGGCTTGATTGAGTGACAAGGTGGAGTGATTGTTGTAATGAAGAACTTGCTAGGAAAGCTAACCAAGTTAAAATGTACACCTATACATACATCATTGTGGTAATATAGACCTATGTCATAAAACACAATTGAATCCTATTAGTTCCAAAGTATTTTAGCAAAGAAGAGATAGAGGAATTTCCAACATGAGGCATAATTCAATCATAATATAATAAAACCATTAATCCATAGTTCTATGTATAAATGGACTGTTGTAGAGGAAAAGATACACATTTAATTTGCAAGGCATAACTCAACAATATGAAAACATATAGTAGAATATTGTACATTATTCTCAGGATTTTTTCTTATTTGTGAGAAATGCAAACCTTCCATGCTAATTTTCTCTAAAACACACAAATATAGGGGGCAGTGTAATATCCCACCCTTTCCTAAATTTTTCCATAGCTAGTGATATGATAATATCCCAACAACTCTATGAATTTTAAAATTGAATGTTATGGACTATATTAAAATTATTTTGTGGACTAATAAACTAAAGAATATTCTTGATATTTAATTACACGTCTCTTGAGAAAAACAATGATTTAATATCTTATGAGTATTAAATTAGATTATGAGTATAATTTAAAGAATTATAGTCATGATTTTGTAATTGTCATGTAATAGACATAAATATCATTCCTTTTGTTGGTAAAACTACATATTTAGAGTAATATTATGAAGGTTAAATTTAAATGGTTTATCTAGCACTCAAATAATCATTCTAGACTAATATTTGATTTAAAATTTCTTTTACAATGATTATTGATTATATTTAATAAAAAATACTTGATATTCCCACCAAGTTATTAAGGGTGCAAATCAACTATTGACATGGACTAAACTATTGCAAACAAGGTAAATATATATAGTAGGAGTATCAACTAATGGTGAGGCACTTTAAGTCTAATCAAACATACAATATACCAAATAATATTAATGAAATAGTGGAGAAAATAAATAAATATTCAAACCTCATGAACACTAGAATTATAATATGGAGAAACCCTTTCCAAAAATCCCACTACTAAAGAGATATGAAACTTTTATTAATATTCATAACAAGATTATAACAATCCAATCCACTCAATCTTCTTTAGTCTAATGTTTTGGCTATTTCTACATAACACTATTTAAATCTTATGTCATACATTAAATTATATATAGAGCAAGGGAAATAAGAAATGATCAATTAATTTATGTACAATGATTTAAAATTTTTCCACATCTAATGAGCTGTCTTTAGACCTAACACATTTGTCATTTCCGAATCTGCAAGAGAACTCATCAAAGCTTTCATGGCCCATACATTATTCTCAACTTCTTTGACTTCATTAGGAGTGGAAGGACCACTTGCGAGAATAAAATTTCCGTTCTTTGTAATTTTCTAGAAAGGTTCACCAATACACTTCAAATGACACTCCATCCTAGCTTTCCACAATGAGTAGTTTGTTCCATCAAATCTAGAACTATCCTTCTTGTATGATGCCATCTCGGATCACCTCAACCTTTTAAAATTCTTTAGAGGAACCTGCTCTGATTCCAATTTTTGGAAAAACAAGGACAAATAACTAAGAGGGGGGGTGAATTGGTTGTCACAAAATATTTAAACTTCTTCTAACTTTACTTAATCTCATATCTGATGAAATATTAATAAACCATAAACAATTAGCACATCAGAGAGACAAAGAAAACCAAGATTTTTACATTACAAATAAATTTTCAATGAAAATCCATCAAGGTTGGCCACAACATATTGGATACCCAAATTAAAAATTCCAACACAAAAAGACCTCAATTAATTTCACCTTGAAGATCCACAACACGCTACCATCAACATGTTAGATAGGAACATACAGAGAAAAATATTTGATCATGAGAAAACCAATCAATGTGGACATACCACAAAGATAGAGCATGATCTAGAAGCATCCAACATCAATGAGAACTAATAGAGAAACATCCGTAGCAATAGAAACACATAAAATTCAATTAGGAATATTGATAGAACCCACAAAATTATTGTCAGAACACAACTGTTCACAACATGATCAAATCTTCATGCATACCTTTGAAAATTTTGGTGGATGAACTAGATACACTCAATAGAAAACCCTTTAAACCACATGATCTGAACTTGAATGTACAAAAAAAGACATCTTCATGACCTTCATAGTTCCACTAGGAACTTGGAACACTTCTTTTAACAATTTTCTCAATATCCTTGACATATACAACCTTCAATACACCAAATTCTAATAGTGTTGAAATCAATGACAGCCACATATCAACAAAACATCCACAACATCCAATAGTTAATGCCTATATAATACATTTTCTAAGTCATTATTTCATCTAAGCAAGCATTTTCAAGAGCAATTTCAAGATCCAATCATCAAGAATCTTCAAGCATTCTTTCACAAGAGCATTCAAGTTTCAAAAGCAAGAAAAGTTGAAGTCTTGGAGCAGCATTGAAGTGTTTTTGCAGGTCTTCAAGATCACTTTCATTCAATAAATAGCATTGTCAAGGGTTGATCATGGTTGTCTATGGTGATTCATAATGGATTCTAGGTTCAGGAGATGCAACTAGCCATCAAGCCAAGCCTAATGACTTGTTTCCTAAGTGATTACATCCTCCATTATCACTCTAAATTCAGCCAAAGGAAGGTACAAGTGTTATTAGGGCTGACTTGGGTGATTATAGGTCTCTCATACTGAGTCATTCATTGTCATATTCTATTCATGCATCTCATTCTTGCACATTAGACTAGGGTTGCATTGCATTTAAGATTTCCTAATCTTAGACACACTTAAGGTTAGGGTTTACATTAATTTACATGCACATATCATTATTTCCATCAAGGTTTAATTACCAAAATAGGGATTTGACCAAGGAAAACTCCCCATAAGCAAATCAAGTCTATATTCTATTTTGCAGGTATTTTTAGAGATTCAAATTTGAAAATCAATTTGGTAGAAAAGAGCAAGTGTTGAAGTAAAAATATGAACTTTGAATCCCCAAAAAAGTAAAATGGGATTGATTCAACTAGAAGTGGTGAATGATTCCCACTACAGGTGACTTTTTAGGATTTTTGCAGATTCGGCTACCCTTTTTTCAGAAACCTATTCTTGTGCAGAAACCCAGATCTAGGACTGATTTTCCTAGATTGGCGAATAAATCCTAGTAGGTCAAAAATTTAGGTTTTTTAGTATTTTAGAGGTTGTTCAAGTTTTCTTCAGGTTTTGAGGTGCACACTTTTAAGATCTCACCTCTTTGTTTTGATTTTCATATACTTCTAGGTCATTTAGTGAAGGATTGCATTGAATTAGGATTGAGCATTTTGAGTTGCATTTCATTTGTATTTCTAAGTCCTAACTTTGTGGTAAACCCATCATTAGTTTACATTTATCTACTAGGACAACCCTATTGCAAGATGTCTTTCTCTTTTGTACTGAGATCTCTAGGGTTTGTTCTTGAATGAGAGAGAGTGAAGATTGTCATTCTAGGTCCTAAACCCTAGAAAAGCAATAATTTTCCACCTTTTAATATGGTGGACCTGCATTTAGAACATCATAATTCTGATTTTAAGTGCATTATTATCCTAGATATTTCTTCCATTAACATTACATTAGGATTTTCATTAGTTAATTAACATTCTAGTGTTTCTAATTTTGCATTGGTGAAAGTTCATATAGCTTGCATTTTTCCATCTCATTTCATTGAAAATCAAACAAAATATGTATTTTCACTTAGTTTATAGATCATAAAACATAAAAATCATAAAATTCAATTGAAAATTTCTAATTTTTTTTGAAAAAAATCCCCATTGGGACTCATTCACCACCTTGGGCGAATCAGTCCTAGTGCAGATTTTGCACTATATTTTCTAGAATTTAAAACCCTATCTTTAGGCTTGTATTTACTGTTAAAAGCTTTCTTTTTGAGTTTGCATAGCTTCTGTTACATCTAGATCATTTGAATTAGCATAATTTACATTCATTACAATGATAAATAGAATTATCTTCTTGCACTTTTCAATTTCAGCATTAGTTCATAGTTCAATTAAATTAGATTGCATTTGACATTCATTAGAAAAAAAAAACAAAAACACATATAAATTGATAAGCCACTTGGAGAAAGTATAGTTATTTGACTATGTCAAATATTCTTTTCCAAGTTAACCTAACCCTCAAGCCTTTTAGTAGTGTTGAATTTGATATGTTAGATGAAGCCCTTGAGGAATTCATCTCACAAGGTTCATCCATTAAGGCTTGTCATAATAAACCAAAACGAAGATAAGTTAACGTGATTTAGCCTCAAATTATCCTTTACCCACCTTCACACAAGTTCCTCAACCTAAAAAAAACTAAATTTACTCTTTATCCACCTAAGAACAATGTTGTGCAGTAATCAAGTAATAATACCATTTCTCATACACAAAAAAATCGAAACAATCGACAACCAAAAAAACCAACTCCAAAAAAATTATGTTTGCCTAATCCCATTTTTCCTAGTGCCCCTTGTTTAACTTCACATAATGGGAAGGACTATGATCTTATTGAAAAACTTAAAAATACTCCTACAAAGATATCCTTGTTGGAAATACAAGGGAGAATAATTGAGAGGGGGGGTGAATCAGTTGTCACAAAAATTATATAAATTAAAATTATTCTCAAATTTGATAAATAAACATGAAAGCATAAACCATCACCACATAAAAAACAAACATAACACTAAGATTTTTTATGTGGAAACCCTATTAGGGGAAAAACCATGGTGGAGGTTATTCCACAAGATTATACTCTATTAAAATTATAAAAGTATTATAAATGGGGAATGCACATGCATTCATGCACACTACCTAGAGCTCACTACTCAAATACAAAAATTATTACTGCCCAAAGGAAGACTCACTATATTACTGTCACATTTGGATTACATTTGGAAGATTTTGAACTAAGAAAATATCATCTTCTAATGCCTGATTATAGTTCCGGTTAAGCACATAAACACTTTCATCTGCTCACTCTTCTTCACACTTTACTTCTTCCTTCAAAACATTAGAAAATTATTTACACTTATCGTAGATCATACATCACACACCATGCCTTCAAATGGTATAAAAAACCTATCATATATATCGAAAACTAAGGATAACATCAACTACATGTCGGCCCAACAAAATATAAAATGTGTACAAACTATCGGCCCAATTCATTAAAAAATATCAATTCCAACCAAACAATGTTGGAAAAAACATAATAAGGACCCAAAAAAACATGTCTCAAACATGAAACACCTTAAACAATTATGCCTCAAAGATTTGCAACACGCTACAATCACCTTGTTGGCCATGATCATGAAAAATATGAACACAGAGAAGAAAATCACCAATCGTGAGAAAAATGATCGATGTGGAACAATAACACAGATAGAGCACAATCTAGAAACATCCACAAGCATCATGAATCACTACAAAAGCATCCACAATACCTCAAATTACTAGAATCACATCATTTTCTTTCAGGAACACCAACTAAAGCAACATAACAACTATCAAAACATAGATACTCATAACTCAATCAAATCTTCATGCAAAAATTTGAAACCTCATGTGGATAAAATATATATGTTTCAAAAAACCCTTTAATCCACAACCTCTTATCATCACTATATTGAGCTAGCCACCATACTAAACTTCACTGCATTACCGACAACTTGCAACTTATTTTATTACAATTTTCTCAATATCCTCAACATATACAACCTTAAAGACATTAATGCCAATAGTGTTGACATCAATGACAACCACGTGTCAACAATATCCAACAATCTCCCCCTTTTTCATTGATGGAAACATATGATGTGAAAAATACCATCAACACTACTTTCTCTTAGCACTTTCTCCCCCTTAGATTTTGACTCTTTTTCTCCTTAACTCTTTCACAAATTTTCACATGACTCTTCTCCCCCTTTGACATCAATGAAAAATATACACATTATATTTCTCCACACAATCTTTGAACCATATTTTTGAACATCTGACTACTTCCCCTAAGTAGTAGCCACCACAACATCAATCCAGATCACAAGATATGACTATGAATGTACATAATGATGCAAGTCAATGCATCTTAATTCTGATTAGGAGGGGCAATCACCCCTAGATTCCCTCTAATATATTGAAAAGTATCCTTAGGCAAGGGATTGGTAAAGATATTTGCAATTTTTTCCTTAGTGGGCACATACTCCAATCTGACTTCCTTCTCACTCACCTTCTCTCTCAAAAAGTGAAACTTGATAGATATATGCTTGGTTTTTTAATGCAACACCGAATTCTTAGAAATGTTAATTTCACTTGAATTATCACATAATATATCAATAGGTTCATTATACACAACTTTGATATCTTTCAACATCTACTTCATCCACAATACTTGAGTACAATTGTTAGCAGCAAAAATATATTCTGCCTCTGTAGTAGATAAAGAAATGGCATTCTGCTTCTTACTTAACCATGAAATCAACTTCTTTCCCAAGAAAAATGTACCACCATTAGTACTCTTTCTGTCATTCACATCTCCTACCCAATCAACATCAGTAAAGGCACTCAAAGTAAGGTCGTCTTCTTTAGGATACCATAAGCCAAAATCAACTGTCCCCTTCATGTACTTGAAAATTTTCTTCGCAACTATCACATGAGATTCCTTAGGATCAGATTGAAATCTTGCAACAATGCATATGAAATTCATGATATCAGGTCTAGTTTGAGTCAAATAGAGCAATCCACCAATCATGGATCTGCATCTAGTCTGATTTGTTTTAGGAGAATCATCATCTTGTATCAACTTACATCTGGTCACCATAGGTGTACCAACTAGCTTTGAATCTTCCATACCAAACTTTTTTAGCAATTCTTTCACATAATTGGACTAAGATATAAAGATCCCTCTATCTAGCTATGTAATTTGCAATCCTAAAAAATAATTTCATTTCTCCAATCATAGGCATCTCAAACTCACTTTGCATCTCATCAGAAAATTCCTACACAAACTATCATCTCTTCAAAAAATGATATCATCAACAAAGACTTCAACAATCAAATCTTTATCGTGATTAATTTTTCAATACAAATTACTATCAACAATACCTTTATTAAATCCAAGCTTTAACAAATACTTGTCCAATCTGGCATACCATGCTCTTGGGGCTTGCTTAAGCCCATACAACACTTTCTTCAACTGAATAAACACATCTCCCTAATCAGTCGGTTGAAATACATCAGGTTGCTCAATATACACTTCTTCTAGTTCACCATTTAGAAATGCTAACTTAACATCCATCTGATAAACCTTGAATTTTTTGTAATTAGCATAAGAAAGAAATAGTCTCACAACTTCAATCCTAGCAACAAGAGCACAAGTTTCTTCAAAGTCAATTCCTTCCATCTGAGAATATCCTTTGCACACAAGTCTTGCTTTGCTTCTAACAACACCTTGCTCATTCAGTTTGTTTTGAAAGACCCATTTAGTTCCAATTTCATTTTTATCCTTAGGTCTAGGAACAAGAATCCATGTATCATTCTTCTCAATTTTCAGTAGTTATTCTTTCATTGCTTCCACCCAATGTTCATCTTTGCATGCTTCATTAACACTATTAGGCTTAGTCTTTGAGATCAAACAATATTCTTCTACAATTCTTCTCCTAGTTTGAACACCTTTGTTCTTATCACCTATAATATGATCTTCTGAATGATTTAATATTACATACCTTGGAGTCTTAGGGTGTTCTTGAACTTTAGGCTCTTGTGATCTCACTTCTACACTTTCACTAGTTTCTTCCTCTTGATTTTCCTAATTCACCAGAATGATTTGAACTTGATTTATAGTTTGAACTTTCTTTCCTTTATCTGAACTATCATTCTGATTGTAAATCATATCCATAGGTTCTGGATGGTCTAATTATGTCTTCATCAGCCTTGACATTATCACTTTCAATCACTTTCCTCAATCTCTTGTTGTAGCACCAGCAGGCTTTACTTTTAGTAGAATAACCAAGAAAGATTCTTTCATCACTTCTAGCATCAAACTTTCCTATATCTTCATCTCTTTTGATATAGAATTTACTCCCAAAGATTTTGAAGTATTTAACAGTAGGCTTATGACCAAAGCATAGCTCATAAGGAGTCTTACCGGTATCACCTTTGACATGTACCCGATTGAGAGTGTAAACGACAGTACTCACAGCTTCTCTCCAATAGATATGCAAAAAATTTCCTTCTAAAATCATGGTCCTAGTAGCTTCTTGAATTGTCCTATTCTTCCTTTCCACAACTCCATTTTGTCGAGGGGTCTGCGGGGCAGATAATTGTCTCTTTATCCCATGCTCTTCATGAAAACAATTAAACTCACCAAAAGTGAATTCACCACCTCTATCTAACCTCAGACATTTAATCTTTAGACCTGTCTCTATCTCTACCATAGCCTTAAAGATCTTGAATTTCTCTAGAGCTTTATATTTTTCCCTTAAGAAAGTAACCCATGTCAATCTAGAATAATCATCAATAAGTAACATGAAATACCTGTCTCCTTGTAAACTTCTGACTCTAGAAGGACCACACAATTTAGTATATGCAAGCTCCAACACTTAATTTGAACAATGTTGTTTGCTCCAGAATGAAAATCTAGTTTTCTTCCCTAAATGACATTCCTTGCATATATCATTAGTATATTTTATCAACTTAGGAAGATCTCTCACTGCCTGAGTAGAAATTATCTTGATAATATTGTCAAAGTTTACATGACACAATCTCCTATGCCACAACCAACTTTCATCAACTTGAGCAATCAAAAAAAATTTACTAGTAGAATTTAGGTGAAAGATATTACCTTTTTTTTTGTACTAGATGTAATCACATTTCTAGAACTCCCCAATATTCTACACTTTACATCCTTAAATTGAAGATTGTATCCCTTTTCAACCATTTTTCCAACACTTAAGAGATTATGCTTCAAACCTTCCACATATAGAACATCATTAGTATTATGCTTACCGTCAAGAGAAATGGATCCTCTACCACAAATTACACTAGCTTTGTCATCACCAAATCTTACAACACCAACATCATACTTTTCCAAGCTCACAAATTTACTTTTATCACCTGTCATGTGATGACAGAATCCACTATCAATCACCCATTCATCTTTTTCCTCAACTCTAGTAGCTAGAGATTTCTCCACATTTATGCAACTAGTAGATTTAGTAGGTACTGGATCATTTTCCTTGATAGCAATAAATACCCATTCATCCTCACTTAAATTCCCTTTTTTAGATTCATCATCTCTCACACCTTCATTAACAACATAATAACATTTCCTTTGGAATCTAGGCTTGTTAGGTCTTGGATTAGGAACTCTTTCCAAACACCTTGAGGAAGAATGACCTATCTTATTGCAAGAAAAACATTTAAGAGGAGAATTCCCTTTATACTTACCTTCTCCTCTGGCTACCCTCTTGAAAATAAGTGCTTCAAGCTCATCTAGTTTTCTCTCTTATTCCTCAATCTCTCTCATTTCCTGCTCATACTTGGACATTTTTATAGAACTTTCTCTCAGATCATATCTCTACTTATCTTTTCCAGAGATAGTAGCTTTGAATGCAAATTTTTTCTTAGGAAGAGATTCACCAAACTCACTTAACTCAAAAGCAACAAGCTTACCAATCAACATGTCTCTAGTAACATTTGTCACAATCTAAATCTCCTCAATAGCAACAGTCTCATGTTTATATGCACCAGGAAAGGATCTAAGCACTTTAGCAACAATATCTAATTCTTCCAATGTTCCACCAACACATTTGATACTACACACAAGTTCATTCACTCTCTCCATAAAATAAGTGATGTTCTCATCTTCACCCATTCTTAATGTTTCATATTTCCCTTTCAGGCTTTGCAACTTAGCAATATTCACATGGGTATTAGTTTCATACAAAGTTTTCAAATTTTTCTAGATCTCATAAGAAATCTTTAGCTCCATTACATTTGTCATCTCAGAATTAGGTAGAGCACTCAGCAATGCTTCCTTAGCCCTGGTATTGTAATCGGCTTCCTTAATCTCACCTAGAGTTGAAGGACCATTATGTGGAATGATATACCTATTCTTTGTAATTTTCCAGTAGGGTCAACCAATGCATCTTAGATGACACTCCATTCAAGTCTTCCATAGAGAATAATTAGTTCCATCAAATCTCGGACTATCCTTCTTATATGTAACTAGCTCGGATCACCTCAAGTAGTCAAGCTTCTCCAGAGGAACCTGCTCTGATACCAATTGTTGGCAACACAAGGAGAGACAACTGAGAGGGGGGGTGAATCAATTGTGACATAAAATATACAAATTAAACTTATTCTTAGATCTAATAAATAAACATGAAATCATAAACCATCACCACATCAAAAACACACATAAAACAAAGATTTTTTATGTTGAAACCCTGTTAGGGGAAAAACCATGGTGGAGGTTAGTCCACAAGATTATACTCTATTAAAAATATAAAAGTATTATAAATGGGGAATGTACATGCATTCAAGCACACTGCCTAGGGATCACTGCTCAAATACAAAAATGATTACTTCCCAAAGGAAGACTTATTGCCTTATAGTCACATTCGGATTACATCCAAAAGATTTTGAATTGAGAAAATAGCATCTTCTAATGCCTGATTATAGTTTTGTTTAAGAACATAAAAACTTTCATCTCCTCACTCTTATTCACATTTTAATTTTTCCTTTGAAAGATTAGAACATTATTCAAACTTAGCACAAAGCATACATCACACACCATGCCTTCAAATGGTATAAAAAATCAATCATATATATCTGCAACTAAGGATAACATCAACTACATGTCGTCCCAACAAAATATAAAATGTGTACAAACTTTCAGCCCAATCCATAAACAATTATCAATGAAAACCAAACAATGATAGCCAAAACATAGTAAGGACCCAAAAAAATATGTCTTGAAAATGAAACACCTTAAAGAATTATGCCTCAAATATCCACAACACGCTACAATCACCCTGTTGGCCATGACCATGAAAAACATGAACACACAGAAGAAAATCACCAATTGTGAGAACAACGATCAATGCAGACCAACAACATAGATATAGAATGATCTAGAAACATCCACAAGAATCATGATCAATAATGAAGCATCCACAACAACTCAAATTACTATAATCACATCATCTTCTTTCAGGAACACCAACTAAAGCAACATAACAATTGTCAGAACACACATACTCATAACTCAATCAAATCTTCATGCAAACCTCTGAAACTTCTTGTGGATAAACTAGATATACTTGTCAACAAACCCTTTAATCCAAAACCTCTTATCATCAATAGACTGAGCTAGACATCATATTGAACTTTATTACATCACCGACAACCTGCAACTTATTTTATTATAATTTTCTCAATATCCTTAACATATACAACCTTAAAGACGTTAATTTCAATAGTGTTGACATCAATGACAACCACATATCAACAATACCCAACAATCTCTATGGGACCTAATTCAAAATTCACCTAATTATCACACTATGCTTCAAATAGATTTACAAGTAGTGGTTCCCCCTGTACAAGTGAAAATGATGTGACAAATCTAATACAAGGAATGGATATAGTTAATGCAGACATTACCTTCCATCATGAGTTGCCTCCTTTGGAGTAGAGAAAGAAAAATTATGCCTTCATGATAATAGCCATCTAAAATAGCATAGGAATAAAGAGAACCCTTGTTGACAATGGTTCTACTCTTAATGTGTGTGGTATCACAGTTTTGGATAAACTTGGTGTTAATAATTAAAAAATTCAACCTAATTCCTTGTAAATTTATAGAGTTGATAACATATGAAAACAACTATTGGGTGTGATTACTTTACCTATTACAGTTGGAAAAGCAACCTTGTAGACCCCTATTCATGTAATGACTGATAATGTTTCATATAATCTTCTTTTAGGGTGACCTTGGATTCATGAAATGTATGCAATTCCTTCAACCTTTCATCATATAATGAAATATGTCTACAACAATAAGGTATATCAAATTGAAATAGACACTGAGCCTGAAATTTGTTTACAAGTTGAAAAAGGAATGAAAATTCCTCTAAACACATTGATTCCAACATTGAACATAGAACCTATGGAAGAAGAAAGAAAAGAAATAGAAACAGTGTCAAAGTTATTAGACGATGATTAAGGTTCCTTGGAATTCACAACTTCGTTTATGGGAGAATACATAATGACAAGAAAAGAAGATGAAAAAAAAGCAACCAATGGATATGTCAGCACAAAACTTAGAAGAACATTCAGCAGCATCTACCTCATCCACCCTTGAAGAAGACACAAGCTACACAACAAACCTTGATGAGATAGATTATCAACAACCACCTAACTTGAAAGAAATGGAAATACTTTATGGGAGAGGTAATGAACTTATGAAGCAATTGGGTTATAGTGGAAAAGGGCGTGGAAAGAAAGAAAAAGGAATCTATGTTCCTGTGGAACCTAGCACACAAGAAACAAAAAATGGTTTGGGATACTGTCCTTTTAAGATAACACAAGCAAGTAAAAGACCTTTGTTAAACATCAACACCATTATATGTAAACTTAAACTTAATCTCACCTTGAAACATCTTGAATTGCTTGATATGAATTCTGAACCATCATGGGTATACTTTGAAGATGATGAAGCCTTGATGAAAATGCTAGGATTTTATGATAAACTATCTACTCCTCCTCAAAAGAAAAAGGTTACATTTGCTACGATTAGCACCGAAAAATGATGTAGAAAAGGAAAGTAATGAGATAGATATGAGTAAAGAAGAATACAACCCTAAATTTCCAAAACCAAATTCACTTCCTCTAGGAGATACAATTGACATACCAATGAAAATCAATGATAAGGAGAAAGTGATTATGATAGGAAAGTTCCTTGATGATGAAGAAACAAGAAGATTACACAATTTTACTCCATGAATTTCTTGAACTTTTGGCTTGGAATTATTCAAATATGCTAGGAATCGATGCTATGATAGTGACAAACACCATAGTCCTTGCTAATAATTCTAAACTAGTTAGAAAAAAGATATGAAAGATGAATCCTAAGATAGCCTTGCTAGTTAAGGGAGAGATTAAAAAAATCCTTGAGGATGGTTTCATAAGGCCAATAGGTTATTCTCCTTGGATCTCGAATATTGTCACAGTTGCAAAACCTAACAATCATATTAGGATGTGTACACATTTTCATGATTCAATGAATAAAGCATCTTTAAAAGATGACTTTCCCCTCCCTAATATTGAAATGATAGTATATTTGACTATGGGACATGTTGTGTTGTGATTCATGGATGGATTTTTTGGGTACAATCAAATCTTCATCAACCCTCAAGATCAATACAAAATAACATTTACAACTATTTGGGGAACATTTTGTTGGGTCGTGATGCCTTTT
>VDFB02000013.1:121832355-122139310 GCA_007258455.2 Sequoia sempervirens
TTATTAATGTGTACAATAATTTTATAATTATATAATACTTAATTTTCAAATTTACATAGTTGAATCCCATGGAACAATTCGATGGAAGAAATTATATTAGTTGTATATAAATGTATATAATTCTTGAACTTAAGAATTCCATGAAACAAATATAAGTTGTATATAATTGTAATTTAGGCAAAATGATTAAAAAAAAAATCACTACGTTTCAAATAAGTATTGAAAGCATATAATATGGGTTTACATGCAACCAAAAAAGGTGAGAGATGATGCTATCAAACATTCTTGAGCTTAAGAATTTTCCATCGAACAAATATGTACATATAATTGTAATTTACACAAAATGATTTACAACTATGTACAAGTTACTATAAGTTCTCATTTGAACATGTATAGGGTTACAAGTGAACATGAAAACCATGGATATAATCTAAGTCAAAGATTCTGGTTCAGCATGATCTTCAATAACATGTAGAATTTTTTGGTGATCATCACTATCTAGTCTCCATTTTCTTCGGCCACGTGCATGTGGAATTGCATGGAGATGTAGACTAGCAGCAATTATTAAGTGACTATATTGATATACCTTGTTATCAGGTTGATAGTGAACAAAATGAATCCCATGCTGAACAAATTTGACTTGCTTTAGATATGTCCCTTGTACTACAATAGAACCTGCATGGTAAACATGAACCTAAGGTAAGACATATGAACGTGTGTGCAATATTTTCATGTACAAGGTTTGTAAAATATATATTTAATGTTTATAGTGTAATGTGCACATGTGAATACAATGTACATATATAAAATTTTAAATTCAAACTCACCTGTGGGAAATAACATTCCATCACTTGTTTTAGGTTCGGTTAGCTTATTCCTCTCTTCTATGCAACACAATAAATAATAGCTAACACCTTCAATGTTTTCAGGCTCTGCTATGACTGCAAAAACATCTCCTATACACCAAATTTACACTAAAAAATCTAAAAAAATTAGAAATGTTTCTAAAGATCGTTAACTAGATATATATAATAAAATTTAAATTATTGAAAACTTACACATGTACCTTTTCTAACCAATCCTAAAATATGGTCATAATCAATTGAAATCAAAGGAATGTCTTCAAATCTTTCTTACTTGTCTTCATCATATGTTTCTGAAACAAGTAGTGGCACTGTATCCCATTTAGCAACATATCCAAGTTCTTGATTTTTGCATGCATAATCAGAGTTTCCCTCAATGCACTCAGTGCAAAACAAGAGTAATTCCTTGTGTCTAATATCCATCCATGGCGACTATCTTAACTCCTAACACAATGCAAAGATCTTGTTTTTCTACCCTCTTGCATCCATGCATCAATCTTCTATCCACACCTAGATACATATGTACAACAAAAAAATTATGTGAATGAATATGTACATATATTTTAAATTTAAATAAATTCAAATTTTTGATTTAATGTAATTTATACATACCTGATATCTCCCAAAAAACTCTATGTGGAATGTGTCGGTTTGTTCTTGAAGATGTGCCGACCACATTTGATGCAAAGTGTTTCTTGCACCATTCAACAACATCATGTGCATTGTCTAGATGATCTTCTGGATAACTCATTTGATGCTTTCTTAAAGCTCGTTTGATGCAAGCTCCTGCTCCATCATGCCCACTCTCAAAAAAACTCCAAACATGTGGTATTTTGTAGATTTTATGATATCTACAAAGTGCATATAATGGTCATGAAAATTTGAATTGTGCTGCACATCCATCTGACCATACAAAATGATTTTCAAATTTGACACCCCTACTTCTCAAATTCTCAAAAAATATTGTAAAACAATGTTGGACAAAAAGTGTGTCATGCTCTTTATCATCACTAATATAAAAGTGATATTCTTTTTTAATGAATCGTCCTTCATCTGTACTCTCAACACCATCCAATTCTGATTGTGAATGTCAATAACACACATGAACCAAAATAGTGATATGCTTTGAAAAGTAATACTTTGATTGAATCTCCTTTTGATGTACAAATGAGTAATTTTTTGCAAAGTCAACTACTGATAGAACTGTTCCATGTGGAAAAGTATCTTTCAATGTTTGGAATTATTATGCTTGCCACTTAGCAAAAAAATGAATGATGTATGTATGGTCGTATCAAATTTCGAAAATCTTCCATAAATTTTCCAATGGGAATCTCCTCTTCTACATAGATCAACCTTGTGGATTATTTCCCAGATTTTGTTTGCAATTTCACATACTTGTATCTGTGTTCGTAAAATATGTGAATAACTAATAAACCACACTTGATCAATGAAACATTACATCAAAGAGAATCCAAATAGCTTGATCTATGATAAATTGAAACAAATAAACTCTCTAAAAATAATACTTACCTCTTGCAATTTATTGTCTTTGTTAGGTCAGTATCCTCAATTCTTGAAGGAAATTTAGCCAAATTTCCACATGTCTCACAAATTCCTTTAATGAAATTTATTTGAGGTCCATTTTCATGATCACATAATATAGACTTTATGAACAAACTTGCCTATTTAGGAGGTGCATTTTGAAACCCACATATTTCTTCTCTCATCTTTCAAAACACCTGATAGTAGAGATCAAATTCAATATGATAATGACAACAACAAGTTTCAAAAAACTTGTTTATCTTCACATAATATGGCTTTAACCTTTGAAACGTGTTTTTAATCTTTATATGAGGATATGCATTACAAAAGTTCATATACATCTCAAATTGTGTTATGTCTAGCTTGATGTTTGATATGATTTTCATAAATACTAGGTCCAATGTTGTATCTCATAACATCTATAGTATTTGATGATGGATGAGTCTGATCATGCCAAAAACTTGAGACCAAGTTCCTAACAACATCTTCAATCCTGTCAGAATGGGGGGCTCTACACGTAATTGCCCAATTTCCTTCTAAACTCTCATCCAAAAACTTTCTCTTTTTCTTATATTTTATCAATCTGGCTCTACTATAACCAATTTTAGTTGAAAGTACTGACATTTTTATTTTTCTTGCTATATCTTGATGTACAATAGATGTCAACATCACCCTTCTTGTAATGGCCTTATCCACAGTTCGAGATCCTTTCCCAATGGAATCTAAACCCTTTTTAACATTTTGAACAATATCCTTTTGTAATCCCATGTGTTTCTTCTTATTTGATGATGAATGGACACCCAACAATTGTAATGAATCTTTGAGCTCATCACGAAGAAGTAAACGTGATAACAATTGGGTTTTTTCAAGTGTATCAAGATGATTGAAATGATGATTGATCATTCCATTTACAGATTTAGTCATTGACCTTTTTCTCTTATTATAAGGCTGGTTGGCATAATATTTGAGTTTCTCCATATCCATTTCAGTAAATGATCTAAAATTTCTGAAATTTGTTTCCACAACCTTCTCAACTAGTTTTATATGCTCATCCATACCTGGAGTACGAGGAAGTGATCCCGACTCCTCTCCAACATGCATTGTTTCAACTTGTGCCTCCTCCCTATCTTCAAGGACCATGCATTATTGAGCGGATTCATTTGATCCAATGTCTACATTTGGCTCGACTTGAGCATGAAAACTTCTTGCTTGTTGATCCCTTCCTACACATGTGTCACAAAATATTTTGTAAACAAAAGTGAGAGATGATGTTAAATATATAAGTGAGTTTTATGTAAGCAAGCAAACAAATTGATAAAACATGATGAGCTATAAGTGAGAGAAGTTTGTGCTATTTTTATATGCTCATCCATACCAATAGAAGGAAGTGATCTTTACCCCTCTCCAACAAGCATTTTCTGAACTTGGCTCTCCTCCCTAACTTCAAGGTCCATGTGTTTTTCAATGGATTCGTTTGATCCAATATCTAGATTTGGCTCGACTCCTGCTTGAGGAATCCCTAGAGCATAAAACATAAAAATAATTTGAGAACATTGAAGTGATGAAAATAAAATATGAAAGACACAAAACACTATAAATATTGAAACAAAAAGAATTGGCTTAAGGAATTGGAGTCAACGATCATATAATCATTGCAACTTGAGGATATTTAAAAGTATTTATAGTCATTTAAGTGCAATCATGGTTAGAAACCTTCAAGGTAAGAGTAATAAAGACACACTTGAGAGTGAGAGAGAGAAGAAACAAGCATGTACCTTGCTTCTTTCTATGATAATTTTCCAAGTTTTGATCACGCCTCTGTTGTTCTTCTTTTTTTGACAATTTTCATTGAGATGCATTTTTTCTTTTTCTTTGTTGTCCCATTTTCTTCTTCAACTTAAAGATGACTCTAAAAAAGTCCTCTACCAACTTAGTTAAATTATCCTCCAAATTTTTCCTTGATTGATAAAAATGAAAAGTTGTCCATCTCCAATATTTCCCTCCTTGATAAATGTGCAAAAAATTCTCCAAAATATGCAGTCCAAGTGAATCAAAATTATTCAAGTGTACATGGAATAACTAGATCCTCTAGTTTAAATGAATCAAGTAAACAAACTAAAGTTATTTCATTTATTGGATTTTGTTGTTATTTAATTCATAGGTATGCACAACATATCTAGTAATTTTAGAATTTTGGTATTTGTTAAAAAATGTATAAAATATTAGAGTATAATTTGAATTGAATTTTCTTAATTATATTTGAATTGAATTTCAAGTTAGTTGTCAAAAATGTATAATAGAGGTATAATTTGAATTAAATTTTCTTAATTAAATATTTGAATTGAATTTCAAGTTACTTGTAAAAAACATATAATAGCTCAATATAATTTGAATTGAATTTCAAGTTACTTGTCAAAAAGATTATATCTTGTTCTCAACTCAATGGTTCATGTTGCTTAAGTCATTTTTAAAAAAATATTTATTGTGATCAACATGAATGAACTTAATTATAAAATGGCATTGATTTGCCTAAAATTCTATTAGAGATCAAATGTATATTGAATATAAGGAAATGTAAGTTGTAAGAGGTCATAAAAAAATAAAATGTATGTATATTGAATATTTAAAGCAATTGCATACATATATTATGTGTAAACATGTTTAAACCATAAGCAAACACATGTACATATATGTAAAAGAATTTAATACATATAAACATAACACATATTATAAGCAAAAAGGCAAATCTATGTATATATCATATAAGAAAATATATGTACATATATCATAAAAGAAAAATGTAAATTAAAGATCATCTAATGTCGAATAGTAAAGATCAAAAAACAAGCAAATGTATGTATATCATATAAGCAAGTGTAAGAGATCATCAAATATCAAATACTATTTTAAAGATCATCATATATAATCAAATACACATGTGATAAAGATCATAAATCTAAGATGCATGGCCTAATAAGAATGTCTACTCTAGGCAGATAGCCATCGAATGAGAATAGTCCTACTCGATGGATAATGTGAGCCACACCAAATAAAATTGTGTACAAGATGTGTTAAATACATAGCTTTTATTAAAATAAATTTTATGAAAGTTATTTTTATTCGAACTTGTATTTTTAAATATCAATCTACAACTTGTATTTATCTATGCATACATAAATATATATTTTATGAAAACTCACATGTCCACTGATAGGAGATTCATCCATAGAGTCACATCGATCATGCACACGATCTGGACCAAGGATAGGAGTGATATGAGGTATGTCCACATATAACAATATATACACACAAATATATATCAACTTAAATGAATATGTAGTTAAAAATAAATTTAAAAAATAATGAAAAAAGAATTGAAACATGCACATGCACACATACATGCACATCATCTGATATCAGATGACCTAAGTCCTCTGAAACATTCGCCTCCACCATATGGACCAAACGATCAAGTGACGAATCAATATCTGCATCCATCGATCTATCCCATGTAAGTGCCACCAAATGATGAATGTAGAGGACTATGAAGAATGAATAGCACGGTGATGATGAACGGAGAACGATCCAACACTTCTCAGTAAAACCATACTCTGTCACAGCTACCACTTGTGAATTGGGTGGTTCATTCTAAACTAGTGGTGAGTGATGGGATCACGGAGACTGAAGCGACCTCTATGTCTCAAATGATCTCTAACATGCTCTATACTAATCCCATTGTTTGATGCAATGCGGGCATATGCCTCCAACAGGTCCTCAGCCAAACAATGTAGAGTCATGAGTGCCATATCTCTTATAAGTGCATCAAGCTGTGTAGGAGTAGGGATGCCAGTCATTGTAAAAGGATCCATGGTGGTCCACTATGCTGAAAATGGTGTGGATCGAGAATGTCTAGATATCAAATACTGACCTACACAATCATCAGATATCCTAGTGGTGGTAGCCGCAATGTCACCTACAGTGTCAATTGCTTCCTTTTGGGAAGCAACAACAACCTCATCTATTATGGGGGCTAGAGCTGGGGTGAGAGCAGGAGACCTGTCACCAACCAATACCCTAAACATTGGGGGTGGTCTATCTGCTCGACGATAGGTGGGCCTATCAGCAATCCTACCATGCCCCTGACCAACATATTGTGGAATGTCTAGATAGTTAACTTTGAGTCGCAAGTGGAAATACAATGGCAATTTTGGTGCATTGTTCTGGTCATTGTATAGACCATGTGCTGCTAGAAAATTGTGGGGTAGATCAATGAGGCCATAGCATGATCAACACATCTAGTGACCTGGTATCCCCTAACCTTACACACAATTTTGATAAAATGGAAAACAAGTGTCTTTTATCATTTCTTTGGTGACACTATCTTGTATTTGTTTAAGGGGAACATCACCATGTACCATGTACTCCCGCATGCGCATGATGGGAAAGAATGTCTGGCCACTCTGTCTGGGGAATATGCACTAGTCCTCTCAAGTTCATCTTTTAGTTTTTCTAGACTATGCAATATTAACATATGGTTCACTAGGTTTGCACCTTGTGCTAATGAATCTCTTAATTTTTTTATCTCATTACTAGTATTTGCAAACAAAGATTCTAGCATTTTCCATGTTATATATATACAGTACACCTAAAAAAACAATAAGACTTTGGTAAATAATATATCTAGATAAAAGAATACAAATCTAAAATAGAACTTGTAATTTAATTTATCTACTCATCAATAATATTTTCATACTATTAACTTGATTTAAAAAGAATTGGAAGACAACTATAATCTATAACATAACATCCTTAAATGGTTCAAATTTTAAATGAAACGATGAAAGAAAGAATAAGAATACAAAGATTAAAGTATAAAATCATTTGAAAATAATTGGGGATAAAAATATTTAATCTAATAGTTGTTAACATAAATGAACTTCAATTATATAGCCTTGAGAACATCAAAAAATTATAGAACATAAAAAATGCATCATTAAATGTATATTAACATCATCTGCACTCTAATTAAAAACATTAAAAACAACACGGAACACAAAGAGATGAAATTAAAAAGTTCCAACTAATGATGTTATAATAATCCTCCCCAAGTTGATCCTCTCATCCCAATCATCATACTTAATGTTTTGGTACTTGAATGTGTTGGTACTTGAATCATGTTTTGGTACTTAATGTTATGTTTTTTAAGAGGAAGCATTTTCTCTTTCTATTACCATAACGATTATTCTTGTTTTTGTAACTTGGTATTTCTATTTGTAGATTTTCAACTTTTTATTATGTAAATCATTCTTTGATACCCAAGTAGTCTAAAGGTTTTCTTGAATCTTATTTAGTTTTTAGATTTAAGTGCTTTCTCATTGTCTAATTTCTTAATCAAATCTAAACATTGTTCGATCCTTATTTCCTTCTAATACCAAAATCATCCTCTTTTCCTAACTATAAGAAGTCATAGTTCAATCCCACCATGGTTGTGAATCAAGCTAAAATTGGTATGATTGGGAATATGCATGATACTAAATTTATCATAATGGAGAAGAATCATTTGACCATGAGGCCCTTGTTGAGAAAATGGTAATCAAGATATAGCTTTGATGCACACAACCTTTCTTTGATCTTGCAAATTTGGCTAGTAATATTAATCCTAGTACAATGATTGATCTCCTTCATATACTATGTTGATTAATAAGCCATGTGGAAAGAAAGTACTTAAAGTTAAATAGGTAAAAGGATAAGCTCAACAATCCCTTTGAGTGATGTGCCATTTTCCTCCATCCCAAGCTTCTTCTTCATGTATTCCTCCTTATTGTTTTACTCCTATCTATCTTATGCAGTTTATTTCTCCTTCCACCAAATCTCCCCAAATTTATCCTCTCCTTTTTCCTAGATCTCATCTCATGCTTACTTATTATGATGCACATAGTTCTCTTGTCTCCACATTAGTTCTCATTAGTTTTGTTTACACTTCCCATGTTCCCCTCACTGTGATATTCCTATGTAGGTCTTTGTCACTCCACACTCATTTATTATGTCATGACAAATTTATACACCACCTTCCATTTCTCATCTTGCCACTTTCATTCATGTCCCTAATCCTAGTGTGCCTCTATCTACCCTTGACATTAATGTTTAGAGGCTTGTTGAGATGAAAATTAATGTTGATTCCTTACCTAATGGAAACAAAAAAAGACATACATATAAAAATCAAACACAATTCAATTTCTATTAAAAATTTTACATATCCATTTTTTGTTGGATTTTTGGATCCTAGATTTGAGATGCACAATGTTAAAGGAGATCCCATGACACATTCAAGGTTTTTAGTGCTACATATTTGGATTTTGTGTATGATGATAAGTTATTGGCTAAGTTCTTCCAATGAAATTTAATAGTATTATCTTCCATTTGGGTCTATTTTTTAATATTGAAATTGGCCAATGCAAATATTGGGAATGTTAGATTGAAGTTTATTATTTTAGATTTTTTGACTATAAACAAGGATCGACAAAGTATATAAATTCTTAACATTTTCATGTGCAAGTGAGATGAATGTTAAGAACTAAAGTTGTTAGAGGCTAAACCACTTAATTATGGATTTGCTAATGCTCCATCTACATCATCCTATCCTTATAAACTTGAAAAGAAAAATTATTTCCAAGAGGATAGTAAAAAATAATGGAAATGACCATTGTACAAACTATACATTATAAATGTTTCTAATATAATTATGACTCTAAAGCCTCCAACTTTTTCCTTTGTAAAATGTGCTTCAAAATTTACTTAGTGCTTGCATGATTACACTTCCTCCTATTAGGCCATTAGATAAATCTAAAGTTATTCCCAAAAGATATAATGAGAAATAATTTTGTTATTAAATTGTAGAGTTAATTGTAATTATACTCAACATTTTATGGGATTAAGGAATAATTGATTAAGGATTTGATTCATAAAAAAAAAAAAGGTTGAGGGGGTTAATATTGGGGTCAATCCTTCAATTGTTCCTCCTAATGAAAATTTAAATATTTTACACTAAATAAATCTAATAAAATTGTTTTATATGAGGGTCATGAGATTGAGGTACATATACATGTTGATGAGCTTGAAATCATTGATTCACCTATGTATGTGAGGAATGATAATTTGTTGGTATTAATAAAAATTATAAGGGTACTTATTCTTCTTCTTATGTACTAGTGATTGACTTTTATAGAAATTTCTATGGACTAACTAGTATTCAAACTTAGGACCTCCCATTTGGTGTTAGGATGCTCTACTATTGAGCTAATGGCTCACATTGTGATGAGTCTTTTTATGTCTTAAGTGTGTATCATTTCTCCAACACACTCCCTTGAGCCACAACATAGGTGTCAAATGCACCTAGCTTGGCTCTAATACCATACAAGAATACCAATTATGAGGACCTCCTATAAAAATATGACATGAAAAACCGTGAACAATATTTAAAAGATAATCCATAGTCTATCTTATTATTTATGCATATTTTCTAGGACCACCTATGCCCAAAACACAAAATAGTTTTTGTAAATACACCAATTAGATCTTATAAAATGCATTACTTAGATCAAATTATATGGTAAATTAAATATAATTAATGATTACTTTTTCTTTTAGTATGAAAGAGGTTAAATTCCAATATATGTTCTAGTGGGCTTGATTGAGTGACAAGGTGGAGTGATTGTTGTAATGAAGAACTTGCTAGGAAAGCTAACCAAGTTAAAATGTACACCTATACATACATCATTGTGGTAATATAGACCTATGTCATAAAACACAATTGAATCCTATTAGTTCCAAAGTATTTTAGCAAAGAAGAGATAGAGGAATTTCCAACATGAGGCATAATTCAATCATAATATAATAAAACCATTAATCCATAGTTCTATGTATAAATGGACTGTTGTAGAGGAAAAGATACACATTTAATTTGTAAGGCATAACTCAACAATATGAAAACATATAGTAGAATATTGTACATTATTCTCAGGATTTTTTCTTATTTGTGAGAAATGCAAACCTTCCATGCTAATTTTCTCTAAAACACACAAATATAGGGGGCAGTGTAATATCCCACCCTTTCCTAAATTTTTCCATAGCTAGTGATATGATAATATCCCAACAACTCTATGAATTTTAAAATTGAATGTTATGGACTATATTAAAATTATTTTGTGGACTAATAAACTAAAGAATATTCTTGATATTTAATTACACGTCTCTTGAGAAAAACAATGATTTAATATCTTATGAGTATTAAATTAGATTATGAGTATAATTTAAAGAATTATAGTCATGATTTTGTAATTGTCATGTAATAGACATAAATATCATTCCTTTTGTTGGTAAAACTACATATTTAGAGTAATATTATGAAGGTTAAATTTAAATGGTTTATCTAGCACTCAAATAATCATTCTAGACTAATATTTGATTTAAAATTTCTTTTACAATGATTATTGATTATATTTAATAAAAAATACTTGATATTCCCACCAAGTTATTAAGGGTGCAAATCAACTATTGACATGGACTAAACTATTGCAAACAAGGTAAATATATATAGTAGGAGTATCAACTAATGGTGAGGCACTTTAAGTCTAATCAAACATACAATATACCAAATAATATTAATGAAATAGTGGAGAAAATAAATAAATATTCAAACCTCATGAACACTAGAATTATAATATGGAGAAACCCTTTCAAAAAATCCCACTACTAAAGATATATGAAACTTTTATTAATATTCATAACAAGATTATAACAATCCAATCCACTCAATCTTCTTTAGTCTAATGTTTTGGCTATTTCTACATAACACTATTTAAATCTTATGTCATACATTAAATTATATATAGAGCAAGGGAAACAAGAAATGATCAATTAATTTATGTAATGAGTGGAAAAAAATCATGGTCCACAAGAAAAGAACCCATGCCCCACTATGCATTGGAACATGTACACAAAATATAAACGAACTAATGATATAGGACCTTAAATCCCATAACCTTGATAGTAACCACTCCCAATACTAGTGCTTTATGATGAAGATGTCAACTACAATAAGTCTCATCTATTATGAAAAGATGCTCCACTCTTCCCAATGTAACTCCTAGTACAATAATCATCACGATCTCCTTATTTAATTTTATTATAATAATATCTTGAGCCCATTGCTTACCTTTTCATTTTTTCTCACATATCACACTATAAAATTTTGGAGCTCATTTTCACTTTGCGAGAGTCTCTCGAGGGTTTTAATGGTGTCCAAATTGATATTTTTTAGCTTAATGCATCAAGCTCATTAATATTTTTAATTTTAAGAAAATATTAAAATCAAAACTCTAGATTGTAATTTATGCCCTTTAGAAAGAATTTAGAAAAAAGCAACATTAAAGATAAGATTTTAAGTGAATGGAACACTAATCCCAACTTACACCAACCAAGTACAAATGGGTATTTAGCTTCATGGAGATTCATTCATGGTTGGTGATGGTGCATGAGTAGGCTAATAGAGGAAGAAAGACCATATGTTCATTAAGAAGAAATTGGGAGAAAAAATAAGCTAAGTTTAAATTTGTAATGATAAGAGGATCTTGATTGAATTATATATATATAGTTCATATGAGAACCAAGGATAACATACTAGAGTAAATAAGCTTCGATAATAAAGGAATCTTGTAAGTATGGGGAAGAAAAATATATCAAACTAAATGCACTACCAAAAGATAGATCAATTGGGATTTTTTTATAGGAAAGTGTGATATTTAATTGAAATCCTAATGTATTAATGTTGTATCTTCAACAATCTTGGAATGAGTACTTGGATGCCTATGTTGTCAAAAGATATTATTATTTTACTATTAATTCTCCTCATGTTGAAATTTCCATGAACTAGTTAGGATGCAAATCTCCACCACTAAGCTACCCACCCACTTTATGACAAGTCAATTTACGATTTAGGTATGCTAATTTTTTTGACACCTTTTTCACATTGTGAGATATTACCAAATAATTATAATGGTCATTTGGTTTTGTGTGGATCATGAACCATGTAAGGGTGTGTTTATTGATCTTACTCACCAATAAAATGTATGCATTGAATAATTTTTGTTTTATCATCATTTTATCAACAAGCATATGCATATTTGAGGGTTTATTTAAAATTGACTAATGATATGTTGATTGAAACTATAGGATACATTATTTTACCCTAATTTTTTGGTCTAAAAGATGAGGGAAGTTCTTATTCTATGTCATATTCTTTCTTCTTTAGATGTATCTCATATTTTATTTGGGTATCCATGGATAAAGCAATATCAAGCAACATCATCTATGTCATGCCATCAAGGTATCAAATATGTTTGAACACTAGTAAAGAGGTTACAATTGCAAGAGATCCGTATATGCCTTTATTTTAGATTAAGTCATTTAACCTTAAATAATTTTAAGTACATAAGGATCCTCTATATAAGTGCAAGGATTCTTTGCCTAATTTGTAAAATTTTCAAAAGGAATAACAATGGTGGGAAAATCAAGACAAGATGCAACAATTTAGAATTCCTAAAGGGTTTACAATTATTAGAGCCAAAGTAGGTTATATGTAGGTTTTATATTATAAAATGATTCAAGAATCTATAAGGCCAAAAGAACCATAAGCATTGCAAACTTTAGTTTAGAAGCATAAGGGATTGGATATTTTCATTCCTAAACATGGTTTTCATAAAAAAAATTACTCATGTAGCAAACACACTATAGAATTCACAAAGAAGGTTAGGGTTTTTAGCTTCATTTGTTATATGGAGATATTTTATTGTAATGTACGTAATCAATGATATGATTCTTGATTTTTTATAAGATTTAATATTATAACACCTTAACAAATCAAGCTATGACTTTCATGGTTCACTCCTACATGTATGAAATTTGCATTTTCATCTACAAGTTTGACCCTAAATTTGTAGTTTTAAAATTATTTTGTGACCTTAACCCCTACACTTCTAGTCTTAGGAATTTATTTATCTCCATTTTTTAGACTATGTTGAGAGCCATTATAATGTTTTTTTGCACTAACTTTCAGAGGAAACTCGTTTTTCCTTACTCAAACCCTTGGATTATGCAAAACGGGGAAGCAAAATACTATATTGAAAATGCTTTAAAAACTTTCAAACAAGTGCAATTTTAATTCAACAAATTTAAAAAAATTTGCATATAGGGTTTTTAATTAAACAAATACATGCATTTTGAACTCTAAAAATATGGAATTTTAAATACCTCGTTCTCAATAGTGGTCGATATGCGAATTGGAATGATGAAGTTTGAAGAGAGGACCCAAAATTTGCTTTCGCCGGTGAGAGAAACTTTGTTGGGTCGCCGTTCAGATTATGTTCGCCGCACGCAGGGAGATAGTGACTGACTGGTAAAGTTCACAGTAAAAATGTGAAAGTGAAAGCATTTTTTTTGTTTTAGTCATATTCAATGGGTTTGGCCGAACCCACTTAAATATTTTTTTTTATGGGGGCGGTGACTGGTTTGGCCGAACCATGGGTTCGGTCGAACCCTATGGTTCGACTGAACCAATTAAATGGTTCGGTTGAACCATAGGGTTTGGCCGAAACCATTTGATATGAAGAATGGGAAAATTTTGAAATTTCCTTCCTCTTCAAAAGTGTAAACCACTTATGTGGCTTCACCCATGTGATAATAGTAGAAATTTCATACTATGTAATCATGTCTACCTATAAAAAAATTGTCCATTTGCAAACTCCTCATCTGACAAGTCTCATTCGGCCACTATCGAATAAGCTGGTAAGGTTTCCATATAATCTCCTCCTCATCTAGTTGATCAAATCAGACTCTCAAGAGATGTATGTAACCATACTGCCATAGCCACCTAGTAGATAGTTGAATGCTTGAGGATACTCTAGGGCTGATGTGCATTAGAATCCCATTGGTTTGGTGCACATGATATGCTCTAGGAACCATACCTATAGCAACGTACATTGTACCATACTATCGATCTCACAAAATGAAAATAAACCAAGATTATAGTATAAGCATGCTAGGATGTTGTGCCCCCAAGCGTACATGATCCTATGCTTTTCCATCACTTGAATCATATGTAATAGTCTTCCCTATAAGTGTGCTCCTCGAACATCAGGGATGAGAACTAGTGCTACAGTGAACATCATAATCTGTGCAACAAATGGGGCTCACGAATATAGTAGCATAGCTAGATCAATCTGTGGCCTCACCATACCATCATGAACTAGACCTCTAAGGCAATATTGTATATCATATTTCATCTCCAAAAATGACCGATCTGCTAGGAAATGTACCCTCTCACCCTGAACTGGAACTCAGAGTATGCAATGGACATCCTCTCACATGATGGTCATCTTGCAGTGGGAAGATGAAATGTGCATGTGTCTATATTCCACTGCTCTGCCAGTGCCATAAATATAGCATCGTGGTACCTCATGGGTGGCATGAGGTACGCCCAACATAACCCCATAGTTTGTAATATCTCTATGTCCTTTACCGAAAGTGTGGGAGCTAGGTATTGGAGGTGACTGATTTTTCTACCACCTAGATGCTACTGTGAACAGGGAGAAATCTAACAAAAAATGTAAAAATATGTCCTATAAGCATTCTAAAATCTTAAATCTATACATCAACAATTAAAAAAGTGTACTAAAGTTGTTCTAGTGTACTCTCTTAAGGGTCCGAGACACTTTAGACCCATTTTAGGACACTTTGCGAAGAAACAAGAAACTTCATGACAAAAGGGGACATTTCATGAAAAAAGGGGACACTTTGCAAAAAAAGGGGTGCTTTGTGAAATTTTTCTCCAAGGCCCTTAATTAACCAAGAAATGTATACAAATCATAAAATCAATATGTAAGGACAAAGCTAAGGAAAAAATATGGTAATATGCAAATCTAAATTTATTAAAAGGAAGAGTGGGGAGCAGTTGAGGGGATAGGAAACAAAAAACAAGAAGAGAGAAAGAACAACCATAAATAAACGAGATTATATAATGAGAAAATGTCTATTATATAATGAAAGACAAAAAATGAAACATAAATAAATAAAGGTACAACATATAAATAAACGAGATTATATAATGAGAAAATGTCTATTATATAATTATTACAACAATACAATTTATAGACACAACCAAGAAAGGATAAAAAATAAAATGAAATTGGGCAAAAAAACCTTGTGAAAAGATTGAAAGAGAAAGGATCAATGATTTTTTATTAGCATTAAAAAACCAAGTATAAGTGGTTAAATGAGACCACATATATAGAACAAAATCATAAAAAGGAATAGCATTAGAATAAGGAGAAAAAATTAAGGAGATAAATTTCAAAAAATACCATCCAAGAACAATAACAAAAATACAATACAACAAGAAGGAAAAACAAAAACCGAAAAAATCAAATTAAAATATAATTACAAATGGAGGGAAATGAAAAACAAAAGATAACAATGAGAATATGTGGTTATATTATATAATAATATAACCTCATATATAAAAATAAAAAACTAAACAATGAACAAAATACCAAGAAAGAGCCAAATGTACTAAGGAGAAAATATAATCAATTAAAATGAGATGATAAAGAAGCTTGAAAGTAAAATAACAAATGAAAGAAAAAGAGAAAATCAAGATAACAAAAATCAAAAAGGAAAAAACAAAAGAGAAAAGAAGAAAGAAAGAAACAAAAGAAATATGTGGTTATATTCTATAATAATATAATGAAATCACATAAAAAATATAAAAAACACAACAAACAAACAAACCAATAGAGAGCCAAATGCACAAAGGAACTAAGAATCTAGATTAAAAAATAAATAAATTAGGAAGAAGGGAAATAAGGAAAAAAGGAGCACAAAATATAGAAGTTAATAGAGAAACCAAAAAATGAGTATGAAGAAAAGATATATATATATATATATATATATATATATATATATATATATATATATATATATATATATATATATATATATATATATATAAAGATTAAAAGGAAAAGAAAAAGACTAAACAAAGATATAACCACAAGAAATGGAAGGGGATACAAGAAAATAATAACAATAGATTATACAAATATAAAAGAAACAAGATAAAATAATGGAATATAATAGAGAAATAAAAAAATGTAAACTATAGAAAGGTATATATATATATATAACACATTAAGTAAAGAAAGAGAAAATAAATAAATTAAGCCACAAAAGATAAAATAAAACTATAAAACATTAAAAATAAAGGAGATAAAATACAAATAAAAACTCAAAGACCTAAAAAACAACAACCAACAAATACCAAAATATAGCAAAACTTAAAAGAGGAAAGAAGAAAAAGGTAACAAATTAAAATTAAGAAGAAACAATTAACATAAAAAGGAAGGAAAAAAGTAACTTAAATCAAATAAAAAGAAACAATAAAGAAGATTGAAAGAAAAATTAAAAATAAAAGTAAAGAGAAAACAAAAGAAGAAAATAAGCAAAAACAACAAATTAAATTAAGAAGAAATGATTAACACAAAAAGGAAGAAAAAGAAAAGAATAAAGTAAATAAAAAGAGAAGATAAAGAAGATTGAAAGCAAAAATACAAATGAAAGTAAAAAGAAAAAAGACTAGGAAACAAAAATCAAAAAATAAAAAACCCCAATGGACGAGTGAGGAGGAGCAGGGGGGAGGGGGAGGGGGGCGTGGCAGGAAGGGGATGAGGGGGGTTAGAAAAGAGAACAAAGAGTTTGGAAAGGGAGGGGGGAGGAGAAGCAATCCTCGAGACAGAGTGATAAAGGAAAGAGGGGGAGTGGAGGAAAGCAAGGCAAGAAGGGAGGAAGGGGATGAATAAAAGGATTAGGGACGAAGGTAATGGTGGTTTCACTAATTCACAAGAAGAGGATGCTAGGAGAGGCTTAAATTCAAACCTTCATCACAATTGAGGTTGGTGGGATGATTGATGATTCCTATGGCTTCCTTTAGCTTCCTCTTAAAGAAGTTGTCTTCTTTCAACAAAATTTGAGTACTTTCTAAGAAAATGTGATGCTTGGTTGAAGAGGAGTGTTCAACTAGGGAAGATTTGAGAACACACTCATGTTTGATGTCAAGATCATGTTCTCTAATTCTGGTGTTGAATGAGCGATCCGTTTCCCCTATATAAGGAATACCACAAGAGGAGGAAATCTTGTAGACACCCAAATCAAGTAAGGTATCTTTGTGGTCTTTAAGAGGGGAAAAACGGTTTTTACGGTGGAGAAGGGTTTGAAAGCACAACAGAGGCCTTTCTTAAGGAGGATTTTGGAGATTTTGTGAGAGATTCCTTCAACAAAAAGTAAAGAAGCAATGGGGAGAGACAAGGATTGGGATGAATTAGATTTGGGTTTGGAGAAGAGGCTTGGTTTGGAATTCCTTAGCGCTCCCGAAATTTTCTTGTTGGTATACTTGTTTAATTTAAAGACACAACATAGATGGTCCAACTCTTGGTCTATGTGGTCTTCATCACAAATTCGGTAAGCCCTCATGGCAAGGGTTTTTAAAATCCCAAATTTTTGGCTGGGGTGGTGATGGGAGGAGGAATGAATGTACAAATCCGTATGGGTTGCTTTGTGGTAAACTTGATGTCCAAGGGACCCATTAGATTTTTTGAGGAGAAAAACATCAAGGAAAGGTAACTGGTTATTAGATTCAAGCTCCTTAGTGAAGAAAATGCAAGGTGCTATGTTGTTGAGGTGAGCATGAAATTCCTCTAATTTGTCAATGCCATGAGGCTAGCAAACATTGGTGTCATCCACATACCTCTTCCACCACTTTGGCTTAAGGGGGAAGGACATGAGGGAAACATGTTCGAAATGCTCCATATAAAGGTTGGAAATGATAGGAGAGAGGGGGGGAGCCCATGGCTACACCGTCGACTTGCTCATAGATAACTCCTTGGAAAGAAAAACATGTAGATCGTAGGCATAACTCAACCAAGGAAGCAAATCTCCACACTTACCTTGCACTTAACAATCTCAATAGCATTAGGGATAGGCACCTTGGTGAAGAGGGAGACTACATCAAACTTACTAAGATGTCATTAATTTCTAACCTGATGTCTTGGATAAATTGGACAAAATGGGTAGAATATTTTATGAAGGAATCAGAATTACCCACAAGAGGGGAGATTAATTTGGCAAGAAAAGAGGCCAACTTGTAAGTTGGGGAGCCCATGGTATCCACTATGGGCCTTAAGGGGATGCCAATTTTGTGAATTTTCAGGAACCCATAAATACGAGGGGTCACCTCTTTGCAAGGAATAAGGCGTTTCTTGGTATCAACATCAAAGGAGGAGGAAGCAACCACCAACTTGAATTTTTTCAGGATTTTGGCACAAGGGTTATTAGAAACAATTTTGTAACTATTAGAATCTAAGAGGAGGTTAAGCATTTTGGACACATAATCATTTTTATTCATAATGACTGTGGCATTGCCTTTGTCAGCTCTGGAGATAATTAGATCATTATTTTTCAATAATTTGTTGAAGTCCCGAGCTTCAATTTTTGAGACGTTACATCTAGGTGGTTTGGCATGTCTTAATGACACAACACAATCCTGCCTAACTTCTTCAGCAACCTCAATAGGGAGATTGTGCAACAAATTTTCAATTTTAATCATAAAGTCAATATGAGGAATAATGCGCGGGGATAGCGCATAACCAAGTCCACGTTTTAGGAAGCTGAAGGCTTGGGAGTCTAAGGTGGCATCAAATAGGTTGACCACCAACTTGATTTCCCAGTCACGTACTGCGGGATGGTTAGAGGCGACAAAGGGATGCGATAGGTTGAAAAGGATAGGATCAAGAGGTAGGACAGAAAATGGCAGAACGAATTGGCTGATAGAGAGAGGGGTTAAACCTACTTCCCCTGCTATGGAGCGGTGAGAGAGAGAAGAGGAACGACATGTAGAAGAAGGGGATGCAATGCTCAAGGAAGCAACGTGGAGAGATGGAAGACGACCGACAGAGCTGGAGTTCTCAACCGCTAGGAAAATATTAGAGGGGGATGGGGCTCGAGGAGAACTTTGCTTAAAAGAGACAAAATTAGAGACATAAATGCAAGGTTTAGAAGAAGACCGATGAGAAAAAAATACATTAATACAATGTTCAGAAGTAAGCCATTGAGAGGAAGGGTTATACGCTGGCATACCTGACATAACTAGAGACATGATGATGGAATGAGACAATTTTTGGCATGTGGATTGCAATTGGCCATTGGATTGGTCTCGTGCTGAGGGATCATTGATATCAATCTAATCAATTCGACCCTTGGACGTCGAAGAAGGACTAGAGGAGGTCAACTGACTAGGTTGAAGCTGCGATGCAAAGAGCATAGAAGGGAATGGAAAGATTGCAGAGAGGGATGTGAGAGGAGGTGTGCAAAGGGCTGAGGAGCACGAAGGAGGGAGAAAGCTTTTAAAGGGAGGAAAAGATGACAAAGAGATGCTTGTGTGCTGTAGATGAGTGTGAGCATCCCAAATAGAACGAGGTACGAGGAGGTTTAGCTTTCTGGACAATAAGTGGGCGGATGGGCGTTCCAAGACTGGAGTAGGTCGCAAGTTTCAAATTTGCAGGAGGAGCTTGATATGTGTGATCCAAGGTGGGTAAAGTACGAGATGAAGCCTTGTCAGAGGATGCAGGAGGAGATGCATGGGGAGGAGTAGAGAAGTCTCCCCAGACAACAAAAGAGAAGCGGTTTTTGGATGGTGGAAATGGAGAAAATATCAAGCACCGGTGTAGAAGTGATAAGAAAATGTGCTGCACAATCTTCCTATTGAGGTTGCTAAAGAAGTTAGGTAGGACTGTGCTGTGGCATTAAGACATGCCAAACCACCTAGATGCAACGTCTCAAAAATTGAAGCTCGGGCCTTCAACAAATTATTGGAAAATAATGATCTAATTATCTCCAAAGCTGACAAAGGCAATGCTACAGTCATTATAAATAAAAATGACTGTGTCCAAAATGCTTAACCTCCTCTCAGACTCCAATAGTTACAAAATTGTTTCTCGCAACCCTTGTGCCAAAATCTTGAAAAAATTCAAGTTGGCAGTTGCTTCCTCCTCCTTTAATGTTGATACCAAGAAACGCCTTATTCCTTGCAAAGAGGTGACCCCTAGTATTTATGGGGTCCAAAAAATTCATAAAATTGGCATCCCCTTAAGGCCCATAGTGGATACCATAGGCTCCCCAATTTACAAGGTGGCCTGTTTTCTTGCCAAATTAATCTCCCCTCTCATGGGTAAATCTGATTCCTTCATAAAAGATTCCACCCATTTTTGTCCAATTTATCTAGGACATCAGGTTAGAAAGTAATGACATCTTGGTAAGTTTTGATGTAGTCTCTCTCTTCATCAAGGTGCCTATCCCTGATGCTATTGAGATTATTAAGCGCAAGGTAAGTGCAAAGATTGCTTCCTTGGTTGAGTTATGCCTAAGATCTACAATTTTTTCTTTCCAAGGAGTTATCTATGAACAAGTCGACGGTGTAGCCATGGGCTCCCCCCTCTCTCCTATAACTGCCAACCTTTATATGGAGCATTTTGAACATGTTTCCGTCATGTCCTTCCCCCTTAAGCCAAAGTGGTGGAAGAGGTATGTGGATGACACCAATGTTTGTTGGCCTCATGGCATTGAAAAATTAGAGGAATTTCATGCTCACCTCAACAACATAGCACCTTGCATTTCCTTCACCAAGGAGCTTGAATCTAATAACCAGTTACCTTTCCTTGATGTTTTGCTCCTCAAAAAATCTGATTGGCCCCTTGGATGTCAGGTTTACTGCAAAGCAACACATACCAATTTGTACCTTCATTCCTCCTCCCATCACCACCCTCGCCAAAAATTTGGGATCTTCAAAAACCTTGCCATGAGGGCTTACCGAATTTGTGATGAAGACCACATAGACCAAGAGTTGGACCATCTACATTGTGTCTTCAGATTAAACAGGTATACCAACAAGCAAATTTTAGAGTGCTTATGCATTCCAAACCAAGCCTCTTCTTGAAACCCAAATCTAATTCATCCCAATCCTTGTTTCTCCCCATTGCTTATTTACCCCTTTTTAAAGGCATCTCTCACAAAATCTCCAAAATCCTCCTTAAGAAAGGCCTACGTTGTGCTTTCAAACCCTTCTCCACAGTAAAAAACTGTGTCCCCCCTCTTAAAGACCCTAGAGATACCTTGATTCTGGTGTCTACATGATTTCTTGCTCTTGTGGTATTCCTTATATAGGGGAAATGGGTCTCTCATTCAACACTAGAATTAGAGAACATGGTGCTAACATCAAACATAAGCGTGTTCTCAAATCCACCCTAGCCAAACACTCCTCTTCAACCAAGCATCACATTTGCTTAGAAAGTACTGAAATTTTGTTCAAAGATGACAACTTCTTTAAGAGGAAGCTAAAGGAAGCCATAGGAATCATCAATCATCCCACCTACCTCAATTGTGATGAATGTTTAAATTTAAGCCTCTCCTAGCATCCTCTTCTTGTGAACCTATGAAACCACCGTTACCCCCATCCCTAATCCTTTTCTTCATCCCCTTACTCCCTTCTCGCCTTGCTTTCCTCCACTCCCCCTCTTTCCTTTATTGCTCTATCTCGAGGCTTGCTTCTCCTCCCCCCTCCGTTTCTTAACTCTTTGTTCTTTTTTCTGACCCCCCTCCTCCCCTTCCTTTCCCCCCCTCCTCCTCCCTTGTCCCTTGGGGTTTTTTCTTTTCTAATTTTTGTTGCCTAGTCATTTTATTTTTACTTTCATTTGTATTTTTGCTTTCAATATTATTTATCTTCTCTTTTTAATTACTTTATTCTTCTCTTTTTCTTCCTTTTTGTGTTAATCGTTTCTTCTTAATTTAATTTGTTGTTTTTTCTTATTTTCTTATTGTGTTTTCTCTTTACTTTTATTTGTAATTTTGATTTCAATCTTCTTTATCATTTCTTTTTATTTGATTTAAATTACTCTTTCTCCTTCCTTTTTATGTTAATTGTTTCTTCTTAATTTTAATTTGTTACCTTTTGCTTCTCCCCTCTTTTAACTTTTGCTATATTTTGGTATTTGTTGGTTGTTTTTTAGGTTTTTGAGTGTTTATTTGTATTTTATCTCCTTTGTTTTTAATGTTTTATAGTTGTATTTTATCTTTTGTGGCTTAATTTATTTCTTTTCTCTTTCTTTACTTAATGTGTTTTTCTTTTTTATTATATATATATACCTTTTTCGTAGTATACATTATTTGATTTCTCTATTATATTCCATTATTTTATCTTGTTTTTATAAATTTTATAATCTATTGTTATTATTGTCTTCTATTCCCTTACATTTCTTGTGGTTATCTCTTTGTTTAGTCTTGTTCTTTGTTATATATCTTTTCTTCATACTCATTTTTTTGGTTTCTCTATTAATTTCAATATTTTGTGCTCCTTTTTTCCTTATTTCCCTTCTTCCTAATTTATTTATTTTTTACAATCTAGATTCTTAGTTCCTTTGTGCATTTGACTCTCTTGGTTTGTTTGTTTGTTATGTTTTTTATATTTTTTTATGTGATTTCATTATATTATTATAGAATATAACCACATATTCTTTTTGTTTTCTTCTTTCTTCTTTTCTCTTTGGTTTCCTTTTTTATTTTTGTTATCTTGATTTTCTCTTTTTCTTTCATTTGTTATTTTACTTTCAAGCTTCTTTATCATCTCATTTTAATTGATTACATTTTCTCCATAGTACATTTGGCTCTTTCTTGGTATTTTTGTTCATTGTTTATTTTTTGTTTTTTGTTTCCCTCCATTTGTACTGATATTTTAATTTGATTTTTTCGGTTTTTGTTTTTCCTTCTTGTTTTATTGTATTTTTGTTATTGTTCTTGGATGGTATTTTTTGAAATTTATCTCCTTATTCTAATTTTATTCCTTTTTATGATTTTTTTCTATATATGTGGTCTCATTTAACCACTTATACTTGGTTTTTTAATGCTAATAAAAAAACATTGATCCTTTCTCTTTCAATCTTTTCACAAGGTTTTTTCGCCCAATTTCATTTTATTTTTTATCCTTTCTTGGTTGTCTATAAATTTTATTGTTGTAATAATTATATAATAGACATTTTCTCATTATATAATCTTATTTATTTATATTTTGTCTTATTTATATGTTGTACCTCTCTTTCTTTATGTTTCATTTCGTGTCTTTCATATCTAGTTTAAAAAAAAATCATTTTTAATTTAATTTTTTTCTCTCTTATTCTCTTCCTCTCATTATGCATTTTTTTTTTCTTTTTTCTATCAACTTATGGTTGTTCTTTCTCTCTTCTTGGTTTTTGTGTCCTATCCCCTCAACTGCTCCCCCCTCTTCCTTTTAAGCAATTTAGATCTGCATCTTACCATCTTTCATCTCCTTATGCTCTCTATCATCCTGATGATGGATCACTAAGTGTGATCCAAAATGTTGATGAAAAAATCAAACATAATCAAAATCCAAAAATAACGAATACTATAAAAATGAACTCACCTGATAATAATGCTCACTGTAGGCTACTTGATCTCATATGATGTCTAATCTAGTAGGAATGTGATCTCATTAGCTTGAAATCTTCAATCACTCTTCACCAAACTCAAGATAAAAGAAGGTAAATGAAAAAAGAGTTAGAATTTACTTCCCTTTTTACTCTTATATAAGTAAAAATTAGGGTTTTTACTATATTAGGGTTTAAAAGTGCCTCTTATTCAAATTAACATAATAGGTGCTAGAGAGCTCCATTTTTTACATCGTTTGTTGCATTGGAATCTTGATTCCACCCCCGTCATCAAATGTATATCATTATGTGGTATGGTACTTGGAAATTCCCTATGATATGACTTAAGTTAATCGATTTGGTTAGACTGCTACCTAATTCCACCTTCATAAAGCAATCATAATCAAAGTGGGGCATACATCTACCCTCAAATGTGATTTCTAGAAGTTAGATAAGAGGATTTGTGGAAAACTAACGAATTTGTGTTACAAGTTGTGGTTCCTAACATTTTGTTTTTTCGGATAGCTACAGTGGGGGATTCATTCTCCTGTATTGCGAATGAACTTATATGTATATCCTTTTTTTTAAATTTTTTGAGTCCTTTAGCTTACATATGAACATAAAGTCATATGGGCACTAAAGTGGGGGATAAATTTAGTGTGGAAAATTGTATGCTCTTCAAATTTTCACAATTCAACACTTAATTTGGACCTATTTTGGCACCCTTGCATTAAATACCCTTTAAATCATCATTAATAGTCCCCTAAGACCCATTATTTTGGATCTTGAGGCTTATTTCAGCTAAAACCCCAACAAAATCACCTAAATATCATTTTTTTGAAAATCCACCCTGAAAATCTAGGGTGGGACTTATTCACCACCTTGGATGAATGAGTCCCATTTGGGGATTTTTTAGGGTTTGATCAGGAAAATCACCTTTTTAATTCAATTTTTTGGCTGATGTCAACTTTTGAGATCTAAATAATGATAAATTAGGTGTTATTTCCTATTTAAGCAAGTTTCTAAGTCATTATTTCATCTAAGCAAGAATTTTCATGAGCAATTTCAAGATCCAAGCATTAAGAATCTTCAAGAATTCTTTCACAAGAGAATCTAAGTTTCAAAAGAAAGTAAAGTTGAAGTCTTGGAGTAGCATTAAAGTGTTTTTGTAGGTCTTCAAGATCACTTTCATTCAAGATCTAGCATTGTCATGGGTTGATCATGATTCTCTATGGTGAATCATGATGGATTTTAGGCTGGGGAGATGCAACTAGCCATCAAGCCAAGCATAATGAGTTGTTTCCTAAGTGATTCTATCCTCCATTATCACTCTACATTCAGCCTAAGGAAGGTACAAGAATTATTAGGACTCACTTGGGTAATTAGAGGTCTCTCATAGCGAGTCATCCATTTTCATATTCTATTCATGCATCTCATTCTTTCAAATTAGAATAGAGTTGAATTGCATTTAATATTTCCTAATCTTAGATGCACTTAAGGTTAGGGTTTAATTCCTATTTACATGCACATAACATTGTTTCCATCAAGGTTTAATTACCAAAATATGGGTTTGACCAAGGCAAACCCCCATAAGAAAATCAAGTCTATATTCTAATTTGTAGGCATTTTTACATATTTGAATTCAAATTTATCAATTTGGGAGAAAATAGTAGGTTTTGGAGTGCATATGTGAAGTTTGAATCCCCTAAAAAGTGAAACAGGACTGATTCACTAGAAGTGGAGAATGAGTCCCACTATAGGTGATTTTTTAAGATTTTTGTAGATTAAAATACCCTTTTTCTAGAAATTTGTTCCTATGTAGAAACCCAAATCTAAAACTAATTTTCCCATATTGGTGAATGAGTCCCAGTAGGTAAAAAATTTAGGTTTTTCAATATTTCAGAGCTTGTTCAGGTCTACTCCAGGTTTCTAGGTGCACACTTTTGAGATCCCACCTCTCTATTCTAATTTTCATATACTTTTAGGTCATTTAGTGAAGGATTGCATTGAATTAGGATTAAGTATTTCGAGTTGCATTTCATTTTTCTTTCCAAGTCCTAACTTGGTGGTGAGCCCCTCATTAGTTTACATTCAGCCCCTAGGACAACCGTATTACAAGATATCTTTCTCCTTTGTACTAAGATCTCTAGGGTTTGTTCTTGAATGAAAGAGAGTGCAGATTTTAATTCTAGGTCCTAAACCCTAGAAAAGCAACAAATTTTCACCTTTTAGCTCTTAATGAGTTCCATGATGCCATGTGGAAAAAATAAATCCTTTTAAATCTGAACCCTCTTGTGGGTCCCATTTAATAAATCAACCAATGATGTGGCTTGTAAAACAAAATAAACCCCCTCTTTCTTAAAGATAATTGTGTTGCCACATGGAAGCTATACCTTTTCCAAAATAATCCACACTATGGCCCCCCTACTACTCCCCCAGCCAATAATGCAAGTTGCAACTGAGCAAGTCTTAAGCAACTCTCAAAATGAGGGCTATCATGCCAAGTGGCATATTGAGGAGCAAGATCTTCTTAAAATCCCTTCTAAATTTTTCTTTTATTGATAGTGTGTGAAGATGACACATGGCTCATTGAAAATTCTTCTAATGGCTGTCGAGACTATTTTATGAAGAATGTGTATAGGAGTGAATTTTGAACCCTTATGCAAATTCAACTTTTTTCCTTTCTCTACTTTAGAAAACTGAATTCAGAGGCTGAATTACACATAAGCCTGCTGCCTTCATTCCACTTGGCACCTATTTTTCACATCGGTGGGGGAATTTCTTTAGGGGACACCCACATGGCGCACTTATGTCCTTGGCAGATTCCTGCGATTGGAGCCTACAGAGGTGTTACACTTCTCATTGGGAGTCAACTTGTAATGCCCTCTTCAGCTGACCAACCCAAATATGGCCATTTTCTTCATATCTCCTTCAAATTCCCTCCTACATGCTTCACAACTACTTTTGAATCCCTTCAAGAAATATTTAAGCATTCTAGTCTCCATTCCAACATTCTAGCAACACTTTTACACTCCATAGCAACAATTACTTCATTCCATCACTTCAGTAGAGCAAGTGTGGTACAACACCATTGCAGCAGAGGCTCGAGTAGTCTCATTCTCTCCTCCATTAGCCTTGAGTGCTCTTGGTGGAGGTGATAAGCTTCCCATTCCTCTCCTCGATTACTTGGTTGAGTAAGAACTTTTAATATTTTGTAGTTTTTTAGTGTTCTTTATTACATTACTTTCTTTATCATACTCACTTTCCTAGCTGTCCATGGAGGTGGAAACACCTAAACAGGGGTTTGATTGAGGCAGGCCCCTATAAGACAACCCAACAATTTTCCTTTTCTTTGTGTGAAGGTGAACATGTTTTTGGGAGCTAGCTGGCAAATGAATTCCTTTGTGAGATCATTCTTGCAACCCTAACTCTTTCATTTTTACTTTATCACATTAGAACATATTTCATTTACTTCATAGCAATGTTTTGGCCCTTTAGTAGTAGCTAGTTGGTCATTAGCTTATTTTCCAAAGTTCAACCTTGTCTCTTTAGTTGTCTGGTTGTACGGATGCTAACATACTTGGGAGATGCCAGCACGCCACACTGTAGTCCATGGACCACACTTTTGTCCTCAGGAAGAGAGCTTCTTGAGGCATAGTGTTGAACCTGAAAACTGGCTCATTTAGCCCTGTTTTGTATTTCAGGTCTGTAGAGTGATTGAAGGACCTTATAGTCCTTATCATTCTCGTCCTACATTTCCTAACACCCCATTAAGCTGAGGTAAGTTAGGGAAGCCTTCCACTCTTGGCCCTTTATGACCTAGGGCCTTGAACGTGGTTGAGCCCCCTCTCTTATATTTTTGGTGAACCCAATGTGAACCATTTTGGTTCCATTTTGCGATACTGATAGTTCATTTCCTTGTATTCTAGGAGTGTTTTCTAGGTGTGAGTGTTGTGAGGCTATCATCTTACAACCCAACCTACAACCTCTAGTTGTCATAGTTGGAAGGTTCCGAAGATGTTGTGTAATGAAACCTTAATTGGGTCACTATCTTATCCTTTAACCTTTAGGGACTCTATGAAAGTATTGTCTAGTGTGTGTAATGGCCTCCTTACATCAACCTATCCCATTTGAGTAGCCTATGGATAGTGGCACTGGTATAACCTTCACTTCATAGGACCTGCTGATGGGTTTTAACAAGGAACCATCTCCTCTTTATATCCCTATGCGGATCAATGGAAACATTGTAGTGGGTTTTCTTATTGATCTGATGTCACAAGTAAACATAATAACCAAGGAGATGATGCTTCTAATTTTTTTACATAAAGATGGCTACGATGCACCTATGAGCACCATCCACACACATGACAGGATTTTCATGCCTCCTTTGGGTAGTATTGTCCTATCGGTCTTGGTTGGACCTAAATCTATGAAGCTCCTATTTGACATTATCCTTGGGTATGAACTCTTTAGATTAAAGTTTGGTATCCCTTGGTTAGTGGCTATGAACGTTGTACCCTTGGTCATGCATAAATTCTTAAAATTTATGCATGGGGGTTTTGTATATGTAATTCATGACACCGGTTATAAACCACTGGTTGCTCATGGTAGCTACTCCTTGGAATACTCTTGGATTGCATCTATTGGTCCTCTTCCACCTAGGACAGACCTCCTACACTAAACATATCAGAATTCTAAGAAAGGGAACCTAAGGTCAAAACTGAGATACCCTCTTACGCCTTATGCTATTTTAGCCTGCTTAAAAGCTAACAATGATGCCACTAAGGCACATAGGAAGGAAGAAGATAAGTTGTCCTAAGATCCTCCTTTTTCCTCTTCCATTGGTCAGTCTGATGCTTCTTCTTGCTCTGTTGTGGTGCCATCGGATTTTGCTTTGCATTTGTGGAAGAACCTTATGGTTCCTACTTGGCGAAAGCCTAAGCGTCCTACATTCAAACTTCATGTTTGGCCGATGGAGCCTAGACCCATTTGATATAATGGGAAGGTCTCATGTGGAGAGTCCTCTTTGTCTCGACCTCTGCGACCTCCTATCACTCCTGCTCCCAAAGTAGTGAATGGGAAGAGTCCTGCTACCGAGGTAGGTGAGCTAACCCCCCCACTACTCCTCAACCTACTCCTCCTACTCCCATATAGGAATCCATTCCTCCTCCAGAGATAGCTATAGTGGATGTTCCAATGGTTAAGTAGGAGATTTTTTTCTTCACAGGCTCTAGTCTCCAACTCAAAGAGTCATAGAAATTGCCTTGTGTGCAAGCACAAACATCAGCGAAAGGCTCTCCTGGCTAAGCAGGCCACCTAATAGAGGAAGGAGGAAGAGATGACTACTCATACTTCAGGGGCTCTCACACTATCTCCCTTTCTCCTTCCCTCTACTTCCCTTCAGTATAGTTCTACATCGCTTCTAGCTTCTGTCGTGAGTGTGAATGCACCTAAACCCAAGGGGGTACTGGTGTTCATCACTCCTTTGGTGGAGCCTCCTTTGATGATGACCGTTTCAGATATCCAACCTTTTCTAAAGCCCATGGATATGACTAATACCTTAGTTGTATCCACTGCAGTTCCTTCCTCCTCTTCCTCCACACCTCTAGCCTCATCTATGGGGAGTTCATCTTGTCTAACGAAGCAAAAGGTGGAGTGTGATCCTTCTAGAAATAGGGGATGCAAGAGGATCCCACCTTTTTTACAAGGTTGTCTTGTGTTAACTTGTTATTTCCTAGTGATGGAACTAGTCCTAACTTCCCTTGAGTTCATCACCACTCCCAAGTTGTTCGGTGAGCCTAGCGGTGAATCTCAAGTGCAACTTGCCCCATCCACTAAAGTTACACACACTGCTCTTGTAGGGTGCATGTTTAACTCTATGGATGAAGTTTCAGCCTTGTTAATGATCTTTGTGAAATCACTGACCCTAGATCCACAAGAGATCGATGAAGAAGACCTTGTAGGGCCCTCTTCCTTAGCCCTTGTTGCGGGAGGGTTGGATGCTCATCCTTCCCCCTACAATGATCTAGAGTGGGAAGTGAACGACCCCTTGGTCAATCAATGTTATGAGGAGGCCTCTTCTTGATCATTTTTATGTGTGTGTGTGTGTGTGTGTTTTGTGATGTGTTCCGCCATGATTGTACTATGTTTTCCTGGATGACCCTTGCCACCCTTGTTCATGTTTGTGTCATAAACCTTCTTCTATTTGTATCATCATTCTTCCATATTTGTGTTTGATTTTTGGTAAATTGGGGATGATGAAAAGCATTGGGGGCATTTAGGCTTCCCTTCCATGTTGACCCAATTTTTTATTTTTACTTTTTTTTCTTGTGCATTCTTCACATGGTCTGATATAATAGGGGGTTGATGATAGTTCATTTATATACTATTACTATACACACACACACACACACACACACACACACACACACATATATATATTTATGAGTAGTTCTAACCTCAAAATATCAGGTTACCCATGTGCCCTTTGTTAATGTTTTTCTCTTTTTCTCTTCTTGGCTTGAGTTGTCCCTCTCATGTGTGATAACATCTTTCTTCAATATTCCAATTTTCAGAAAATGCATTTGTTTCCAACAAATATTTTCTTGAAAATCTTCACAAATATTTCTTTAGAATCACGTTATCAACTTGGAACCCTAACAAAACATGTTCCCTTCATCATCGGTTCATAAAGAAAGGACTTGAAAACCTTCATCCAAAGTGGGAACAACTTTGACCTTCCCCTTGCACGAGGGCATATTCTTCCTTCCAAATTCCTTGATGAAGTGAGCATCTTTCGAAAGGATCCCTTGATGATGGATCGATTTGAGAAAGAAAATATCTACTTTCAAATTGTGTGTCCCTTGAGTGGACCCCTTCTTCAAGATGGGTTCTTGAGGGATCCCTTTAAAAGTCTTCCAAATTATTGACGGTTTGCACGACTGTCCGCTTACTTTCCTATGTGGCTGCTTCCTAACCCTGTAGAGTCCACTTTCCTAGGTTTCCTCCATGTGAGAGATCATGGGGGATACCTCTGTGTAGGTCTAAGAACCTGTAGGTTGCTTCCTTTGATCTTCCTCCATGCAAGAGATCTTGGGGGTGGCACCCTATAGGTCTGCGGGTTTGTAAGGTGCTTTCTTGGGTTTCCTCCATGGGAGAGATCTTGGGAGTTCCCTTCATTGGAGGTCTTTGGGTCTGTAGGGAACTTTCTTGGGTTTCGTTCATGTGAGAGATCTTGAAGGACACCTCCCCTATAGGTTTGTGGGTCTGTAGGGTTCTTCCTTTGAGCTTCCTACATGTGAGAGATATTGGGGGTGGCTCCCCTATAGGTCTACAGGTCTGTAGGGCACTTTCTTGGGTTTGCTCCATGTGATAGATCTTGGGGGTTACCTTCCCTATAGGTTTGCAGGTCTGTAGGGCACGTTCTTGGGTTTCCTTCATGTGAGAGATCTTGAAGAACACCTTCCTTGTAGGTTTGTGGGTTTGTAGGATGCTTTCCTGGCTTCCTACATGTGAGAGTTCTTGGGGGACACCTTCCTTCATGTGAGATATCTTGGGGGTTTCCTCCTTGTAGGTCCATGGGCTTGTAAGATGCTTTCTTTCTTTAGCTTCATAGTTTTGAGAAGCTATGGACTCCTTCACTTTCCCTGCACCTTCAAGTTTTTCAAATCATGGTCAACTTCCTTGACAGTTTAGGCATACACTTCTAACCTTACTCTTCTTCAATCTACTTTCCCGAAGCACTCATTAGTATTCATGCTCACTAAAGTGGGGGAAAAATGTAGATGAGTGAATTTCCACCATTTATGCAATTTCCCCTTTTTTCCTTTCTCCACTTTAGAAAACCAAATTTAGAGGGTAAATTACACATAAGTCCGCTGCCTTCATTCCACTTGGTGCCTATTTTGCACATTGGTGGGGGAATTTTTTTCAAGGATTCCTATGTGGCATGAAGACTTCTGTGTGGCGTGCTTATGTCCTTGGTAGATTCCTACAAGTGGTGCTTGTAGAGGCATTACACTTCTCATTGGAAGTCGACTTGTAACAACCTCTTCAGTTGATTGACCTGAATATGGCTGTTTTCTTCATCTCACCTTCAAATTCCCTCCTTCTACATGCTTCACAACTTATTTTTCATCCCTTCAAGCAATCTTCAAGCATTCTAGTCTCCATTCTAGCATTGTAGTAACACTTTTACACTCCATAGTAGCAATTACTTCACTCCATCACTTCAGTAGAGCAAGTGTGGGACAACACCATTACAGTAGAGGCTTGAGTAATCTCATTCTCTCCTCCATTAGCCTTGAGTTCTCTTGGTGGAGGTGGTAAGCTTCCCATTCCCCTCCTCTATTACTTGGTTGAGTAAGAAATTTTACTATTTTGTAGCGTTCTAGTGTTCTTTATTACATTACTTTCTTTATCATACTCACTTTCTTGGCTATCCGTGGAGGTGGAAACACCTAAACGAGGGTCTGACTAAGGTAGGCCCCTATACAACCACCCAAAAATTTTCCTCTTCTTTGCGTGTATGTGAATATGTTTCTGGTAGCTAGCTAGTGAACAAATTCCTTTGTGAGATCATTCTTGCCACCATAACTCTTGTGTTTTTACTTTATCACATTATAGCATATTTTGTTTACTTCATAGCATTGTTTTGTCCCTTTAGTAGTAGCTAGATAGGTCGTTAGCTTGTTTTCCAAGGTTCAACCTTGTATCTTTAGTTGTTTGGTTTTATAGACACCAGTGTGTCGCGCTGTCATCCTGGGACCGTGCTTTCGTCCTCGAGAAGAGAGCTTCCTGAGGTATACTATTGAACCTAAAAACCAGATCACCTAGCCCCATTCTATATTTTGGGTCTGTAGAGTGATTGAAGGACTTTATATTCCTCATTATTTTCATCCCACATTTCTTAACACCCCATTAAGTTGAGGTAAGTCAGGGCAGCGTTCCGCTCTTGGCCCTCTATGACTTGGGGCCTTGAACATGGTTAGTCCCCCTCTCTTACAAAATGAATTATGGATCACCATGTGGTGCCTTCTTAGGAATCCACACTTAACCAAAACTAAAAGGGAAAATATTGAGGAATAAAGTCATTGACATTGTGAAACCTGCTCAATCTTCAAATGCCACCCATAAGGAAACGCTTTTGATCAAAAACTTTAAAAAGTAGATTTCATCCAAAAGTTGGATGAAGCACTAAAAAATATATCATTTATAACATCCCAATTAGCTATTTCTTTTCCTATACAAGACAATTAATTATCCAAAATAATGGATTCAAGAGTTCCAAACCTGGCAACCAAATCTTCATAAAATTTTGGGACTGAAGTTTCATTTTCTTCCTTCAATGCCACCCCTTCTTTCTATTTGGTAAAGTAATCAATTGTTGTTATTATCCATTTGTGTCCTAAACTAGATGGTGGATTAATGAGCTAAATAAAATCAAGGCCCCACTTTATGAAGGGTTGTTCTAGATACCTAAATTGGACACAATGGTAAGGATGCTAACCTATTCTTTCCTACAAATATACCATATTTTTTTCACTTTATTACTCATGTATGTGCATAATTAGGCCAAAAGTAACTAGCTTTCATTCTTTTAAGGGTCGTTGTTCTTGGTGTAAAATGACCACTAGCTATGCCATTAAGAAGTTCTTCTAGAACTATGTTAATCTTATCAGATTCAATACACCTTAACAATACACCTTTGAAGTATATTCTAAAAAAGGCTCCATCTACAATGACAAAAGGGATTACTTGCAACCTGAAATATCTACTTTTTGCATTTTTTAAACCTTTAGGACACTCACCTATTTGAAGATAATGCATTGATTCATGTACCCAACTTGAAGGAGAAATTGGGACAACAATGTGATAATCATTATTAAGCACAAGAACAACTTATTCTTCAACCTCTTTTTTTTTTTTAACTTACCAACTAGTTGTTCACACAAACCTTTGTCTCTTACCAGCTTAGTGAATTTTATTTCCATGTCATATTCCATGACTTTGGTTATCCAAATAAATCTCTTATCATTCAAATCTTTGTTTAGTAAAAAGTTCTCGACACTTGGGTGAGAAACCATCAATTGTATTTTATTATTTGAAACCAAATGCCTAAAATTTTTAAGACTTCTACTCACAACTAAAATATACTTTTCAATAAAAGAATACCTTTCTTCATATTATTTCAATCCTTGGCTAAAGAAAGAAAAGGGTTGTTCCAAACCTTCCTCATTTTTTTGCACTAGCATGGTTGAGATTGTACCTATGCATCCAAAAGTAGACAGGATGAATTCTTTAAAAAAAACAGGATTTATAAGTGTACGTGTAGATGCTAAAGATTCCTTGATAGTCTCAAAACTTCTTTTCCCTTCTTTTGTCTAGTTAAAATAAAAAAAATTCTTCAACATAGTTGTTAATGGATTCAAAAGATAGGCTATATTAGGTATAAATCTTCTCACAAAGTTTATCCTACCAAGGAAACTTTGCTAAACCTTTTTGTGGCTTGGAAAAGGCAAAGCTAGTATAACACGTACTCTCTCTGAATCAATGGAAATTCCATCTTTTGACACCACATGTCCAAGAATTATACCCTCATGAACAACAAAAGTACTCTTCTTTGGATTAAGTGAAACTCCATATTCTCTACACTTGTCAAATACTTTCCTTAGATGAATGAAATGTTCATTATCATTCTTGAAAAAAATAGTGATATCATCAAGGTAAACTAGCAAAAACTTGTTTATTAACCCATGAAAATTCATGTCCATTGCTCTTTGGAAAGTTGCTCCAATATTCGACAATCCAAAGGGAATTATTCTATATGCCATTGTACCCCATTTGGAAATGAAAGAAATTTTATATTGGTCTTCTTTTTCACCAAAGCTTGGTTATACCTAGAAAAACCATCTAACAACAAAAATATCTTAGAACCTAATACAACTGGTAATATTTTCTCCATAGAAGGAAATGGGTAGTTGTCTTTGAGAGAGGTTTTATTTAGGTCTCAGAAGTCTACACATAATATTATTTCTCCATTCTTCTTCTTGATAGAAACTAGTTTGGAGACCTAAGAGGTGTGTTTTATAGGAAATATAATGCTTCCCTCTATCAACTTGCTCAACTCCATTTTCATGAGTGGCTCTATTTTTGGGTTCAATGGTTTTTTTTTTGCATTATAGGTTTGACATTGACTTCAAGCTCAATAGTTTGTTGGGAAATATTATGGTCAAAACCATTCAAATCACTATATTTTCATGCAAAAATATCATCATACTCTTGACATAACTCAATAAAAGCAACCCTTTCCTCAAATGTGCATCCTTTACTGAACTTCAAAAGCTTGTCTTTAAAAATGCTTACCTATTCATAGTGATCTTGTTTGACTCGTATGCTAATTTTTCATTTTTTCACTTCATCATTGAAATTGAAAAATAACTCCAAAGAGACTGAACCTTTTGGTAACTTGTTATATTTTAGTTGTATAATTTTCTCACCATATTTTTGTTGAAATTTCTCTTGATTAACAGTTGAAAATCTAGTCTCTTCAATCAAAATTATAATTTTCTTCTCTATCAAACACTTGCCAATGTGCTTGATTATCGGGTATTGAGGGTCTTACCATAACTTTTATAATATTGTACCTTATCATTGTTGACGTCATTTGGAATATCATATTGTGCTCCTATGGCATCCAACCTATTAGCATGTTTTTTCTCATTTCTAGGTATGGACAACAAGTTAAAAGTGTCAAATTCTTTAATAATATCTCAAAATATATGTCTATAAGACTTGAGCAAGTCATTTTTTGAGACATTTAGACCTCTCACTTGATTTACAATGAGTTCACCATCCCCCAAAACCTACAAGCACTTAACTTTCCTCTTTCTTGCACATTCTAGGTCATGAGTAAGTGCCTTGTACTTTTTTGTATTATTAGTGTAATTGAAAGTAAATTTGAAAGATGAATAGTACTTCTCACTTGTAGGAGACAAAGAATTTCCCCTCCACTAACACCATTTTTACTCATTGATTCATCAAAATACAATTGCCAAAGCTCATTTGAATACTATTTACACTGTTATTTTTCATCTTTTACCAAGTGAGGGATAGCAATGTCCTATTCATGGATCAATTAAATACCCAATCCTGATTCTTCCATATGTTGGAACCCGAACCATTCTCATAATTCTTAAATACCCAATCATCTAGAAATAAATTAAATATGCCCTCTATGTGATTATTAGGCTCTTTGACAATGGGTTGTTCCTCTTATTCATGAATGGTAAAATTTTCATTAACAACTCTATGAACATATGACTATAAATGGTCTTTTTCGATGGGATCTAATTTGACAAACACCCTAGTGCCATACCTTTTTCTAAAAAATGTGTGTGACCAATTAGTAGATAGATGACTTCCCAATTTTATAGTAAAGTCTCTAGAAAGGAAAATGAAAAAATATGGTGGTAGATCTATGACATAAATGTCTTGAGGTATGGAGAAGTTTGGACAAGCATGCAAGGTGAGGCTCAAAATTTTAATTACTCTGATAGTGTTAATGGTTGTCCCATCAAACTGTATAGCTCCTTTTGCAAGAGGTTCATAAGATAGTCCATGTTTGTCTACTATTTTCTTTTGCATTACAAAGCTACTTACACCTAAGTCAATCATATAGTTATGGACAACGTGCTGGACAATAATCAAAGATATAGAAAATGGAGGTGGTTTGAAATCTTTGGTTTTTTGTTTGCTTTTAGCTTGGGAAGTATTAGCAAGTGCAACTCTAGGTTGCTCTCTAGAAGTTTCACTTGACGAGATAATTTTAGACAAGGCCTTTTGCAAAAAATCTTTTCTCCTAGGAAGAGATATAGAGTCCCACATTGATATACTAATTTTTTTTTTTTCATATGCTCTAGAATATTGAATGGAATTCTACAAACCTTTTGTTGTCCTCTTGGAATAACAATGTATCCTTGTGTTTGCAATGGCTATGGATAAATTTTAGGCTAATATTGTTTTTCCATAGCTTGGCCTCTTGGTAATATTTTCACATTTTGTGAGTATGATGGACCAACAGTACCTTGGTGGCTTGTAGGATCTTGATTTTTCCCCTTATTAGGTTGTTTTCCTATGTCAACAACCCTCTTTTTGGCCCTCGTATTAGCTGATATGGAGGGAGATGACCAATTTTATGCATGTGGATGATTAATACCTAAAATATTCACCTTTCCAATTCATGAGAGTGATATCTTGTTGGCCATCATCATAATGAGAATTCTATTATTCATGAGTTTCTTTTGCTAAATCTTGTAGAGTAGCAATGTTATTCTATGCCATGAGCACTTGGTTTAGCATTCCATTTAAACATGTGGCTTGGTTAGGAGGTTGGTTTCATGGAAAAAACTATTCATAGTCCTATGCCATGTTATTTTGCATTGGTAGAACTCTCTAAAAGTGCTAGAAACATTTGATTGTAGGGTTGATATAGCCTAGCATTGAAATTCCTTCTATGTCCTTAAGGACCAGCTTGGTAAGGAGGTCTATTTGGCTGATTAGGTTATTAAGTTCTATAATTTTGGTTTTTCTACTTCTTGATATTTACTAAATCATTACCAAAGGTCTATAATAGTCATGTTTTATCTCTTATAATTCATGAGATTGAGTTGTGACATCCTTTTAATGAGAAAATGTTTGATAACTTGGTGCTGGTATAACATGTAAAACAACTACAGGAGGTACTAGTAATGGTATTGGTGTTTTTACCTCTAGAAAAATGGGAATTAGGGGTCTCAAATCTATTTTAATAGCCTGTATAGGGTTGTTTTCTACCTTGATAACAATGTCATATGCATTAAGGAGTGTACTTCCACCCATAGACCATATCATCACAAATATATCATTGTTAAGGGCCTTGAGAAAATATAGAAATACATGTTCAATTGTAGGCCTTATTGTTGGTGGAATTCTATCCCAAGTCTTTCAGAAGTAGAAATTGAAATCCATCATGTGTTCATGTGGAGCTCTGTTGATAGTAGTTAGTTGTTTTACCAAGGACAAGTGGTCTAATTTATCTTCAAAATTATTATGAAAGGGATCCCCTAGCTGATCCCATGTTTTGATTGAATTGATAGGTAAAATCCTAAACCACTAAAATTCTTTTCCCTTCAATGAAGCAACTAGGAGTCTGATTGCCACATTCTCAACAGTGGTATTATGAAGTTCACATAGTGTGGGCACATCCTAAATGTGCTTAATAGGTGTAGTTTGATCTTCTCCAATGAAAAAAGGAAAGATTCTAAGGGTTGCCATAGGAATTTCATCATGTTAGGAAAGATCTAATGGACTATCCCCATTAAATTTTGCAAAAGAAAACTACATTCCCATAGGATTTGCTGGTGATTATTGATTTGGTACTAGATTTCTTGGAACAAAATTTGTAGGCCTATGGTTTGGAGGCAAAGAATGCATCCTTGTTGATGGGATAAGACTTCTTATTGCTACTCTCCCTTTTCTTCTAGGTGGTGACAACTACAAATACTCAAAAGGAGTTGAAATTCCTCTTTTTTGCACTCTTCTCATGTGTTGCTCACACTAGATTTGCTTCAAAATTAGAGTGTAGAGTTACCAAGTATGTTTTTGTCACCTCAAAAGGATAGAAACACTCCTGTATATACTAGGAAAATAATGAAAATTGAATAATTCTTTGACTAAAAGAAGTTTCAACATCCCATCGGGCATGCCAAAAATCATTGTCATTAAGATTGTGCCCTAGCTAAATGAGAAAATTAACTATTCAGTAAAACATGGGATCATCTTCAAGTTGTGGGTGGCTTATAGTGAAGATGAACCTCAAGAGGGGATTGGTTCAATTGATAAACTTCCTAAATACTATTGCCTTGATGAGGAAAAAGGATATAAGAACTCACAAAAAATTATTTAATCCTACCTGAGGTGAGGCACCAAAAATTATAGGACTCCATTGCTACTTCAACTAACAATTTCTCTCAAAAATCAATTTTACTCAATGCAAAACTCAGTTTTCACAAGCTCACACAACAATGTTTCATAGGAAGGTTATATTTTAGGATTTTTGAAGGAAAACTAAATGTTTTCAAAACTATAACTGTTGAAAGAATTAACACAACCTATGACTTGTATGCATTTTTTTAATTCATGTATAGAATTGTTTTGTAATGGGACATAATTGAAGGATTTTATATTGATAATCACTTAAATTAGATCAATCAATTGTAATCACATTTAACACATAAATTTGAGAAAGAAAACTATGCTCCCTTTTTTGAAAAAATAGGAATTTTATTAATATAAATCTAAAAAATAATTCAAAACTAGATCAAATTGCTATTCAACATTGAAAATCCCTCTAAAACATGAGTTACAATCTACTTCCTCTTTCCTATCACAAAAAAGAATAGAAAGAACTAACTCTAAAGTGATTTGGGCACCTAGTTTTGATGAAAAAACACCTCCTTCATAACTAAAATTGTATTAAATGGAAGGTTGAGTTTACATGCTTGAACTTGGGCCTTGGGTGAAGAAATCCCTCTTGAACTACTTGTAAATCATGCAAACATCTAGTAAAGGTGAGTTGACCTTGACCTCTTAACTTTTCTCCCCTTTCACGCCCCTTGAAATTTTCTCCAACTGATAATGATATTTAAATTTATCAAGTATTTAAAAAAATGCTTAGTGTTGATTGGAAGAGTTTCCTTCACTCAATTTACATGAGATTTTAGAGTTCCTAAGCATAAAAAGTAAAAATGTCTAACACCCCACCACAAAACCCTACATGACAACACGTGCAACAACACTAAAATGGGACAATTTTTTTTTAAATACAACATAATAAAGATTGCAGATGATACAATAAATTGTATTCTAACCTAAGACCTCTAAGGTTCCATGACTATGCTACTAGAATCCCATTAACCAAACTGACAAGAATTAATCCATTAAACATGATTTTATCAACAATATGAACATCCATTTCATTTCATCAATATAACAACATCAAAGATCATTTAATTACTTCACATATGGAAGATACAACGTTCACATTATCCATAATAAAAGAGAGTTCATAATTAATTACAACATTACATTATAACAATAATGCTTCCTCAATATTAATAGGGAAGAATATACATCTAAGTACAATGCATGATACAACTAATTTTAAATCAATACAAGTATAAGTAAGGTAGTCCACTCAAACTAGAACAAATGCCGAAGTCCACATCACCATGAATAGTCACCACAATCATGAACAACAAGGGAACCTAATGGATGAATATGCATAATCCAACTAACCATGTGGAACCCTAAGGTCCACCCTCTATGCTAGGAGATAACATAAGGTCCCACAACAAAAACAACAAGGTGACCACCAACTAACATAAAAATGATAAAAAAAGGACAATAGACACTACAACAACTTAACAATGCATAAGATCATACATTGCTTCTAGAGGAAATCACATATCAAAGGGAGAGAAAAAGTAAGGGAATACTAGCCTGTAGAGGGAAGAGTTTTATCACATGGTCCTAACATGGGTTACCATGGCAGTCTCTCACTAGTCCCCGAACTCCATCTATGGTTACCCTGTCAGTCTCTCACTAGCCATTGACCCCATAGGGTGACACATGCATAACTAATCTTCCTTTCATTAGGATAAGGAAGTTGGTCTTGCTAACCATGCCTTCTCAACCCATCCTTATCCTAAATGAGCACTAGAGGCATGGGTGAGCATTGGTACATTTTGACCAATTTTTCGATGACAGATGCCGAGTTGCAATTTCAAAGTTTCAAATGTCATCAAAATTCTTATGAAATAACAGCGACAAACAGCCGTTGAAATTCCGACGGGCCGTCGTTGAAAAATTGGTCAAAATATACCAGTGGAGGAATTCACTTATCTTGATTAATGTGTAAACTACCCAACCCCCTAACTCATTTTAAGTTATGATTGAGTTAAGAAACTCTCACATGGGTTACCCTAGGACCACTTTGTGCACCGACCCCCATTGAGAGCCACTCCCCCTACTAGCAGATAGGAGACCCAATAAATTAATAGGGTAAGGCCATCATGCACATGAAATGAAAACCACAAAGTAAAAATCTCGAGCAAGGTATGGACCATCTCACTCTCAATACACAACTGTATCAACAAATAAGAAGTGCTTGGCTAAAGACCCACAAAAACTCATAGAAATTATAATATTGATCAACACAAGGGTCCAACACAACAATTCAACCCAAAACATATTTTCCCAAGCCTCTAGAAGACTTCCAATATCCACCTCATACAATGACTTAAACATTTTTACAACCCCCAAACACCCCCAAATCAATAGTCATTCATTTTACTTCAGAAAACAACTCAAACCAATAATAGAATCATGAAATGCATAATAAATTTATAATGCAACCATTTCAAGTTCCTAAATATTCATCTTAAACAAAAAAAATCTATTTTCATGTAATAATCTTTCATTTATTCTAAATATAAATACATCAATCTTTTTATACCTAATATTTTCCTTGTTTCATTAATTTAAATACAAATGCATAAAAGTAACAATATTCTTTTGCAAGAACACAATACACATACGTGTATACATACACACACACATATATGTATATGTATATATTTGTTTATGTATTTAGTAATAGAATGTTGTTATCAAAATATTAAATTAAAAAACATCCATATATTTATAACATTTATATATCCATATATATATATATATATACATATATACAAATACATGTACAAAGTCAATCACTATGAATGTTGAAGTACAATGAACTGTAGTGAAATGCATTCATTTTAATATGCAATTAACCCATATAACATCAAACACCGAAGTAATCTATAAAAAATAATTTACTTGGAGCTAAAAGATGACATGACAACCTTCAAGACAAGGAATACAACTATATAACCAGCATACAGCTAAATCTAAGGCTTATGTTATTTCCCACCGATACCAACAACAATTTAAGGAAACAAGGTATCAATTGTATCACAAAATCAAAAACCCAAGCACTTATTTAAATGATCCGCTAACCATGTAATTAAACACAACAAATCACCCTTAATTTATCCATCCTGGTGCTGGTGAAGGTGAATAGAACGCACCAGGGTATGCAAAAAGATAGTTTATTTCAAAGGCTTTTTAAATCTTCAAGCAACGCAAACGGTACCTTTAATGGAGGTAGGAATTCAAAATGGGTTAAAGAATGGGCTTCAGATACCTTCAAAAAATGACATACAATAGGAAGAGAAAGCTCAAAACCATTAAACATCTAATTTGTAGAAATAAGGTAACCCGCTGGTTTCAAGAATCAAAGACAAAAGGCAACAAGGCCCAAGTATCAATAGCCCACTCATTGAACAAAATCGGGTTTGCAACAATGATAAATGCATTGAGACCCAAGCATAAATAAAATAGTAAAATAATATGGCTATCGAATAATAATGAATTCCCATACATTTCCAAAGCATTGGCCATCATGGTAGACTATAGAATGTAGAGGAATATTTACAGAGGACAAAGACTGCGAGCCGAACAACACATGTAAGGTATTCAACGAGCCTAGGTGAATGGGTTTAAATCAAGATTTCTCTTAACTAACATGCACAAAGAAATCATAGGTGAAGGAAATGACACAATACTCATTTACAAGAAATGAGCTTCATGTGCTAGAATACAAAGAGGCATTTAGCCGAATAGAACAACTACTACCACAAAGGTTAAATTTCTTGAGAAGACTTCCAAAAATTTCAAGAAAATGCAAATCGATAGGAAATAAGAACAACTCAAAATTTAACAAGAAATTACTTTATTTCAAACAAAAAAATTTATTCCATTTCTATTTTCTACAGATTTAGAATTGAGATTAACAAAGAACTTGGTTTTTCCCCACTTGTCAAAGTGAAGATTGATGCAGAGCTCACTACTCCATGCTTACAACTTCAACACACTTCAAAACTCAGCTACAATTGCCAAAACCCAATTCCAAAACCTCCAACCCAGAAGAAATTCTCCAAGAACTAGAAACTCTAGCCTCCAAGAACAAGAAAAAGCTCACGGAAAAAGAAAAGATTAGTTTCTAGATATTGTGAAAAGCCCCATTTCTTTCAACAAAATAACCAATTTATTTACCACTTCCCAAATCTCTATGTTGTTGCATGCACTTTTTCATTTTTATTATTTTATTTTCTCTTTCCAACTACTCATTACTTCCACTCTTCAATATATTCATTAATAAAAATATCTTTATTTAATTACACACAATAAATCAACTTTTAAAATGTTTAATTTTATTAATTTTAACTTACCTTTTTAATTTTATTTGTACCACAATTTAATTAATATATTTATTTTAATATTTCAATATTAAGACACAAACTTAATTTATTTAAACCAATTAAAAGAATTAGTAATATTTATTTATTAAAATCACAATCATATTAAAGCATTTATTTCTAGTTATTAAAAATGCCTTTAACTGAATAACTCTATTCTAATGTAATAATAAATCAAAGCACTATTCGGCCAGAATTAAATCAAATGTACAAAATACCAAGCAATAACTGACCTCACAGCTAGACAAAAGGCAATACAACAAAAATACTACCAGACCAACTTGAACTAACCACACTGATAGGGGATTACAATCGGATACTCATCCTCTTCGAGGATGATGGCTGAAATTGGGGGACTAGATGCTATCTCCATTCAACAATTTTCATTGGGTTTAAGGCATGCTCAAAACCTGAAAATTAAGGTGGAGTCGATGCTTGGTTCCTACAACTTGCAAAAAACCACAAAGTTGAGCATGTACATAGGGGTGATCCCACAATAGTGGTTTACAATTTTTGGCCAAACTGGACACTGAAATAATATTTTTAACTAAATTTTCACCTTCGGGCACCTATAGCTACTAAACCGTGAGGAATTTGAAGATGATGCAAACTAGAGTTTCATGACATTTTTTTTTGTAGATTCTTAATTTTTTTTCAAAAATTTTGGAATAAGATTGCACTTCTTTTTCAATCTCCCTCAAAAACTAGTTTTTCTTAGAGAACAACATTTTAAAAAAGTGACTCTCACCGTATAACACAACTTTTTTTCTATGAAGGATAAAATTCTAATTATTTTGAATTTAGATTTGTAACTTTGATGTCTAGTTCTTCCACTTGGTTAGATAGCTTTTTATTGAATATTTTTATTTAATCAAGTTTTGAAGTCAAAACAATTATAATTTAGACATGGCACAACCGTATAATGCGGAAATTTTTGTGTATGTATAAAAATTCAATTTATTTATTTATTTTGGATCAAGGATCCCAATATCTAGTGTAATCATATTTTTCATTTTTTTTTTATAATCTTCTATTTTTCCACATGTGCAGAACAAAGAGCTTGATTTTTCGATGAAAAACCTATGTTCACAAGAAATAAAAAATAAATATAATAATCAAATTAAATTTAATTAAAATTATACTTTTTTGGAAGCTTATAATAAGGACTACATACTTACAAAAAAATAAATTTAAAATGAGTTCATTTGATCCCTCAAAAGGTAAATCAAAAGTGGCTTTTTATTAGTATTTTGATAGGTGTAAAGGAGACTTCGTTATAGGTATGGTTTAAAACTAGCGGGGTTCTATCCAAGGGGGCTTGGCATAAGGTGGTTTGATAAAACCCTATTCAATTGGAAACCTTTAAATGGAACTTTTCAAGGCTTAAATCATTATATTTTCTAAAAATATGTGATTTCAACAAAAATCAGGATCTCCCAGAAAGTGTAAACCACTATTGTGGCAACACCCATAGTCATACAGTCAAACACACTGTGAGAGGAAAGTCGCAGTGTCATAGGGAACTCACAAATGAGTGATGCGACACTATTCTTCTTAACCAAAATACATCAACACACAATAATCAAATACTAATAACATGATAAGAACATACAGTAAATAATCACATGGTACCCATATGAAGAATAATCCACACAATCAATTAAATCGATCTACCAAGCATGGCATAAGCATAAACATTAGTGATAAAAGTATTATCAACTACATCATAACTGTGAATTAAATCATCAAGAAAAGTGTCACAATGTCCAAATACAAGAAAGTAGCTACTAGTAACATAAAGAAAAATGAGGGGTACTACATCCTCCCCCTAGAACCAGGCTTACTCCTAGAAGCCTGCAAATAGATATGGGTACAACTCCCACATCCTGGATGCATCCTCCCAAGTAGTAGAAGACTCATTATTAGGATCCAACTGGATCCTCACCTACTCAACATTTTGACCCCTGAGGGTGAGTCTCCTATGTTGTAGTATTCCCACGAGCTCCAAAGTTATCTGCCCGTCCTCTACCTATAAGGAATTCCAATCAAGAACATGAGAAATATCAGGATGATATGGCTTGAGAAAAAAAATGTGAAACACATCATGAATTCGCAATAGACTGGGAAACAATGCAAGATAATATGCAATGGGACCAATCCTCTCTAAGACCTTGAATGTCCCAACCAAGCATGGTGTGAACTTAGAGCCTTTTCCATAACGAATCAGACTCTTTCACATAAAGACTCACAAGAATACCTAGTCTCCAACTAAGAACTGACAATCAACCCCATGAGCATCTGCATATTTCTTTTTCCTATCCTAGGATGCCACTAAATGCTCCTTAATGTGAATAACCTAATGCTCCATCTCCTGAAGCATTTCCAGACCAAGAAGTATTTTGTCCTCAAGAGGATCCCAACTCAACGAGGTCTGACAAGGATGACCATACAATGCCTGAAAAGGAGGCATGCCAATAGAACTGTGGTATCCATTATTGTATGCAAACTCCACCAAATACAAAAAATTCTCCCAATGAGATTGCTGATCCATAACGTACATCCGAAGTATATCCTCAAGGATCTGATTAACCCTCTCGGTCTTCCCATCAGTTTGTAGATGATAAGTTGAACTAAAGTTCAACTGAGTCCCCAATGCATGCTGTAAGGACATCCAAAGAGCTGAAGTGAACACTGGATCACTATCTAAGATAATCACGCAAGGAATCCCATGTAACCTGACAATATCCTCCATGAAAATTTTGGCCATTGATGAAGCATTGTATGAGGATCAAACAAGAGAAAAGTGTGCCGCCTTAGTCAACTTGTCCATGGTGACCATGATGACGTCATGCCGATAGGAAGACACTAGAAAAACCACAATAAAAATAATGAAATGATGTCCCATTTCCACTCTAGAACTAGATGGGGCTTCAAAAGACCTGCATGATGCTGATGTATAGCCTTCACTCTTTGACACTCCAAACATCTCGGCACAAAATCAACAATATCCCTCTTCATTCCAACCCAAAAGTACAGTTGACGAAGGTCTATGCGCATCTTCTTGACACTTGGATGAGCATAATAGGGTTCCCAATGTGCCTCTGACATGATCAAACTATGAAAATCTCTTGAGGAAGGAACATAAATTGAACCAAGTGTCGTAAAAGGCCATCTGACTCAAGGGAATATCCTACAAATCTACCCTCTAAAACTCTACTTGACTCAACCTCGAACTTCACCTCCTAATACCAACTATCTGAAGAAAGTGATGTAAGGATCTGACTGCTCAAATCTACTCCAAGAGTCATTGTTGAAAGCTCATGTCTCCTCCAACTAAGAGCATCCACCACCACACTCTCCTTTCTCTAAATAAATTTTATCTCAAAATCATACTTACACAAGAACTCCATCAACTGTCTTTGCCTGAAATTTAGATTTGGCTACATGAAAATATACTGTAAACTATGGTGATTATTGTGTAGCTCAAACCGATGCCCCAATAGAAAATACCTCCATCTCGTCAAAGCATGAAACACAACGGCTAACTCTAGATCATGTGTAGGATAGTTCAACTCGTGATCCTTGAGTTTGCGAGACTCATAGGCAATCATGCGACCATCCAGCATCAAAACTACTCCTAAACCCTCCAAGGATGCATCTATACACACCACAATATCTATAGTAGGATCAGGAATGGCCAAGATAGGTGCACTGGTCAACCTCTCCTTAAGAGTCTAAAAAGCTACATAACACTGATCTAACCAAATAAACTTCTTCCCTTTCCTCTGAAGGGAAGTGATGGGGTGGGAAATCCTTGAAATACCCTATACAAACCATTGGTAGTAACCTACTAAACCCATGAAACTGAAAACCTCTACAACATTAGTGGGTGTAGGCCAATCAATAATGGCTTAGATCTTTGAAGGATCCATGACAATGCCCTCCCTAGAGATAACATGACCCAAATATTTCACCTTTGTCTAGAAGAAATCACATTTTTCCAAATTTGCATATATACAACTAGTTCTCCCTTAGACACTATAGTACCTGTCACAAATTCTCCTCATGCTCCTCCATGGTCCTTGAATAGATCAAAATGTCATCCAAAAATACTAGGACAAATCTATCAAGGTAAGTGCAGAATACACCATTCATCAAACCAATGAATATAGATGACACATTCATCAACTTGAATGACACAATGGTGAACTCATAGTGCCCATAACAAGTATGAAATGCGGTCTTGTGAATATTAGCCTCAAAGATGTGCAATTGATGATATCCCGACTTAAGATCAATTTTCAAAAACATCCTAGCTCCCTTGATTTTATCAAAGAGATCATCAATCATTAGTAAGGGATATATGTTTCTCACCATCACCTTATTCAACTATTAGTAATCAATGCACAATCAAAGGGGTCCATCCTTCTTCAAAAGAATAACTAGTGCTCCTCAAGGAGAGACACTAGGACAAATGAACCCCTTCACCAACAACTCCTCAAGCTATAACTAAATCTCCTTAAGCTCTTGAGCGGTTATCCAATATGGAGCTCGAGAAATAGGCTCTACTCTAGGTACAAGGCCTATCTTAAAATCAATGTCACACTTAGGTGGAATCCTTGGAATCTCACTAGGAAAGACATATGCATACTGCCTAAGGATAGGATGATTGTTGAGGGATGCCTCTTGGCTTCCCCTAACTCTAAATCATTAACTGTCACTACAAATAACTAGAAACCATGCTGCATACACCTCTTCAACTACATAGTAGATATCATCCTCAAGGAAATAGGCCTCTGAACATTGACTAACTCCACCTCACTGTCCTAATCATCTACACACTACATTGACTTAAATTGACAATCTATCACCGTTTGGTGTGCATCCAACCAATCCATTCCAAATACTACATCATAAGACCCAAGGGGTATAATATGAGGGCCTAATATTGTGCAAAGAGAACCAATCCTCAAACCACAACCATGAACAAGAGACTGAACTGCTACTTTAGCACCAGAGGCCAATTTGACCTGCCACCTATCATCCTGCTTCACTACCACCAGTCCACATCATGCCACTACAGAAGGAGAAATGAAAGAATATAAAGAACTAGAGTCAAAGAGAATAGAGACTCTACTACCCTATAATACACTTATAGTCTCAACCACTGTACCCTGATGCTCAGCCTGACAATTATCAACCACTTCAAAAACTCTATGTGATTTGCTAGCATCACCCACTGTCAGTTTTGAAGCTGCCGACCTCTAACTAGCTCCTGATGTACCCTTATAAGGATACTTGCTAGCAATGTGACCCTACTAATTGCAAGAGAAACACCCTGCACCTATGTTGTAACATCTACCACCTGGAGGTGCACTAGACTATTGATAACTACCTCTACTAACCATAGACTGTGAACTTTGAGTTGGTTGATCAGAATGATAACACTTACTTCGTTACCAACTCTGATCCCTCTTGGATTGAAACAACTTACCACCATGTTAAGACTAAGAATTCTTATGTTTTGACTAAGAGTGCTACTGTTGTTCACCCTTAGTGGGTGCCTAGTGGCTTCTAGAGGAACCTGTTGCTTGAGTATGGCCACCATGAGGATTGAAACCTACTACAGGTGCACTACCAATCTATAGACTTGTATGACCACCTAGTTCCATGGACAAATTCTCCTCTATTATTTGAGCCTTCTCTATAGCCACCTCCATGGTTTTCGACTCAAACACATGAACACCCCCACTAATATGGGAATTCAAGCCCCTAATAAAATGTTGTACCAACATACCCTCATCATCACCTATGCATGCATGCTGCTTAAGCTCATAAAATCTTTGCTCATATTGCTCAATTGACATGGAAATTTTCCTCAACTCATGGAACTCATTCGCTCGAAACTATCTCCAATGATCAAACAAGAAATGTGCTCTGAATCTCTCAAGAAACATCTCCCATGAGACTAATGCTATATCCAAATGTACTTTTTGCTCCTCCAAATTCCACCACATGGAAGAAAAAATGCTAAGGTGCATGATAGTGCACCTCGCCTTGGTGTTTCTACCATACGAATGCATGAAAAAAAACTTGTTTAGATAAATCAACCATGTTTCTTCCTCCAAACCATTACCAGTCCCATAAAAAGTAGGAGAATGTGCTCTAAAAAGATCCCTCATGTCTCTAGCTAAAATGGTCTCCTGCTCCATTGTAACCTCTCTCCTCTTGGGAGACCTCTCTCTCTCCCTAACAACCAACTGATCACCCTCCTATATAGGACCAATGCGAGTAAGAACCTCCTCAAGTAAATGACACAACTGTGTGCCCTCCAACCTTGATTGACTTGGATTCTGATCCCCACCTCCCTGATTATTCTAGGATCCCTATTGTTCGTCATGATTACTCTTGTGAGAACTATGAGGAGGGTTTTCCTTGTGATTATCCCCACAACCACCACCATGACCTCTACCATGTCCCTGACCTTGACCTCAACGTCTTAGCATTTTCCTACATAGACACCACCAAAGGATAAATTCCAAGGTGTTAGATGAAGATTACAAAGGAAACATAATCTTCAAAGTCTATGCAAGAAAACATAATGGGCTCTTATATATACCTAGAGTACTCAGTGTTAGAACTTGGGCTCTAATACCATGTGTAACAACCCGCCATAAAACCCTAGAGGACAACACACAACAACACTAAAACGGGACAATTTTTTTTTAAAATACAACATAATAAAGATTGCAGATGATACAATAAATTTTATTCTAACCTAAGTCCTCTAAGGTTCCATGACTACACTACTAGAATCCCACTAACCAAAATAACAAGAATTAATCCATTAAACATGACTTGATCAACAATATGAACATCTATTTCATGTCATCAATATAACAACATCAAAGATAATTTAATTACTTCACATATGCAGGATATATCATTCACATTATCCATAAGAAGAGAGAGTTCATAATTAATTACAACATTACATTATAACAACAGTGCTTCCTAGAGATCAATAGGGAAGAATATACATCTGAGTACTATGCATGATACATCTGATTTCAAATCAATACAAGTACAAGTAAGGTATTCCACTCAAATTGAAACAAGTGATAAAGTCCACATCAGCATGAGTAGTCACCATGATCACGAACAATAGCAAGGGAACCCAATGGATGAATAAGAACAATTCACCTAACCATGTGGAACCCTAAGGTCCACCCCCATGCTAGAAGATAACACAAGGTCCCACAACAACAACAAGGCGACCACCAATTGACATAACAAGGATGACCATAGGACAATAGACACTACAACAACTTAACAACACATAAAATCATACATTGCTTCTAGAGGAAATCGCATATCAAAGGGAGAGAAAAAATAAGGGAATACTAGCTTGTAGAGGGAAGAGTGTCATTGCATGGTCCTAACATGGGTTACCCTGGTAGTCTCTCACTAGCCATCGACCCCCATCTATGGTTACCTTGGGAGTCTCTCACTAGTCACCAACCCCATAGGGTGATACATGTAGAACCAATCTTCCTTTCATGAGGATAATAAAGTTGGTATTTCCAACCAAGCCTTCTCAACCCATCCTTAGCCTAAACAAACACTAAAGGCATGGGCGAGGCATTCACTTATTTTTATTAATGTGTAAACTACCCAACCCCCTAATTCATTTTAAGTTATCACTGAGTTAAGAAACTCTCACATGAGTTACCTTGGTGCCGCTTTGTGCACTATCCCCCATTGAGAGCCACTCCCCCTACTAGCAGATAGGAGACCCAATAAAATCAACAGGGTAAGGCCATCATGCACATAAAATGAAAACCATAAAGTAGAAATCTTGAGTAGGGTATGGACCATCTCACTCTCAATACACAATTGCATAAAAAAATAAGGAGTGCATAGCTAAAGACCCACAACAACTCATAGCAATTATAATATTGATCAACACAAGGGTCTAACACAATAATTCAAGCCAAAAAATATTTTCCCAAGCCTCTAGAAGACTTCTAATATCCACCTCATACAATGACTTAAAATATTTGTACAACCCCCAAACACCCCCAAATTAATAGTCATTCATTTTACTTCATACAAAAACTCAAAACAATAATAGAATCATGGAATACATAATAAATTTATAATGCAACCATTTCAAGTTCCTAAATATTCATCTTAAAAGAAAGATAATCTATTTCCATGTACTAATCTTTCATTTATTCTAAATACAAATACATCAATTTTTCTATACCTAATATTTTCCTTGTTTCATTACTTTAAATACAAATGCATAAAAGCATCAATATTTTTTTGCAAGAACACAATACACATATGTGCTTACATATAAACATATACACACACATATGTATATGTACATATTTCTTTATATATTTAGTAACAAAATGTTGTTATCAAAATATTTAAATTAAAATACAACCATATATGTATAACGCTTATATATGTATATTAATGTATATATATACATATATACAAATACATGTACAAATCCAATCACTATGAATGTTGAAGTGCATCTAACTATAGTGAAATGTATTCATATTAATATGCAATTAACCCATAAAACATCAAACCCTAAAGTAACCTACAAACGGTGATTTACTTGGAGCTAAAAGATGACATAGCGACCCTCAAGACAAGGAATACAATTAGATAACCAATATACAGTTGAATCTAAGGCTTACGTTATTTCCCACCAATACCAATGGCGATTTAAGGAAACAAGGTATTGATTGTCTCAAAAAATCAAACAACCAAGCACTTATTTAAATGATATGCTAACCATGCAATTAAACACAACAAATCGCCCTTAATTTATCCATCCTTATGCTAGAGGAGGTGAACAGAATGCAACAGGGTATGCAAAAGAGATTTTATTTCAAAGGATTTTTAAATCTTCAAGCAACACAAATGGTATGATTAATGGAGGCAGGTGTTCAAAACAGGTTAAAGGTTGGGCTTCAGATACCTTCGAACAACGACATACAGTAGGAAGAGACATCTCAAAACCATTAAAGATCTAATTTGTAGAAATAAGGTAACACACTAGTTTCAGGAATCAAAGACAAAAGGAAACAAGGCACATGTATCAATAACCTGCACATTGAACAAAATTGGGTTTGCAACAGTGATAAATGCATTGAGACCCAAGCATAAATAAAATACTAAAATAATATGGCTATCGAATAATAATGAATTCCCATATATTTCCAAAGCATTGGTCATCATGGTATACCATAGAACATAGAGGAATATTTATAGAGGACAAAGATTGCAAGCCAAACAACACATGTAAGGAATTCAATGAGCCTGGGTGAATGGGTTTAAATCAAGATTTCCCTTAACTATCATGCGCAAAGAAATCAAAGGTGCAAGAAATGACACAATACTCATTTAAACAAGAAACAAGCTTCATGTGCCAAAATAAAAAGAGGCATTCAACTAAATAGAACAACTGCTACCACAAAGGTTAAATTTCCTAAGAAGATTTCCAAAACATTGAAGAAAATACAAATCGGTAGGAAAGAAGAACAACTCAAAATTTAACAAGAAATTACTTTATTTCAAACAACACAATTATTCCATTTGCATTTTCTACAGATTTATAATTGGGATTAACAAAGAACTTGGTTTTTCCTCACTTGTTAGAGTGAAGATTGATGCAGAGCTCACCACTCTGTGCTTGCAGCTTCAACACACTTCAAAACACAACTACCACTACCAAAAACAAATTCCAAAACCTCCAACCCAAAAGAAAGCCTCCAAGAACCGGAAACTCCAACCTCCAAGAACAAGAAAATGCTAATGGAAAAATAAAAGATTAGTTTCCAGATATTGTGAAAATCCCCCCTTCTTTCAACAAAATAACCAATTTATTTACCACTTCCCAAATCTTTGTTGCTACATGCAGCTCTTTAGTTTTATTATTTTATTTTCTTTTTCCAACTACTCATTACTTCCACTCTTCAATATATTTATTAATAAAAATATCTTTATTTAATTATGCACAATAAATCAACTATTAAAATGTTTAATTCTATTAATTTTAACAAGTACCTTTTTAATTTTATTTGTACCACAATTTAATTAATATATTTATTTTAATATTTCAATATTAAGACACAAACTTAATTTATTTAAAAACCAATTAAAAGCATTAAAATAATATTTATTTATCAAAACCACAATCATATTAAAGCATTTATTTCTAATTATAAAAATGCCTTTAACTTAATAACTCTATTCTAATGTAATAATAAATCAAAGCACTATTTGGCCAGAATTAAATAAAATGTACAAAATACCAAGCAATACCTAACCTCACAGTGAGACATAAGGCAATATAACAACAATACGAACATACCAACTTGAGCTAACCACATTGACAGGGGATTACAATCAGATACTCATCCTCTTTGAGGATGATGGCTAAAATTGGGGGACTAAATGCTATTTCCATTCAATAGTTTCCATTGGGTCTAAGGCATGCTCAAACCTAGAAATTCAAGTGGAGTCAATGTCTAGTACCTGCAATCTGCAACAAACTACATAGTCGAGCATGTACATAGTCATACAGTCAAACACATCGTGAGAGGAATTTCACAACGTCGCAGGGCACTCACAAGTGAGTGATGCAACACTATTCCTCTTCACAAAAATATATCAACACACAATAATCAAATACTAATAACATGATAAGAACATACATCAAATAATCACATGGTACCCATAGCAAGAATAATCCAAAAAATCAATTAAATCGATCTACCAAGCATGACTTAAGCATAAACATCAGTGATAAAAGTATCATCAACTACACCATAACTATGAATCCAATCATTAAGAAAAGTGTCATAATGTCCAAATACAAACAAGTAACTGCTAGTAATAGAAAGCAAGTTCTGAGGGGCACTACAAAATTCCTTGATTTTAGGGCTCAAAACTACCCCAAGCTGCTTGCTTGTGCCTTGAAAACTTTAGCTAACTCAAGTCCCACCAATGCAACCTCTTTATTAGTTCTCAAAACAGTGATAAGTGCCTCTAGCCTAAAATTTTAACTTCCTTTTTTCATTGACTCACAAATACCTTTACATGATGGAAAGTCATATGAAGTTATTTGAAGGTGACTAGTGGGTATGTGCAGGATTATCATGGAAAAAACTTGCCCTTAAGTGGCAAAAAAATCAGGAAAATTAGAGTTAGGCAACTTGACATAAAAAATTGAATAATTTATCTATATTATTTCAAAAATATGTAAGAATACAATTTGTAGCAAATTGAATTTAGTTTCTAAACTTCTAGGTTTATTTTTAAAAAAAGAAATCTATTTGGTGAAAATTTGAAATTTCAATGCAGTAGTACTTAAATTTTATGGAAAAATTAAGAAGTAGGTGTTTGTCTAACCACCCTAACCACAATAAAATGATAATGTTTTTTTTATAAGATTTTAGATATAAGTAGAAGACTTATTTCCCGATGTGATACATATTTTTTTGTAATTATTTTCCAAGGAAATAATTAATTATGAATTTTTTATTACAACTTTTAAAAAATATAAAAAACTCATGTGTCTGACCACCTTAACTTGGTCAAAAATTCATGAAATTCATTTTTTCTCTTTTTAATCTTATAGTATGTGAAGCATAGAATATGATGCATGTTTCAGATTCCAAAAATGTGATACTGTTTGAAAGATATAGATTTTTTTCAATCATCCTATCAATCAGGACTTTAGTAGTAATTCAAATAGAAGATGAATAATAATTACTTATTAAATTCAAAGTAAATCATGATTTATATTGGTGGAAAGCTGAGAATCTCCTTTTAAAACCCTCTTTGTTTCATCAATTTTGGGTAAAAAAAATGTCATCAGCCACATACCCTACACATACCCATAATATTGCCATTTTTTGGCCCATCATGATCCTACACATACCCTAGTGCTTCAAGGTGGTGTAGGATAAATTCAAGGGATACTAAATGATGTATTGTTTAAATCTTTTAACATTAATCCTTCATGTGTTAATTCTTGGTATGATTTTCATCGCTTTTTTCATTTGTGACTCTTCATATCACATGCCTCATTTGACATATTCTTTTACGTCTTCCATCTCTACTCATTTTTCATTAAAACACTAGTTCTCTTATTATCTCAGACTTTACTAACTGTCCATTTGGTGATGATGATGTTAGTGAGGACTGTCATACATTTTTTAGTAAGTATATGGAATGTCACCTTTAAGAATCTTTTGTAAAAGAGGGTTAAAAATTTGTAGCCTTCGTTTCATGGTGTGGACATTATAACAGTCATGTTTATCATTTTGAGAATTAAGAACCTTAAAATATTTACCATACTTCCATCATCACATTGTAGAATACCTTTTGATCATTTCTCTATCCTTCAATTATAATTGCATATTCCACTCTTGAACTATTTTTATGACTACTACCCTTCATTTTCCATTTTCATGGATTCCATCATTTAGGATTTTTCATGGCATTGGGAACTATCCATTTTTATAGTTTTGGAAATGTGCTTTGTCTTTCATTTATCTTTTCTTATCATTGTAACTGTCAGCTTTTGACAAATCCAAAGTGTTTTCCTTTTATTTGGTAAGGACTACCCTCCTTCATTTCATGGTCCTTGTATCACTATTAATCTATCATCGTCACTTTTTCTTGAACTTTTTACGTGGTGAATGTCTTTAAGATTCTTCAAATCCCAAACACACTTTCATCTACATGCTATTGGCACCTTAAAAAACTACCCTTTGCATGAATCTTCATCAATATTACCTTTTTTTATATTCTTTCCAAGTGCATCATTGACTTGTCCTTCTTGAGTGCATTTGAAAACTTCATTATGAATTGACTAATTTTTTCCTTCCTATAGTTCTATGATTTTTCAAGGTGATTGTTATTATTCGTTTCATAAGCACTATCCATTCTCATCATGAGATATCCTATGGGATCTTCCACTATTTTTATTCCTTTTAAGTCCTATCTTATGGAGATGTGAAAACCTTCATTCACTTGTCAACTTAGAAACATTGTCCTTTTATTGACCGCCCTTCAAAACTCATTCTCATGATTGTCCACTGCATCTTGTTCTCATGCCCACAATCATAAGTTATGACTCCCCTTCTTTTAAAGTCTATCATTTCAAATGAACTTAAAGACTGGACCATGTTTACTTATTAAGCATCCTCATGCTCATTGTCATTTCAACTTCAAATATGCATATCCATCTTCCATTGGAATCTATATTTTATTTCTCTCTTTGATAATCTTCCTCTTGAAAGGACTACCCTTTTTCTCTTTAACTTGCCAATATCTCTAGACCCTCACAAGGAATACCCTTTTTAGGTATCTTTCCCTTTTTAGGTATCTTTCCCCACATGCCTATCATAAGTTTATGTCTGTCTTTCTTTTTTCATTTATATAATGGTTGCACCTTTGTGTCTTCATCATGTCTACTATCTTCAACAACTTGTAGCTACCTCATTTGTATGCTCTCATGATTGCTCCTTTAATTAATGATTTGGTCATCTCATTTCTTAATGACTTTAATATTTTCATTTGGTATTATAAATTTCCTTCTATTATCACACAATTAGATTTCAATAAGGATCTTGACTAGGGGCTTTTAAAATATCCTTAATTTCTCATGATTTATGAGCACTATCAAGACTACCACCATTAAATGGTGGCTATCCTTTTGTCAAACTTCTCTTGCTTGTCCTCTTGATATTTTGTGAGCTATTGACTCCTTTATGGTGACTGTCCAAAATAAATATCCTTGAATCTTTCCCTTTCATTTTAATGTCCCTCTTTCTTTGAAATTACTATCCTTAAATCATGAAAACTTTCTCTTAGGACTGGCACATTGATGATCTTGCATAGTCTTAATTATTTGGAACATATATTCATCATCTAGAAAATGGTCTTGAATGATATTTTTCTTGTTCACATTCATAAGGTCATGACTATCCTTATTCCATTCATGTGATTTCCATTTTCTTGAAGACTTCATTATTTACCTCACCATCCTTATTTATCTATATACTTCTTATGTCGTATCTGAATACAATATAACTATATTCATGCTTCCTTTTCCACTTTCATTATAGAAACCATTGTCTTCTATTATGAAGTCAATGCTTGTGTACACTTTCACAAAATTTCCCTTTTAGATATCTTTCATCTATTCTTCATCCATGGCATAAAATGTTCTTTGAAATGAATTGAGACATTCACTATAAGATTTCCCTAGTTTTAGCAATAAGGAATACAAAAGAAGAACACATTCTTATTTTCTATATTTTTTGAGGCATATTTAAACCCTTATCCACTATTTAAACTTGATCTTCTCACCTATTTGAAGGATATGGGTAAGGTTTTTCTTTGATTCGGGTAGATGGTTTTCTATGTATAATTATAATCAGACTCAAAAACTATGACAAAATATAGACATCTCTTCAGTACCAATCTAAGATCTTTTCAACACATGATATATAAACTTGGGATAAGATTTATATGATCTAGAAAACCTTTGAGATATTCGCTTATGTAACATCATACCATATATATAGGATGCTTTGGTTAAATTATCCTTTTCATAAATATGAAAGCATATAGCCGGGTGATCCCATAATACTAGTTTACAATTTCTTGGAGATCTTGATTTTTGTTGAAATCACATATTTTTAGAAATATATAATGATTTAAGCCTTGAAAATTTCCATTTAAAGCATTCCAATTGAAGAGGGTTTGATCAAACTACCTTAGATCAAACCCCCTTGGATAGAACCCCACAAATTTTAAACCATACCTATAATGGAGTCTCCTTTACACCTATCAAAATATTGATAAAAAACCACTTTTGATTTACCTTTTGGGGGATCAAATGAATTCATTTTATTTATTTATTTGTAATTATGTAGTCCTTATTATAAGCTTCCCAAAAAGTATAATTTTAAATAAATTTAATTTATTATATTTATTTTTATTTCTTGTGAATGTAGGTTTTTCACCAAAATCAAGCTCTATGTTTTGCACATGTGGAAAATAATTATCAAAATAAAATTTTGAAAAATATCAGCACTAGATATTGAAGTCCTTGATCCAACAAAAAAAATAATTGAATTTCAACACATACAATTTTTTTTATGTTGTATACGATCTTCTTATGTCTAAATTGTAATTGGTTTGACTTCAAAACTTAATTAAGGAAAAAAAATTCAATAAAAAACTATGAAACCAAATTAAAGCACTAGATATCGTAGTTAAAAATCTATGTTCGAAAAAATTAGAATTTTATCCTTCATGGAAAAAATTATGTTGTATACAGTGAGCATCACTCCTTAAAAATGGTGTTTACTAAAAAAAACTAGTTTTTGAAGGAGATGGAAAAAGAAGTGCAATCTAATTCCAAAAATTTTGAAAAAAAAAAATTTAGAATCTACATAAAAAAATTTCACAAATCACTAGTTAGCATCATCCTCAAATTCCTCACGGTTTAGCTGCTATAGGTGCTCGAAAGTGAAGATTTAGTTAGAAAAAATTAGTGTAATGTCCAGTTTGGCCAAAAATTGTAACCCAGTATTATGGGATCACCCAACCTTATTGACCTTTCAATAATAGCTTAACACTTAACAACATTCATTTGAAAACCCTAGCCTGAGGTATATATTTTCCAAACCTTGAAGCTATCACTCAAAATGAAAACCTTCAAACTTTTTTAAACAATAAACTAGAAAAATGCTCCTCGGGAGATAAAATGAGGGATTGCATGGATTGAAAAAAAGTTAGAAAAAGTGACTCCTATGACCTAGTTAGATCATTAAACACCTCTCATGACTATTATTGATAATTTTGAACATTTAGCTACCCTTCAACTAGGTTTTTAAAGTTCATAAACTAGAAATAACTTCAGGATACCTTTCATTTACTTAAAGTAATGTATATAAAATCCATGCCATTCTTTAGAAAATATTCTTCAAACAACTCTAGTTGAAATGCATATCTTTGTAACTACTATATGGATTATGTTCGAATAATTTGAAATCCTATATGCTCGACTTCTTCATAAAAATTAGAATTTACCAAAAAATTCCCTGCTTGAATGCATGTGAAGCTTTCCTTTTTGCTTTTGGACATAGGAAATGAGACTTGAGATGAGTTTTATTAAAAACCTTCCTTTTCACTAAGAATTAACTTAAGAACATACTCTATGACCAACACATCATTTTAATGAATAATGGCCCAAGAAAAACAATAAAAAATCAACACCAAAAATTTAATGACTTGATAAGGATAATGAAAATAGACAATAGGTATAATCAGAGGTAATTGAAGCTAAAATATGTGAGATTGGGGTCTATGTCTAATGACTTCATTTAAGAGGGTAACCCACTCTCCTCCACATCAAAATATATTGATTTTCTTGGTTAATGCCCATGATAAATGAAAATAAAACATGTGACACAACAATATTTATTCCTTATATTTATTCCTTATGATAAAACTTTTATCTTCTACAAGTGAACCTACAATCACCATTGATTAGTAGTTATAAATATTTCCTTGGAATTATGATTTAAAAAAAAAATGGAGTTAATATAGAAATAAAAGTTAATCTATAATTAGAAAAAAATCAACAAGCACTAACATGGAGAAAAATAGTAAATACATAAAAATAAGATTTAAACATTGAAACTAATAACACATTCTTAAAAAAAAAATTGAAACAAGGAATATAAATTTTATTAATAAAAACACATCAATATGAACTTGATGAGCCAAAAAATTAGCATAGAAAAATTAAAAAAAATCAAATATGTCAAGTTTTTCTAAAAATGATTAGTAGGTTAAACATATTGTAAAATAAACATCATGAGAAACTTACAAAATGTAACTAGTAGAAAATGACCTAGAATAAAACTAGTTAGGGATAGAGATAATAAACTCCCTTAATCACCAAGAGATTAAAAATGAACCTATACAACCCTACTAAAAATTTGAGAAAAGAAAATTACAAACTATTATACATGGCATAAAATCCATCCACCTAGCATATCACAAGACATAATAAACTAATAACTTCAAGTAAAATGATTACTTTTTATAAAAATAAAAAATATATATGGGTAGCTTATGTGTTAAACTAAAAAATATACCACGTGAAGGGATGGGGTTGTGTAGGTAAAATGCATGTAATAACATAGGTGAAAAAAACATCATTCTATAGAAAATATTCGTTGGGAGCTCAAAAACATACAAATAAAATTATCTTGGAATACATGTGCTTTGTGTGCTATAGTGTAGTATGGGAAAATTGAAAAAAAAAGGGAACATAGATAAAATTGAATTTGACTCAGAATCCTACTATTACCTCTAACTAAGCATTTATAATAAATTAAAATTTTAATTGGACACTAAATAAAAATACAAACCTAGGCTATGTGTCCATTTTCTTGGTATGTACCTACTATTAGGTTTCTCTTGGGAATTCTCAATGGGTAGTATGCACTTGATTCAATGGATTCTTCTTTGTGATTTGTTTGAGGATTAAGATTGATCTATACACATGGGATAAGAGGAATAAATGTTTGATATTTATTTGAAATGGATAGTTAGGATTCTATAAGAGTATTTTGAAAAATAATTTTAGGAGGGAGGTGGAAATAAATGCTAGTGGTTATAATATGGAGTGCTAATATTGATTTACTTAAGTGGATGGTCAAGATGTAAAGTTGGTTTGAATTAACATAGGTGGTAGTTGAGAATGAGTAGCACATATTTAATTCATTGAATTGATGGCTAGGATTGAGGGTTGGATTCACTTAAGATTGTTGATTTGGATTAAAATTCACTATGTAATTGGATGGTAGTTGGATATGGATGACTAGTGTTGATTTGATGATTTGGATGACTAGGATTAAAGGTTGTTTTCTTATGAATCTTTAATTAAAAAATAGATTATATGTGAATTTTAAATTTTATGGTGAAGATTAAATGTTTTATTTGTTAAATGAAGAAGGTGATGATATACAATATCTTAGCTAATCAAATAATTTTTATTTAATTACCTCATGTTTTAATGATCTAATTAATTAAATAGAATTTAACTAGCTGGTGTTTGAAAAGTAACCTAATTAGCTAAATAATTTATCAAGTTAATTATCCTTTGAGGTGGTATATGATTAATGACCAAAATTAGTTAAAATAAAAGAATGAATTCTAGGTTTAAATAAAAATAATAATTTATATCCTATTCAAAAAAGGACTAGATCACATGGAATCACACCTCAAATATTGATTGAAGTATCAAAGTGGGAATATAACAAGCCTAGAGGAAAGAAAAAAATCACATGCAACCATAACTAAAAAGGCATAAAAATACTAAGTAGCCACAATAATAAATCTCTCAATAAATTGAGGATCCTTTCCATGAGGCTTAGATCCCAACTACCATCTAAAAGGTTTTGATCATGCCCAACTTGGAAGTGGCTACCAACTAGTATTATTCTATATAGACTATTAATTAATCTATTGATTATATTTTCATGAGGAGGAAAAATTATAGGTTCCAAGTATCATATAAATATATTATTGCTACCTAAATGAGGCCCCCACACATTTCATTAATAACACATCAAGGATGAATAACCTATTTGAGGAGGTAAGAACCAACCAATGCACTAGGAAAGGGTAGGTAGAGACCCCTTAATGCTATGTTAGGAGTTCCAACTTGTAGTGGCCCTCTTTGGATGCGAGTGTAAGTGTGAAATCGTTGTGTATTATGGTATTGAATTATTTAGTAAACATAGTGTCCTCCTTTATTTAGTAAATTAAATTAAAATGATTAAATAAACTAAATCTATGAACCATAACGTAAATAGTTATTATTAAATTAATTAATTTTTATTGTAAATGTATCATATTTAATTATATTTGATAATTTATTGCTAAGAAAAGATAACAATTTAAATATGATAAAGAAATCAAATAAAGATAAGTGATCTTATCAATTGAATAAATATGGAAAGAAAGATGATTTTTAATCAGGTAAAAGAAATAATATTTTCAAATTGAGTGTTTAAAGCAAAAATAAAATAAAATAAAATAAAATAAATAAAGTAAAAATAAAATAAAAATAAAAAAAATTAAAAACAAAATCTGGTTGGAGATATGCTGGAACTAGAATCAATTTTGGGGGGGGAGCGAGGATATGGTGTTTTTGGGTTTTGAAAATCTATCTTGCTGAGAGTTTGGAAGATGGAGAGGGGAAGAGGGGTGTGATCGGGTCGCCATAGCTCCATCTTACAAAGCTTCGAGCTTTCAGAATCTGGAAGAAGTTGTCTCTGGAGAACCGATCTGGGGGCTGCGTAAGAGGTTTCCTTTGCTCATCATCTCTAATCCTCAAGCGTAGGATCCAGGTTGGTCTCTGACTTCCTTGTTATGCTTTTTGTTCTTTTTTGATTAATCCGACTGGTGTTTTGTATGGCATTGTTGTGTTCATTTCACCCGTTCATTGCAAAATTGATGTTTGATGCCTTCCAAATTGTCGTTGCATGCTTATGGCTGCTTGAAAATTCATCATAGACTTGCTGCATGTTGGATTTATTTAGGGCTATGAACTCCGTATCAAGCACTCTTTAATATTTGGGATCCACTCGAGTGGTTCATTTATTCCTCTATGGAAGATCTCCTTATTGTTGCAGCACGCCTTCGAGTTAAGTGTGGGCAATTAGAAAATTGAGAATCTATAAATTACATTTGCTTGCAAGTTCTAAGGCCTTTCAACCAGTACAATTCACACATCCGCCTATTATTCACTCCCGAGGTCATGACATTTTGAGGGTCTTCTATCCTTTGTCTGCATGCTCTCTTCAATGCAGTGTCACCGTTGCCCATTGCTACATGCATTTGGGTGAGCCTTGTTTCTCCTCTACGTACCCTTTGCTGGCTGCGTAGTATGTCTACTAGCAGCATGAGTGATTTATTGTTAGCATTTTATATTATAGGATGCATTATATCTAGTTGATAGCATGCAATGCTATTTCCTCCTGCGTTATTCTTGATTCATGATGAATAAACAATACGATTGTAATTCGACGAATAAGCTTAGTAATAGGCATTGAATACTTATGGTGGTTCCATGTTATAATTGTTGTACCTTGCATGACGTATTCATTTCATAGAGCATAGTAAGCGCTTGACTTTCGTTACCTTTCTTTGTGTCTCCATTTCGGTTGATTGGTATTCTATACCTTGTAAAATTCATTTCATGAAAATGGCTATATTGTGTGTCATGCTGCCATTTCGTTTTCATTCTGGAGATTTATGTTGATTTTGTGATAGATATGAAATCTGTTTGTTATTCGACTTATTCTCCTTGATTTTGATTTTACCTTTTTTTTTCCAAACACTTCACTAGCCTTGTCTTTGTTGCTACATTTTGCATACGTGTATACCAAGGCAATTGCAACTACATCATTAGACAAAAATTTCCCTTTTTGTATTCTTTGATGGATGTCCCTTCATTATGAGTAGATATCTGACATTCTGTCGCAGTTCCAGCACTTGAAAATAAAATAATGGCAATCACTAACATGATAGAGAGCTTTCCACTGTTTGTGGGAAGGTTAATTTCCAATCTTCAAACTTGAGGCTGCCTCTGAAACTCGACACCAAACAGAAATGTGTCTTGTTCAGAAAAGAGAAATTTGTACACTCTTAAGTCATGTATCTGCACCTCACCTGCCTCCTGCCATTCAATCTAGTGGATAACTTTTGGGATTTGATAATAATGCAAGTAGATGGCGATGTTACCAAATTCCAATATTCACTTTCTAATATGCTTGGCAACCTCTCACAGTTGCAGCATTTAGAGTTGAGGCATTGTACAAAATTAAATCGCCTCCCTGAAACCATTGGCAACCTATCACAACTACAAATTTTAGACTTGCAAAGGTGTATTAAATAACCTCTCTGATTTCATTATCAACCTATCTAAGCTGCGGTGCTTTAGAAGATTTCTTCTCTTCATGCTTTTATTCATCTCCTTAACCTTTGTGCATGACAATACTCTGGTAAGTTTTGCCACTTCAACCATTATTATCTTCTTGGTTAGTCTAAATCTGAATCTCATGTTACTTGAATTTGGGATGTATCTTCTCAATGTAAACTTTATCTATTCACTATTAAATATAGGAGTTGCAATTTAGCCTGCTCACTCTCAAGCTCAAAGTCAGGCATGAACAAATGAATGTCTATAGATTTTAATTTTATCAGTTCAAATCTGAAGGTCTAAACATAGATAAATCAATGAATCATTGTCTTCCTTATTATCTTCCTTATTATATGGAGTATTACCATAGATAATATATTTTATTAATAGTGAAGTATGATATCTCTATTAAGGAGAAATAATAAATTTATAATCAAAGAAATTTAATCGGAAAATCAAAGATAATATCCATATCTAATTGACCTTAGATTAAAAGATTGTTATTGTATAAGGGTAGAAGTGTTAATTTATCTTTATGTAGGTATTTGTATAATTTATTGATATATAAGGATTATTTTTATTTGATATGTTAAAGATGGTCTTTTACCAAGCTAAGTTGGTGCTAATAGTTTAAAGTATAATTCCACATAATATTATTGTCATATTATAATTTAATATTTCTATCTATTGAGATTATTACTATTAAATCAATATTTTGAATAATTGAACTCAGGATACTAATATTTCATTAAATTTTAGTTGTAGTTGATTGGCAAGCTATAGTGTGAGAAACAACAATAACAATTAAGCAATAACCCAAGTAGGTTGTTTCAAAAAGTGAAATTCATGGGTGTTGTAGTTGCTTGTTCGTGTTGGTTATTATATGATTTGATGTTTTATCTTGACATGACTTTTCCTTGAGTTGATTTTGGCTGGGATTCTGTTGAATTTCTGGAAGACTTGGATGTTTTGATGAGTATGACCTTTTTGGTTTATTTTGATTTGACGAGTTTTATTCTTTGGGTTGGTGTTGAAGTTGGCTTGAAGCCCATATCATTGACAAACTCTTGTTGCTTCATTTTACCGTTGTTTGTGGGTTGTCGTTCTTTTGGTTTCCAGAGGCTTGAGATTATTGTCAGTTGGTGTTCTCTCTTTATGTGCCCTTGATGAGGCAAGTGTTTTGATATCATGATTTTAAAAGGGTTGTACATGAACTGTTGAGACATTGATTATGTGTTATAGCGAGATGGTTAATGCCTCGCGTAGTTTGGTCTTGGGATTATTTATTTTTCGGTTACGGTACAACCCTTGCCTGCTTTGATATATGTTAGGGGTCATAGGGAGAGTGGCTCTTCATGGGCGTCGGCACCTCAGGATGAGGAAGGGCTCAGGATAACCCACGAAAGAGTAGTTAAACAAGTGATAACCTAAACAATAGAATTTAGAGGGTTGGGTAGTTTAAAAAAAAACACAAGATAATAAAACATTGGATTCCTCAGCTATGCACTAGGGCTACCATAGACTAGTGATAGACTGAGAAGGCCGTGGTCGGCTAAGTCATAGTCTCGTCCTCACGAGAGATTATCGGCTCCGCATTAGCTACCCTATGGTGCTGGCGCCTCAGTTAGGAGGAAGGGCTAGGAGATCCATAGATGGGTGTCGGCGCCTCAGTTAGGAGGAAGGGCCAGGAGAATCCCATGAGAGTTATGCGATGACACTCTCCACTAGACACCCTTGTGCTTGGTTGTAGTTGCCTCTGGTTATTGTATCTTTATGTTGTTTTTGAGGGCTAGGGAATCCATAGATGGGTGTCGGCGCTTCGGTTGGAGGAAGTGCCAGGGGATCCCATGAGAGCTATGCGATGACCCTCCCGACTAGACACCCTTGTTCTTGTTTCTTGTTGCCTCTGGATATTGTAGTCTTTATGTTGTTTCAGATTCTTGTGGAAATGATTTATGGATGCTCTTTGGTGACTTTCTTAATTGTTATTGCTTGGGTTAAATGTGATGAGTTTCATAGTTTTATTTGATTTTGTTGACTCATGAATGTTGTTGATTATGTCATTGTAATCCGTGAGTTTCATGATACCTTTGTATGATGTTGAGTCTTGTGGTTCCCTGTTTGGATGTTCTTGGTTGAGGTCTCTTCTTGTCAGCTCCTTAGCACGGGGGGTGGGTCTTCAGACCCACGTGGTCGGGTGGAATGTGCTAAGCACCCCATTGGGTTCCCAGTCAAGGATTGAGAGGTGTAGATTGGTGCCGTTGCAGCGACTCCAAAGTTGTATTTGTCTTGGAGCTAGTTACATTACTTTGTTCTTATCTTTCTGATGTATCATCTTATCTTGTTATGTGGTTCCTACCCATATTGGGAAACATGTTTGTATCATTGTAAGACTTGAATAGTGTAAAGTAATGAAAAGGATGTGATGTAATATTTATCATTGGTGAACCTTGTGTGGATATGGATCCATATCAGACGTTATTCAAAGTATTGTATTTATTTAAGTGAATGGTTCTTATTGATGGTTTATATATATGCTTCGTCATGGATTAGATTTGGCTTTCATTCTTTATCATTGATGTATGGCATTAAGTTTTCGTAATGTATCCTCGTGTACCCCAAGGGACATAAATGATATTGGGTTTGTTTAAATAAATGTTCATGTCATAACTTTTGTGCATCTCATGCATGTTAGTTTTACTTTAAAAAAAAAATTGTGTGGTAATCGTTGCCTTAGTTGTCCTTTGGGGTTCGCACGACGGGGCATTACACAACTTGTGTTGGTATTGGATCCTTTGATCTAACTCTATCATAGAGACCATGTGTGAGCACAGCAATGTGCATTAGGAAAGGAGCATAACCTTAGTTTAAAAAAAAAACTATAAATATGTAGTGTCTTGTGCTACCTTGTTGGCTTGGGCTTGAACATGTAATAAGACTTTGCAAATGATATTTGACTTGGTATATATAGAAATTTTATTATTAAAATAAAAAAATTTAGAAAAGAAATGAACTTCTATATTTTCAAATTGAGAACAAACTTTCCACTTAGAAAGTGTGCCAAAAATAGCTAAAATTAACAATTAATATTAACCAATCCTTCAGCACCACATTGTACTAGGAAAAAGAGTCTAGCTAAAATATTTTGAAGAAATTATGAATTCAAACCAATAGATTGGATTGTTATGAAAAACTAAAATAAATGCTTAAGGGTCTCCAAATATCCATATGCTAAAACACTTGGGAATTAAAACCACTAAATACACAAATCGAGATTCTATAGACAAACCTTAATAAAAAATTGTTGAAGAAAAATGAGCCAACTTCGGCCCTAAAATCACTTTTGCAACTATTTAAAACCTTGCAGCTTTCAAGACTTACTTTTAATTTAACAATCAAATTTTAAAAAATCAAACAGAATCAATTTTGATTCAAAGTAAAATTTTGAAGGTTACAAATTAAAAACCATCAAAGTAAATACTATCTAACTCAATTTTGCATGATACCTATAGTCACACCTTTACATGTCTTTAATATGTTTCTCACTTGAATAACAATCAAATATGTCTATGGAATATTTCTCAAGAACTTATGTTTCTAAAAATTCATTCCATAATGAGAATGTTGAACTCCACATGGTGATTGAAGTGTACTAAAGACCTAACTTTAATGATTGAACTTACTCTTTAAGCATTTTTTGTAACAATTATTTATTAAAATATACTTTGTAAATACAAGACATAGTTATTCCCTTTTACTATGATATAAACTTTAAAAAAAAAATATTAATGTTGAGAGACATTTTACAATACCAACAAGGGGTGGAGTGTAATGGTGTGAGCATGTAAACTAAAAATCTTATCTTTTACCTTAAATTTGACAGCCATTGACATTTCAAAATATTAATATTTTATAAAACATAATATTTAGATAAAATGAACAACAAATAAAATTTATGTCTCCTTATATGTATTAACTAAAATAGTTATAAAGTAAGATAAAATAAATTTAAGTACACAAAATGACTCCAAATTGATATCTCTTGACATTCTTAGATAGATGTAAGGAAGGGACCAATAGTTGTGTGGGATAACTTTGCAAGTATGTAGTGGTTGCATGGAATATTAAAGGACCTACTTTTTATTTTGCAAGATGTGAACTAGCCTCTTATCTATCTACAACTAAGGTTTGGATGGGTGACTCATAATGTAACTTGCCACATCAACACATCTAGTGAGAAGTATCCTAAAATTGACTTTTTAAAGATTCAACAAAAACTCAATCATAGTATCCCTAACAGTTGAAAATAAAATATCATTTTTTATTAGCACAATATCACATTCTTATTTAAAATACAGCTTATATGCAACCTAAATGATCTCAATACCTTTTGTTAACCATTGATATTGCTATCTCTAACCTTTATATCTAACAACTATTATTTAAAGTGTTATAAAACTATTTGTTGTTATAAAACAACACACTATTATTTAAAGTACAACTTATATTCCACTTTAAATGACCATAAAACCTTTTGACAATCCTCCACATTTCATTAGAAAATACAAAGAGTTTATTGTGTGTACAATTTATATTTGTGATAGCACAAAATATTAATATGAAATACACCAATACATATAAATTCTCACTCCAATAGTTAAGAACAATATTTCTCACTATGACAACAATACTTGTTTGAATGAGCACCTTATCTTATAAATGACACACCTATAATGGATAATTATGATATCTTATATGAAACAAAAAAGTATTAATTTCACTTGTTAATGAATATATCTATGTTTCTTTATATAGCATTCATGAATTCTCATGTGTTCAAATATGTATCTATCTTGTTGACTATTTTTTGATTTACATGTGAACTAATTATTAAATATAAATATCTCGCAGGACTGAATGTTATAACCACTTGGGAAATTGAACCTCATCCCAATTGAACTCTATTAAAGATATATGCACTAATTGAAATATTTTTACATTGATGAGCCCAAATGAAGTAGCTTGAGATCCTTAAAAGTACTTACTATAATTTCGCTCCACCGACTCTGTACGACGTTTTCTTTGTGATCACTGTTGTCAAATGAACATAACGGCTGCCCATTGGCGTAACGTGAAGATCTTGGGATGACGCAACAATTACCGCGTCATCCCCGAGACATTAGCATGTGCAGCATTTATGTTCATTTGACCTTACCAATTACTAAGGAAGATTCGTACAGACTGGACGGAGGGAAATCGTAGCAAGGAAGTACTTTTTAAAGGATCACAAGCTAATTCTTTTGAGCTCAGCAAAAAATTTCCATAATGAAGCTGCCATCCTCCTTACAGTCCGAATACTAACTCCTGTAAGCGCCCATGGCCTTGTCTGTGCAAGAATATGTTATATTGTGCCTTGGAATTCAAACAACGCTCATGGTACCCATGCTGAATGGAGAGTTGAATAATGGCAACGCCCTCATTTGCCACCACTGGCGGGCAGTTTTCATGATTTCTGCCATTGGTGCTGCTGGACTGCTCGTATTGCTTGCAAAAGAAGGCATTAATCAGTTCATGGAGGTCACGAGCAAACTGCCAGCTTCACAGTCCCAGTCGTTTTGTGAAAGTCTCATTTTAGAAGAGGGCATTAGTCAGTTCATTGAGGTCAGGAGCCAACTGCCACTTCCTCAGCCTCACTCGTTTCGTGAGAATCTCAAATTATATAGTTTGCGTTTGAGGGAGCATTGGAGTTATATTATTCTCATCTTTCTCTACGTCGGCTTCTGCGCTGTGATTTTAAGTACGAGTTATGCCTTTCATGGACTGTGTAAGCCACATCGAAATAGATGAAGTTCTTCCCATTAAGAAGTTTGTGTTGTATTAGTTACTATCTAACTTGATGCAGAAGAATAAAGGAAGGCGAGCTATTGTTGATGGAGTGGTGTAGATATAAGGATCTATTCAAAATCTACTGTTTATAATTTGAATGTTCATGTTTGCAGAATCGTATTTTAGTACAGTATATGTAACATGCTTGTAGAGTTTTGGCATTCTATTACTATATGGCATCGGAGAGCAGATTGAATATTATTTCCTCACTGTCTAATTAGTTGTTGGCATTATAAATTGTGCAGAAGATAATGCTTTGAATGTTTTTTGGGCCTAAGTGTGATGACCGATCTTCCCTCCTAGGCAATTTATTATTGAAACGGGTAGTCATTCAAATGTTAAAATATATTTTATTTGAAAAACTTAGAGATGCATAGCTATGATTTTATAAATGATCTATTCAAAAATAACTTTCGTATGATAAATTTTAAAAAATTCTTGATTATATTTTAGTGCTATTTTTTTTAGATTGCTGGAATCGGTCGGGTATCTGTCCACCTATACCATGGGTTTAAGGGAAGACTAAACCTCGTGACCTTTTGCCTGAAACAAGATGCTTTAGCCAATTGAGCTAGGCCCCCCACCCCGTTTTAGTGCTAATTTAAATATGTATACAAATTAAATTTTATTTATACTAAAATATGTCTTGATATGTGTAAGACACTATCTAATCAATGGAAAATGCTTGATAAGCACTTGTGAAATTAAGGTACTATACAATGAATAAAAAAAAACAAAAAATTGTAATATCTGATTTAACCTTTTTATTGTATCTATTAGCATATATATCTTAAATATTAATCTATATAATGTGTCGAGATATATCAATTTTGAAGCATATATTTTTTAATGTTATTAGAAAAACTAAAAAAATATACACCTCAAAAATGATATATATCGATGTATGTATATTATATAGATTAGTATTTAAGATATATATGATAGTTTATAGTTGCAACACAATAGTTACTATATAAATAATATTTTATTATTAATAAATTAATTTTCTACTATTTTTAGTATATTTGTTAGGGTTATTATTAATGTTGGGGTTAGAGTTAGGGTTAGGGTTATAGAGACAGGATAAGCGTGAGTATTAGGGTTTGAAGAAAAATAGTTAGGCAAGAATTATGGTTAGGAATACAATTTAGGGTCTAGTGTTTGGCTTCGATTTAGGCCTATAGTTACAATTAAGTTTAAGGTGTGAGTTAAGGATAGGGTTAGGGTTAGATTAGAGTGAGGATTATGGTTTAAGGCTTAGGCTTAGGGTTGGATTTAGAATTATGTATTAGGGTTTATTTTTGGATTTGGATTAGGGTTGGGGTTAGAGTTAGGGTTAGGGTTAGAATTAGGGATAGGGTTAGGGATAGGGTTAGGATTAAGGATGAGGTTAGGATTAGGATTAGGATTAGGATTAGGGTTAGGATTATGGTTAGGGATAGGGTTGTGAGAGTTAATGTAGGTAAGTAATGAAAGATAAATTTGAATTGAATAATCTAAGAGTGTTCGGGTTAAGGTTAGGTTTACGAGAATTAGGGTAAGGGTTAAAATTATAAATATTGGTTAGGGTTAGGATTAGGTAAGGGTTACGACTAAGGTTTATGATTTAGGAATTAGGGTTAGGTTTAATGTTATAGTTGGGGTTATAGTTAGGTTTAGGATTATCTTTAGGGTTAGGGTAAGGGTTTAGGGTTTACTATTAGTGTTAGTGTTAGGATTAGGGTTACAATTATGATTAGAGTTAGGTTTAGTGTTAGGGTTAGCTTGTGAGTTAAGATTAAGGTTAGGTTTAGGTTAGGGTTATTATATTTTGGTTTTGGGTTTAGGGTTAGTGTTAGATGTAAGCTTAGGGTTATGGGTAATGTTAGGTTCATGGTTAGAGGTAGGGGTAGGGTTAGGTCATGGGTTTGGTTTAGGGTTAGGGTTGGGGTTAGGATTAAGATTAGTGTTGAGAATAGAGTTAGGATTAGACTTATATATTAGGGTTATGAGTTAGGTTATAGTTAGGATTATGGTTAGGGGTAGGGGTAGGGTTAGGGGTAGGGTTAGGTTGTGGGCTTGGTTTGGGGTTAGGGAGATATCTAAATTTAAGTTTAAGTCATAATTAGTTAGGGTTAGGGGTAGGGTTAGGTTGTGGGTTAGGGTTGGGATTAGGGTTATGGTTATGGTTATGGTCATGGTGAGGAGTAGGGTTAGGGTTAGGAATAGGATTAGTCTTGGGAATAGAGTTGGGATTAGGGTTATGATTTAGGGATATAGTTAGAGTTATAGTAAGGGTTAGGGTTGAAGTTTGGGTTAGGGTTATGTGAAATAGGATTAGGATTATGATAATATTGTTTATAGTTTAGGATTAGGGTTAGATATAATCTTAGGTTTTAGGGTTAAGGTTAGGGTTAGATATAGTCTTAGGTTTTAGAGTTAAGGTTAGGGTTAGGGGTGGTTTTTGGAATTTGGTTTGGGTTGGGGATAGTTTTAGGCTTAGGCATAGGCTTAGGGTGAAATTTAGGTTAGGTTTAGGTTTAGGTTATGGTTATGATATTATGGTTTAGATTTAGGTTTAAGGTAAGGGTAGGGTTAGTTTAGTGTTACATTTATGGTTAGGGTTAGGGATAGGTTTAGGGTTAGAATTATGGTTTAGGATTTAGTTTTAAGGTTACAATTACATGTATGAATAGTTTTCAAGGTTAGGCTTAGTAGTAGGGGTTGTGTTTGAAAGTGATTTAGGGTTGTGGTTGGGGTTATTCTTAGGCTTATGGTTAGGGTTAGGCTTAAATTACAACTATGATATTATGATTTAGATTAAGGTTTAGGGTAAGGGTAGGGTTAGATTGTAGTTTTGGTTTAGGGTTAGGATTGGGGTAAGGTTTATGGTTAGGGTTAATATTTATGGTTAGAGTTAAGGATTATTATTAGTGTTAGGGTTTAGGGAAACACTAAATTTAAATTTAAATCATAGTTTTTTCCTACAAGAGAAATATAATTGTTTATTCTCTCTCATCCATTGTTGTAGTATTCTCTTTTGCATAAATAAAACCAAGTATGACTTATTTGAGAGTGAAAATTAGTGTTATGATTATGGTTAGGGTTTAGGGATAGGTTTTTGATTAGGATTATGGTTTAGGGTTTGGCTTTAGGGTTAGGATTAGGGTTAATGTGTGAGTTAGATTTAGGGTTAGGTTAGGGTTATGATATTATGATTTATGGTTTAGAGTTAGGGTTATATGTAGGCTTAGATTTTAGGGTTAGGATTATGTGAAACAGGGTTAGCGTTAGGGTGAGAATCAGGGTTAGGCTAATATGTGAATTTAATAATATGTCCTTTTATTTTTAAAACTACAAATATTTCATGAAGAAAAACTAAATCATTATAATATGTGAAATAGGGTTAAGGATAGGGTGAGAGTTATGGTTAGGCTAATATGTGAATTCAATAATATGTCTTTTTATTTTTAAAACTACAAATATTTCATGAAGAAAATAAAATATAATAACAATTAATATTAATATTTTTAGTTGAAATGGGAAAAATAGTCATAGTAATATACTTTTTAAAAAAATTACATATCAATATACTTCTAATGAAAAATATCTATTAATATACTTCTAATAGAAATAATTTAAACATACTTCTCATAGAAAAATATAAATATATTTAATATTTTAAAATATAATATAATTATTATTTAATTAAGGAACATAATAGACATATTATTCATATGCTTCTAAGGGAGAAGTACATATTAATATATTATATTTTTAATATAATTTTAATTAAAAATTATAGATATATATTTAATAATTTTTACTATAATATAATTATTATTTAATATTAAATAATAATTTAATATATTATAATTATTATTTGATATACCATGTTAATTTTGTTTAATATAAATATTAATATAATATAATATAAACATTAATTTAATATAATATGATTAAAAAGTATTAAAAATAAAAAAATAAAAAAAGATTAAAAAAAATAATAATTATGCCTATCATAGCCTCGCATAGGAGAAGCTAATCTCCAAAAAAAAACACCGAGCTATAGGAATGCTAACATAACACCCCATCCTCCATGCTACTCTCTCGAAAAAATGTATCGATAGAGAGACTTCATGGACGAAGCTGACAAAAGTTTAGGTGCATGCCATTTGGAGTGTCGTCACCTGTCCCATTGCCAAAAAAATATGGCAACATTGGTGGGTTTTAAAAATACTAATTTGGAATGGAAAAAAATCCCAAAACGTTGCCATTTTTGACATTCACATTTTGGAGGTTATTAGGGTGTTGTAGGCATTCAGAGGTCGAAGCAAAGTGACCAATCTCCCTACCAAAATTTATTTGATAGGAATGGTTAGCTAGCTAGTAGGTATATATATTTGCTAGAAATATATGCCATTTTTTCATTCTTCTTAGGAACTGTGAAGAATTGAACAACTATTCATTGTAAAGATGGGTTTTCATTGACAGATTTCCAAGGGTTTTCCTTTTGAAATGGGGTTTTCATTTGAAATGCAAAGTTGTTTATGTGCTTTTGTATTGAGGGTTTTAAAATTTTTCCATTTTAATGTTCTCACAACACAAAATTTTTTAAGGAAGCCAAATGAAATAACTACAACCTATTGTGGAAATATGAGTGACATATATTTTCTACAACTGAAATAGTAGTGGAATAATGTTTAGAGAAACCAAAAACCATACATAATATATAACTAGTTTGGAAAATGCAATGTGGCTTTTGCAATTAATTGATATTTTTTTAAAACCACATAGAGCCCATAGTATTTTTATTTTGACATTCTCATTTTGATGGTTGCTAGTGATCTTGGAATGGAGTTGTAGGGGTTTGAAGGCTAAAGTAGAGCACCTATTCTCCCTACCAAAATGCATGTGATAGGCATGATCAACTAGCTCTAGTAGGTATGTATATTTGCTAGAAATATATGTCATTTTCCCTTTCTTCTTGTGAAGAATTGAAAAACTATTTGTTGTGAAGATGGGTTTTCATTGACAGGTTTCCAAGGGTTTTCATTTGGCTTTAGTGTGTAGAGGGTTTTACAACATTATGTGGGTTGGAGGTTCAAAAATCATGTACTCACCTCCCACTATGTTTTCCAACCTACAATCATATTGTGCATGCATATTTGGATCATATGAAGAATTTGAAACAAAAGATTTTCAAGAAATTCATTATATTTGTATTATCTAAATAACAATTTTTTTTCAAGAAATTCATACTGTTTTGTAAAATTTGATGTTGGAAAACATTGAGTGTTATAAAACCTGCAACCCACATATTGTTCTAAAACCCTTTACAAGCAACAACCCAATTGGTTAGTCACCCCTCACCTCAATTTGGTATTTTTTTTATTGTCTTAAGAACATTTGGTGAATTAGATAGTGTAAACAAAGATTTTGGCAAACCAAAATGCTTTATTCTCCTTTTAGGCTCTTTCACCTAAAAGGAGATAAGATTAGGGTTTAGGGCCAAAATGTAATTTTCACATTCAAAGAGAGATGTGATGTGGGTTTATTATACCTAGATGATATTAAATAAATGCAAAGAATTGAAAAATACTATTGATTAGGTATGCAAAATTAATAAATATGAAGTGTTTGAAAACACAGTGTTGTATGCAAAAGACCTAAAAAGATGAATAAAAATGCAAATAGAACAAAGTAGAAAGTTACAAGATTGAATGTGTCCACCTGTAAACCTGATCAAGACTAGAAAAGACTCTGAAAAACTAGAAATATTGACTTTTTGATTGATTAAGACTCATTCACCACCCTAGGCAAATTAGTCCCAGACCAAGGTTTCTTCCAAAAATTTTGTTTCTACCAAAAGGGTATTGGAATCTACACTCTACTCTAACAAACACCTCCAGTGGGACTCATTCACCATCCATGGAGAATTAGTCCTTTTTCCATTTTTTGAAAGTTCAAGCTTCAGATCTGCACTTTGTCACTTGAACAACACTTCTTGATGGAATCCAAGATCTGAATCTTTGAAAAAACTTGCAAAATAGCTTAATTTTTTTTTCTAATGGGGGTTTTTCCTTGGTCAAACCCCTAATTTGGTAGTTAAACCTTGAATGGATAAAATATGCATAAAACCCTAGCCCTAAGTGTGTCTAAGACTATGAAAAATTTAAGACAAAACCCTTTTCTAATGTGCTAGAATAAGATGAGTAAATGGAACTTGAATGATGCAAGAATTCAATCCAAGAAACCCCACAACATTAAAAATGAATGTAAATGACATTCAAACCTTAAATATGAAGATAGAGAGAAAATGGAAGATGGAATCACTTTGAAAACAAGTCTTAAGGTATGATTTGATGGCTAGTTGCATCTCCTCAACCTAGATTTCTCCATGATTCTCCATAGACACCCATAATCAACTCTTTGCAATGTTGGATCTTGAATGAGAAGTGAGATTGAATACTTGAAAAAACCCTATCTTGCTATCCAAAAGCTTCAAATTTGTTGTAGAAATGCTAATGAAACTTCTTGTGGAAGATTCTCAACACTTGAATTTTGAATTTGCTTTGTAAAATGACTAGGAGATTTGAAAAATGACCTAAAAACACATATTTATAGGCATCAATACTTAATTGCTCATTGTTAAGACCTAAGAGGTAGACATCCATTGAAAATTAAATTAAGTAGATGAGTTTCCCACTTTGTGGCTTAGAAAAATGGACCCTTTGCTTGACATGGGAATAATTCATGATAAATTGACTTAATGAGGGCTTAATCTAGTATTGTGAGGCATTTTATGCATCCACACTAGGTCTTGGACCCTTGCAAATTCAATAACATTCTTTTATTGATGTATTGTAAAAGTGTTGTAAAGTCTTGTAAAGGACTTTTACGCTTTTCTATACCTAATGAACCCACTTCTCCCTAATTCAACATTATAGAATGTATTTAATTGCATCTTCACATCAATATAGAAGGTTTTTGAATTAAACTTAATGATAAACTAGTGTTGTAATGTGTCTTGCACATTCACATTGGTTCTTGTGCCTTCCTAGGTTATGTGGACCTCATTTTAGTGTTGTAAAGTGTATTTAATCACAATTTCACATCGAATTATGTGTCCCAAGCCCTATTTGACATTTACATAATCACTAATAGGCCCCTATTAACCCATATTTTTTATCCCAAGGCTTTAATTGATCAAATCCCTGACAAAGTTGCAATTTAAACCTTATTCCCTTTTCCCCTAGCTTTTGAGATGTTGAAATGGCCCCTGTGGGACCCATTCACCATGCATGGAAAATCAGTAACATCCAGGTGGGACCCATTTTCCATGTGTGGTGAATGAGTCCTATTTGGCCCCATTTTGACCTTTGAGTAGGAAAAAGTGAAATTTAAAGTTTAATTTCACTACATGTTAGCTTGTGATGAGGTATTTTGGGTACTAAGACACAATTGTCTATAAATAAGTGTTTTTATCCTTATTTTACATCTAACAACTCATTTTTACATCTCTCATTATTAGTTCATCATCTATCTTCTCATCCAAGTCAAGCAATCTAGGGTTTCTTCATTAGAAGTCATCAAGTTAGCTTTCTAAAGCATTCAAGGGCTCAATATTCATGTATTGTTGTAGAATTTCAAGATCAATCATCATGGAAAGGTAATCAACTCCATTATTGTATGTTTCATTCTATTATTTCATCATTTTGGTCTAATTACCTAAATGGGGTTTGACCAAGGAAAACCCCCATACCCTAACAATCAACATTTCTTCTTCTCTTCTTGTGTGTTTACAGATTTAGGTCCTTTGGAAGATTGGAAATCATTAAAGATAAAGTTGCAAGGTTTCTTAAGGCTTCTTCTCATTCAACAAGTCAAAATATCAACAAAATATCATTTTCAGACCCGTAAATCAAAGTTTCAGAAGTGGACACCTTTAGGGCATCAAAGTGTAGATCAGAAGCTTCAGAATCCACCTTTGAAAATACAAAAATTTAAAAGTTGAATCACTGAACATGGGTGGTGAATGAGTCCCATCCAAAGGTCAATTTTTGGATTTTTACATTTTTGGATACGCTTTTGTCAAAAAAGGGTTTTGGTATAGTTTGGCAGAACTAGGACTATTTCATCCAGAATGGAAAATGAGTCCCACCAGGCCTAAATTTCAACATCAATAGCACTCCAGAAGTCATTTCCAGTCCTCATCCATATCTCAATTGTACACTTTCAGTCTGATTCATTTCTGTTGCAATTTTCCATTCATTTGTAGGTGATTTTGTATTACACAATGTGTTTTAAAAAAAGTCATATTTCTTTGGTTTTGCATATTTAATCAATCAATTAGTTCATATAACAGCATTTATATCATCCAATTTAGTCATATACACATCATACATCTCATAATTTGAATGAACTCTTAGCATTTTTGGCCCTATCTCTCTCCTTTTAGGTGAAAAACCCTAGAAGAGCTAGAGAAGTACATAGGAACCAAAAATCGATGGTTCACACTTAAAATTGAAAATTCTCCTGAAAGGAACTCATTCTCCCAAGGTGGTGAATGGGTCCCACATGAGGTTTTCAGAGGTTGGTTTTTGAGATATGAAGGTTTTCAGCATTATTCTTTGGGATTTGTATGATTTTTGAGTGAAATGGGCCTCTAGATCAAAAGTAATGAACATTAGGGGCCTATAAATGCAGTTTTAAAGAGGTGATTGGTGCAAGGGTGTCTAAAATAGGACTAAATTATGCCACAAATTATACTTTTTGCAAAGGAATACAATTTATGTGTCCATAGTTAGCCCCGACTTTAGCACCCATATGACTCTACATGCATATGTAAGCTAAAGTACTCCAAATAGTATAATTTATTACAAAAAAAGGATAGTCATTCAAAAGATGAGAGAAGGAAGCCCCCAATGTAGTTATCTGCAAAATCACAACATTAGGAATCACATCCTGCAATAGGAATTCATTAGTTGTCCAAAAATCATTTTATCTAACATCTAGAGATAAAATTTGAGGGTAGATGTATGCCCCCCCTTGATTCCACTTGATTTATAGACGTGGAATCAAGGTAGAAATCTAGCCACATTGAATAAGGAACAATAATATTATAGGGAATTTCCAAATACCATTCCACATAATGATAGACAATTAATAATGTCGGGTGCAAAATCACAATTGCAATGCATAAAACAACATTTAAAAAGGAGTTCCCTAGCACTTGTTATGGTGTTTTGAATAAAAAGTACTTTATTAACTCTTAAGATGGAAAATAAACCTATTTTAATGCATAAGAGTAAAATGAATGAAAATAGTTAAAAGAGGTGAAAGGAAAGTAATTTGTCACTTACTATTGCATTTTACCATCTTGTAGCGTGAGAGTGACGAGTGAGATGAGAAGATTCCAAGTAGATAGGATTATAGGCCTTCACGACTGGATGAACTTCAAGACCAAGTGGCACACAGTGAGCTATATCACGAGGTGAGTCGATTATGTGACCTTTGCTTAGTGATTTTGCAATGATTTAGTGATTTTTAATGCATTTATAGGTTAATTTAGAATCTTGGAAAAAAGTTTTCAAAGTGTCCCCTTTCATTGTAAAGTGTCCCCTTTCTTTGCAAAGTGTCCCATTTGTTTGCAAAGTGTCCCGTTTCTTCACAAAGTGTCCCATTTCTTCACGAAGCATCCTGTTTCTTTGCAAAGTGTCCCAAAAGGGTTCTAAACTGTCTAAGGCCTTTAGAAAAGAACACTAGAAGAACTTTAGAACACTTTCATGATGAATAATGTAAAAATTAAAGATATTAGATGAGTTTTTAGAGCATATTGTTGTAATTTTAAAGATACCCACCTAGTCGCAATAGCGGATAGGGGGAGATAGTTAAGATTTTTGAGAGACCTAGGCCCAACACTGTCAGTAGAGGAGATAGAGCACCTTCAGGCTATAGGTATCTATTGGGAATACCTTATGCCTCCCATGAGGTACAATGATGCCATGTTGATGCCTCTATACGAGTGCTGGGATGTTGATACATGTACATTTCACCTCGCAACTGAGAAGATAACCATTACCTTAGAGGATGTAAACTAGATTCTTTGAGTTCCTATTTGGGGAGAATGGGTGTGCTTCCAAGGAGATCAGTCCTTTCATGAGCAAAAGGTTGACATGCAGTATTTCCTTGGCATACTAGTTCATGATGAGCGTGTGAGGGTACGAATCGAGCTACCGATGCTACTATATTTGTGAGACCCAGTGGTGAGATGGATTATGATGCACATGATGGCACTGGTACTCAATCTAGATGGATGAGTGACACACCTTGATGGAGGATAGTTCACTTGATTTGTGGGATGGCAGAGTACAGGACAATCTATGCTTGGGGATGTTGTATCCTAGCACATTTGTATTATGATCTAGGTTGATTTGTTTTTTGAGAGATAGAAATTATGGTGCACTACATGCTTTTGTAGGTGTGGTGCCTTGAGCATATTAACTACACCAGGCCTATTAGTTTCCCATGTGCTACAGCCACAGGGTATCCACGAGCCTTCAACTATCCTTTACAACACTTATGGCAGTATGGAGACTTGCATTTTTGGAGAGTGAGATTGGACTGGATGGAGGAGGATGAGATCCTTTGGAGACCTTATCTATTGACACTACAGTGGCCAGATCCCATAGGACAATTGAGGAGGATTCAGGTAAACAAATTTTTGGTTGGTTGGCATGACTATGTAGTGGTATTAGGACATAATGACCAGGACAAAATAACCCTAGATAGAATAACCTAACCAAAATAACCCAAGGACAAAATAACCCAAGGCCATAATAACCCATGGACAAAATAACCCGTGGTCAAAATAACCCAGGGACAAAATAACCCATGGTCATTTTAGATCAAGCTAGTAAACTAGAAATGACATAAAATAAATTATAAATATGATTGTGAGGCACCATAGTGATCCCACAATAGTGGTTTACAATTTTTGGCAAAACTGGACACTAAAATATTTTTTTTAACTAAATATTCACTTTCGGGCATGTATAGCAGCTAAACCGTGAGGAATTTGAAGATGATGCAAACTAGAGTTTCATAAAAAAATTTCTATAGATTCTAAATATATTTTTTTCAAAATTTTTGGAATTAGATTGCACTTCTTTTTCCATCTCCCTCGAAAACTAGTTTTTTCAAAAACAACATTTTTAAAAAGTGATGCTCACGATAATGCATAACTTTTTTTCCATGAAGGATAAAATTCTAATTTTTGAATTTAGATTCATAACTCTAATATCTAGTGCTTCCACTTGGTTATAGAGTTTTATTTGAATATTTTTTCTTTAATCAAGTTTTGAATTCAAACCAATTATAATTCAGACATAGCGCGATTGTATAATGCGTAACTTTTTTTGTATGTATCGAAATTCAATTTTTTTCTTTGTTGGATCAAGGACATCAATATTTGGTGCACTAATATTTTTTATTTTTATTTTTAATAATTTTCTATTTTTTTACATGTGCAGAACAGAGCTTGATTTTCAGTGAAAAACCTACATTCACGAGAAATAAAAAATAAATATAATGATAAAATTAAATTTATTTAAAATTATACTTTTTGGGAAGCTTATAATAAGGACTACATAGTTACAAAAAATAAATTTTAAATGAATTCATTGGATCCCCCAAAAGGTAAATCAAAAGTGATTTTTTATCAGCATTTTGATAGGTGTAAAGGAGACTCTGTTATAGGTATGGGTTAAAACTAGCGGGGTTCTATCCAAGGGGGTTTGATTTAAGGTGGTTTGATCAAACCCTCTTCAATTGGAATTCTTTAAATGGAACCTTTTAAGGCTTAAATCATTATATTTTCTAAAAATATGTGATTTCAGTAAAAATTAGTTCCTCCAAGAAATTGTAAACTAGTTTTGTGCTTGGTTATTTTTTAGACCATATATCCATTATATATCCCTAAAATAGACTTAAAACACCTTTAATATGCTTAAATAACCTATAAAATGGTAAATAATTATAAAAATAAAGGCAATTTCGTGGGAATAAGTTGATTAAGAGTTATTATGAAAAGATATAAATGAAAATGAATTAAGAAGATATATAAAGTAGTAGAATTAAGAGAAGTAAAGAAAGGAATAAGGGGAGAAGTAGGATTGTGTAGACTGATAAGAAGAAGAGAAATCCAATTTCACAAAAGAAGATATTTTGTAATATATGTTTTTGAACATTATTTTAAATTTTCCTAGGGTTTTCTAAAAGAGTGTACAAAGAATCAATATATTTTTTAGGGAACCAACACATTCTTCATAATTTTTAATATATACAATGCCTCTTCAATTTTGAACAAGTCAAAAAAATAAGAATTTACTTATTGTAGACAGTTATACAGTTTTGTTTCATCGACAAGGCATCAATAAAATAATCTGACATTGTGTGAAATATTTTACAAATAAATGTTCACGTCAGTGCTATACTACGACACAAATAGAATCTGGTGATGTGACTAGTAGTACATAACATAATCATTCTCCAAAACCTGAGATGATCACTATCAAACAAAAATTGAAAGAAATGAAAGACATGGTGTGCTCAACCCAAGATTCTACAAGAAATATCATCGCTGCTTCATGTTCTAATATTTCATTACCTGTAGCAGGAGCAATACCATCAACCCATGCATTATCCAAAATGATTCAAAGAAAAATATTAAGATTTGAAGTGTTGCCACCAAATCCTCACACATTGGTAGATCTTATCTTACTAGTTGAATGTACAATTACCAATAGAGGGGAAAATTTTCTTTTCATGACAGTAATGATGAGAATCATTTTTTAATATTCACCACTGCACAAAATTTGCAATTACTGAAAGAATCTAAAAATTGGTTTAGTGATGGTACATTTAAAACAGTGCCAAGTATTTTTCAATAGTTGTACACTATTCTTGGCTTGAAAAATAATGCAATATTTCCACTCATTTATATTCTTATGAGCAACAAAACAAGAACCAATTATACACAAGTACTTGTAGAATTAAAACAACTTCAACCTAATCTAACCCAAAATCTATACTTATTGATTTTGAATGAGGTTTCATGGGAGCTATTTCTGAAAATTTTACAAATGAGACTATTCAAGGATGTTTTTTCCATTTTTCTCAATGCTTGTGGAGGAAAGTTCAAGAAGAATATCTACAAACACATTACAGTGCCAATGAAGTATTTGCATATGAGATCAAGAAATTTGTTGCATTAGCTTTCATGCCTCAGATAGACATAATTGATGCATTTGAAACACTTCAAAAATTTCCTTATTATATAGAACATGAGGAGACCCTACAACCCGTAATTGATTATTTTGAAGACACATGGATTGGTAAACAAACTAGAAGAGGCAATAGATGATCACCCAAGTTTCCAATCACAATGTAGAATTGCTATTCAGCTACTCAAGATGATCTTCCCATAACCAATAATATTATTGAGGGATGACATACAGGATTTAGTGAATTGCTTCAAGCATTGAACAAATCAATCTGAAAATTCATCAAAATAATGAAAAAATAATAGAGTCTCCAAGAGAATAGAATAGAGAATTATATGGTTGGATACACTGGGAAACCAAGCAGGAAAAAATATCATGAACTCAAAGAAAGACTAAAAATATTGGTTGATGGTTATGACAACCATAACATTTCACATTATATAAGAGGCATCACTCATAATTTGACACTTTAATTGAAAATTTGAATACTAAAGTTTTCTTAGCAACATACATGTAATTTATAAATTTTGTTTTCCATTCTCTATATTTTTATGGGGATAATTTGTCCATGGGTTATTCTGACCACGAGTTATTTTGGCTTGGGTTATTATGACCCCGAGTTATTTTGTCCTTAGGTTATTATGACTGGGTTATTCTATCCAGGGTTATTTTGGCTAGGTTATTATGTCTAGTAACCCTATGTAGTATGTCCTTTCTATTATAGTCGAGTCATGTGGTAGTTTGGGTAGGTGCATACACCACCGAGGGCATGCCTCTTTATTAGGAGATCAATGTGGAGTACCCAGAGGCCAGGTGGTACCATACAACTCACTATAGACCATGTTGTCTGGAGTGACTCTGATGATTCAAATCATGATTAGTCGCTAATCTCTGATGTTGATGATGTCGGTAGCACAAATGAGCATGAGGAGTGGTGGTCAGTGACATGAACAACTCCTATATTTCTGATGGATGTACCTATAGGTGATGCAGAACTAGTGCCAAACAAGGGAGATGAGGTAGAGGACAAGGTCGAGGAGGTAGGATACATGACTACAGATATATTCACTGATATTATAGATGATGAGTATGATGAGGATGTCGATCTTGACTATGATGGCCAAGATGAAGGAGATGAGGAGGAGGATGAGGAGGAGGATGAGGAGGTGGATGAGGAGGAGGAGCTACCCCTGAGTGAGAGTGATGAGGTAGTAGCTAGAGATCGACATGAGTTGGGAGATCCCTCTCCCATCTCTATGACAAGATCTCGAGCAGTGGCTGTAGTAGGCACTGATACTCATAGTCATGGAGAGGCTAGCACATCCTCCATGCCCCCGCATAGGATGGTATCGATATTGTCCAGTCTACTGGAGATATAGGTGATGATATTTGATTTTATGCATGTACTTTAGTGCTTGTGCCTTATATATATCTATGTCATGATGATGTTTATTGATCGTGTATTGTTTCTACCTTGCAAGAGTGATGATGAGACTGGTGAGAGTTCTACCGTCAAGAAGATACAGAGATAGTGCCTACATCCATCGATGAGGAGGAGATGGAACCTGATTATGTGCCCTCACCAATCGTGGAGGAGGATCTAGAGCCACTTAGACCATTTGTGAGGCAACAAGAAGTGCATGAGAGTGTGAGGCGATGACTCCATTGAGCTAAGACTATAGGACAGTCATCCCAGACTCTAGAAGAGGTGGAGAGACTTTAGGTAGAGGTATCATGGCTATAGGTGGAGAGGGATTAGATAGCAGAGAAGCATCATGTGGCCCTTGGGCATATACAAAGCTTAGAGTTTGCATGCAAGGTTGGCATATCGTGGTCACAATCACATATGACCATCACTCGACATCTTGGTATCAGATCATGAGGACTAGAGCCCAAGGGATCTAGTTCTCACAGACCTCAGTGATATTGTATATTGTGATGAGATGTACATAAAAGTTTGGATATATATATGAGCATTTGATTTTTTACAATATGTATTAATATGTTTGAATGTTAAATGGCACTATGATTAATTAAATAACCTTGGTAAAATTACTTAATTAATGTTTTCATGATTTAACAAAATTTATGTGATCTAAGTGTAGACACTTAAAAATGACCTAGGCCTGGAAGCTCTATTTTTACCACTTTTTTCCTAGCATAATTATGACATTTAATTATGTCTTTTGTCCACATTCGACTATTAATTAAATAATTCATAATAATTTAATTAATTCATGTCCTTTTATTCTTCATGATTATTAAATAAATAAATTCTATTTATTTATTAAATACGTCATTAATTGTCTAAGTCTTCCCCTAATTAATTTTTTTTCTAAATTTATTTAATTATCTTTCTTCATTTATTTCTTTTTGATTATTAAAATAAATAAATTTTATTTATTTATTTAATATGTCACTAATCCTCATAATTAAATGAATTTATTAATTTATTTAATTATTAATCTTATCTTCTAAATTAAATAATTATCTTTAATTATTTAATTTCCAAATTTAACATTTCTCTCATTTTAAATAAGTTAATTATTTAAAATGATTTCACATTCTTAACTATTAGTTCGTTTTAGTAAATAATCTGAAAATTGATTATTTATTATTTCACAAAATCCATATTTTGAATTAATTTAATTCAAAATTGTAATATTCCTCCAAATAATTAAGTAATTGGTAGATTCTTGATTTTCCAAATCTGATCTTCAGTTCAACCCTTATCTTCTTGATTTTTTGAATCTCACAAATCAGGCAGTCTTTATCTTCTTGATTTTCAAAAATATTTATTTTCTAATTATTTATCTCATTTATTCTCCACCGCCGATTTGATCTTCTTAGATGACATCTCGACCACTCGTTTAATGATTTCACCCTAACCCTGATTAGGGATTATCAGATTTAATCTCATCCTCTAATTTTAGGTCTTTGTCGAAAGTTGATCTCGTCTGTCCATTCAAAATGAAATTTTCTATAAAATGCTATTTTGCTCACATTTTTGGATTACACACACATGAATTAGATTATTTTGGCATATTAAGGCTTAGATTTATTTTAGAATCATATTGTCATAGGCATAGGCATTGACTTTACTTAAATCCTTCAAAGCTTGTGTAGGAGTTAGGCTTTATTTTTAGATTGCTCGCACGTTGAATCTGAGGGCAACACATCAACCAACAAGTTAGAAGGTGCTACGAAGATGAATCATGGAGGCTTTGGCGATTAGCTGGTATAATCATTTCATGTATATTTGATTTCATTGTACTTTGTAGTTCTTTGGGTTTATATGCTTTCAATCCATTTGATAAACTAACCTAAAAATTAACTCATATATACATTGGTGAACCTGATGTGAATCTTACAATTTTGTAGAGAAATTGGTTTGTTTTCTTGTTTGTTTTTGTTGTTTTGCAGGTTATAGCCAAGAATTCATACGAAATCCCATCATCTTTTTTTGAGCACAGAAAAATGGGCACATGGAATCTTTAAAAATGATTATCTAGATTTTTTATGCCTTGTTCTTAGCTTTTCAGAACTTCAAACAGTTTAAAATTTTGTTAAGATTTGAGAAAGTTATGGTTGTTTTAGTATTTGCTATTTTTTAATCTAGCTTTTAAAACCCGTGTTTTCTTTTGCCTATAACATTTTTTGTGCAGAATCTTGGACAAATACTTTTTGGGTTTTGAAGGTTTGATTTTCAGCTTTCCATGGATTCAAACGATTTAAAATTTCATTAAGTTTTGAGAAAGTTATCGCTGGTTTAATTTGTTGTTGTCATTAAACTTTTCTTTTGAGTTACTAATCTCTTGTTTTTAGCATGTGGCACAGCTTGGAGGGAGTCTAAAAAATTATTTCTATAGAAACAAAAATTGAGCTTTTTCATTTCTTTAGGAATAATCAATTTTGTTTGCTTTCAACAACAACAAATTGCATTTACACTCATGAGGATAAAATGAACTACAATTTGCATGTCACTCATTTGGTCTTAAAATGAACAACAAATTGCATTTACACGCATGAGGATAAAATGAATCACAATTTGCATGTCACTCATTTGGTCTTAAAATAAACAAAAAATTGCATATTTCATTCATGGGGGTTAAAACGAACAACAAATCTGCATGAATCATTCATTAGGCCTAAAATTTACAATTACAACTTGCATTTTCATGTCATTGGGCTAAAATGAACACAAGCATACATTGAAACTCATATGGTTAAAATGAACTTGCATTCTCACGGTGTGAGTTTAAAATGAACTTTTTTTTTCATATTTCAAGTTAAACTTTTAAAAAGAACAAAGCATCTTGTGTGTCCTCCTCACATTATCATTTGGTAATTAAAATTTACAAATGTCTTCAAATTTTGTCACCTTGATGCAATAATCGAAGTATCCTCTCCCCTTGCGCATTCATGTGATCCTGGGGGTAAGAGAAATGGTTATTTCCTCTAGAACTTGGGCCTGCTCTAGTGGGAAAAAGTACTCACCCCAAGATGACTCAGGCCAGTAGCACCTTGAACCCGAGGGACTTCTAGCTGGTATATAAAAGTGGATTCTTGGGGAAAGCCCAAGAATCACGCCTATGGTTCTAACGAGATGGATATGAAAGGGGACTCTCACCACATGGAACATGGCCTACGAACGAAATGCCCTTACTAAACACCCATTATTTTAGAGGCCAACCATTTTTTAGTTGTTGCTTGGTATAGTGTAGGATACAATATCATGCCCAAAGACACTCACTATTGATCCCCTTGAGTAGAGATAGCAGTTCTTGGGAAGTCACTACCCAAGAATTTGAAGTTGGTGTGCTCGAATGACATTAATGAACCATGGAGGGGAGCCAATGCCACCAAACTTCTAAGCTATCTGCTCTCAAGAAGGTGTTTAGCACCAATCTGGGGTATATCAGTGGGCTATACCTAGTATACAAACCCTTGGCCTATTGGCCCATTAGGATCGTGCTTATCTCATGTACATTTGCATACACCAAAATATTGTGCTTGCCAAGTGTTTTCAGACATTCAAACAAAACAAAACATCATTGTCACAAACCAGAAATCAAAGTCAAACTTGTCCAAACTATCCATAAACATCTTTTTCTAGAAGCATAGGGTGGTTAGGAAACTTTATTCCAAGTCATTTGGACCTTTTTATTTCCATTCTTTATACATTCAAGTCATCTTAGTCATCACCTTGCATAATTTATCTTTAAAAAAAAAAAATCCAAAAATATTGTCATAACTTTCATCATAATCCTCATTTGGCATCTAGACTTGGCATTGGTCATTTTCCTTAGTCAACATTTTCATATTAGTCTTCATTGTCACCTTGGCATTTGGCATCCTTTCTTGACAATTTTATCACCTTGCATTAGTCATTTCCCTTAGACAAACATCATTATCACTCTGCATTTAACATCATGACATCCACCACCTTGTCTTCCCTTCAACAAAATATTGATATGATTGCTAGTAAAGTTGAATACCAGTTACTTTGTAGACGTCAATACCAACAAGCCTTCGAATTTAAGAGACAATTCCTCCAAACTGAAAAGAAATGTCCTTCGTACCAACAATCCATGAGGCCTAGTCCTTCGTTCGTCTACACTCACTACCAAAAGTCACTTAACACCATCCATGACATTAGTCTGCAACAAACGTCCACTTATTACCCTTATCCTAACCTTGACAAGGGAAACCAACTGTCCACTGGTCCATTTCAAGTCTCTACTTCATATGCTAGTCCTTCACCTATCAATCCCATCCACGTCTACATGCATTATCAACCATCTACCAACCCATGTCAAGTCCCCACATCATACCATATCGATCCAGTCCAAGTATCCATGTCCTATTTTAGTCAACCTTACACCAATCCAGTCCAAGTCCCTATGTCATATCCTATGTCATCACCAACTAGTCTAGTCCAAGTCCCCATTTCTTATCCTAGTCTTTCACATACTATTCTAGTCCAAGTCCCCATGTCCTATCCTAGTCCTTCATCCATTAATCCTTTTCAAGTCACCCCCTCACAAGCCACATCTAGTCATGAAAATTTTGTCATTACTCAAAGGCACATCCCATTGTCTAAACTTGAGGATACATGTCAAAATGAAGGCCCAAAGTAGAACCTTATAATGTCATCCTTATGTCAAGAACAAGGTAGTCCATCTCATGACCCTATCTTTTGGTCCATCCAAGAAGTCCTTCAAGACAATAATGACATCAAAAATATACCTATCCTTGACAATGATTATATTCCCAATTATATCATCCATGAAAACCCCATCTTTGACCAAGACCCTACCATTGACCAAGAAGTCCAAATCCATGACAACCCCATATTTGACCAAGACCCTACCATTGACCAAGAAATCCAAAATGATCCACTCCTTGACCCTTACGCCATTTATGATAAAACACTTGACAAACCTATTTAGGCCTCGACTATCGACACTTTCCAAGATGAGACACTTGCCTCCATGGGACCCATAGATGATCTTCCTCTAGAAAAAAGAGTCTTCCACTATGGACGTATTTGCAAATGATGAAGCTATAGCTAACTTCATGGGACTATATGATAATGACCATCAAGATGGTTTTGACATTGACTTGGAATCACCAGTAGAATCATCTGAACCTGACATGTCACAAGATCAAGCCAAAGATATCAGTCAGAAATATGTCCAACATGGCAATGAAGCGAAGACACTTTATCAACTAGGGTCATCTATCTTTGTCAGAGCAGGCTTCCTCAAAGACGAAAATATTCCAAGTAACAGTGTCCACATACATCATGATGGGTTAGTATCTTGATTTCAAAACAACAAATACCCCATTGCTAATAGAATCTGTCAAAGCATGCATTATCAAGGAAAAGGACTAGGCATACATGAGCAAGGAATTGAAGAACTAATACAACTTCAGGAAAATTATAGACATCAAGGTCTTGGCTATTCTTCAATTAGAAAATCGAACGATGTTAGTGGAACCTCCTCGATACTGGGGGTAACCTTGTCAAATACAAACATCAAAATAGAGTCCAAGATAAATCCTTGTCATAAGGTTGTTGCCATCACCCCATCCACCCACACCATAAACCATCATGCTCAACATCTTAAACCTTCCCTTTGGAACCAACAAAAACAAAAGTCTTACAAAGTTAAAAATCAAATGTCAAAGGCCATCGAATTAGACAAAAACACAAGTGGACAAATGAAATTGAAATGGATCCCAAAGAAAAGTGGATCAAGCAAAGAAAATATGTCAAAAGGAAAAGTTAATTACAATGTGGAGCCACAAGCAAAGAGGACTCCGACATATAACAGATGTCCACCTCCCTCAAAATGGTCATCAAGCAAGGCATATAGAAGTGTTGGTTCTAAACATCGTCCCAATCAAAATTCCAAAATTTGTCATCCACCATCCCGAGTTTGGAAAATAAAAAGTGATTAATCTAAACATCCAAACAACCTTTCCATGTCTACCATCATTCCTCATAATCCTACATCTCGCCTAAAGTCCAAAAATCCCACATCACAAATTTGGCACATCATGGCAGCAACTCTTTACTATAAGGACTCTAATGGCACTCTATCACGTTGTGCATATTATGATAAGGCCAACTCTAGTATCAAAAAGGATCACAATGACATCAATCAGTTGTATGCAAGAACTATGATCCTGACATGACAATTGCTTTAGAAAGGTCATTATTGGCATATCATGACCCTGGTCACTACATCAGGACTATCAGTGGATTCAGAATAGTCAATGGTCATCTAAAGCATCAAGGCTATCCAGAAATATAAAAAAAAATGAAAAATCAAAAAATTGTCACCCTAATGAAAACCTGGAAAATAGGTGTCTTGGTGACACCAAAAAGAAAAAAAATCAAAAAATTCAAGAAAATAGTAAAGAGAAAAATTTCATCCAATGGTGAAAACCTAGCAAACAGGTGCCCTAGATAAGTACCATGATGAAAACCTGGAAAACAGGCATCATGTGTAAAATCGTCTATGTGGACTCTTACACTTGGGGGCAAGTCATCTAATCTCCTAGACCTTCCTCTTGGAATTGGAATCTGACCATTTAATCCATATCATTCCCACCTACCTTGGTCTTGGCATAAAAGTGGCACACATAAATCATGCTTTGGGGAAATCTCTTGACATGTCAATCCTTTTGTCACAAACTATTTGATCATTTCCATCATTATCCCTATATGACATAGTCCTAGAAAATCATATGCCAATTCCCTTAGTCTCATGTCTCCCATCCTTTACCAAGGCCACCTCTCGTCCTTTCATGTCTGTCACCTATTTGGGCTTTCCCTTGTCAAACGGTCTAAGCATACTCCATCATCCCATCTAGTCCTAACCAAGTCATTCCAAATGTGTTGATCGTATCATCCAACACATTACTTTACTTTGTTCCTGGCTTGGTTGCAGACCTCGATACTTTCATCACATTATCGTTGTCCTCACATTGTTTTAGGATGCATCCTTCCCATGTCAAACAACATTGTCATCACTTGTCAATTGGTATTCGACTTCTCCTTGGATTCTCATGTGTAGGAATCAGTCACATGCATTTGTCATTATCATCCTAAAAAGTCCTAAAAAAAGACAAAACATTGTAAAAATTCCTTAAAAGAAAGACCAAAAACATCACAAAAAGTCCTAAAAAAACCAAAAACATCACAAAAAGTTCTAAAAAAAGACCAAAAATCTCACAAAATGTCTGGAAGAAAGACCTAAAAATTGAAAAACATCCTGAAGGAACCACAAAAAATTGTCAAACTATCTCAAAATCCCAAAAATAGAGTCACATTTCATAATGTCCGTCATATTAGTCAAGTCTTTGTCATTTGTCCAAACTACGTTGTCTTTGCACATTTGCTACATAGGCAAGACTCATATTTGAGTCTCTGAGACATTAGGTTAGTCCTTTTAGGTTTTTCAAAATAAAATCATGATTCAATCTTTGGTCATCAAGACAAAGTCATTGGTCGTGTCGAACTATGAGGTCTTTGAGTGTATGACGTAGGCAAGGCCATCTGTCGATGAGCCCCCAAGGCCACACTAGGTCAGTCCATTAGGGTTCATGGCATTACACTGAAACACAACACAAGTCTTCAAGTCAAAACAAATCATTTATCCAACATGACAAATCGCATCAACATCCCAAGGAAATCAACATATGGTCAACAAAAGTCAAACTTTAGTCAAAATCAGTCAAAACAAGTCAAATGATCATAACCTGTCAAACTATCAACTCTTGGTTTGCTTTTAGATGAGTCCTTCTGAAAGATAGCCTCTATCATTCATGCCTTAGGATGTGTCCTTCCTAAGCATCATCACTGTCATTCGACATTTTAAGGGATCCTCTTGACATCTAAGGATCACTCCTCTCGACATTCGTATTCTTTCGATGTTTCCTTCTAAAGAAAAAAACTTTGTCATTTACACCTTAGGATGTGTCCTTCCTAGGCATTGTCACCGTCTTTGTCACTCACATTTTGAGGGATCCCTTTTGACATTTAGGGATCAGACCTCTTGACATCAACATTATTCAGGATGTGTCCTTTCTGAATTTGGCAATCTTTGACATTTGTCATCTTGGAATCATCAAAACCTTGACAACCTGACATCTTAACATCACGAAACCCAAAATCTTGACATTAAGACACTTGACATCCAGACACACTTGGCAAACACTTGGCACTTGTCTTTTGGCTTTCATCATGTTACTAGTTTTTTAGGGAGATCTTGACAATAGGATTTAGAAAAGTAGCGAGGTATCATGATTGTCTTATCTTGTCTTTTGGCTTTCATCATGTTACTAGTTTTTTAGCGAGATCCTGACAACAAGATTTAGAAAAGCAGCGACGTATCATGATTGTCTTATCTTGTCTTTTGGCTTTCATCATGTTACTAGTTTTTTAGCAAGATCCTGACAACATGATTTAAAAAAATAGTGACGTATCATGATTGTCTTATCTTGTCTTTTGGCTTTCATCATGTTACTAGCTTTTTAGCAAGATCCTAACAACAGGATTTAGAAAAGTAGTGATGTATCATGACTATCTTATCTTGTTTTTTAGCGAGATCCTGACAACAAGATTTAGAAAACCAGCAATGTATCATGATTGTCTTATCTTGTCTTTTGGATTTCATCATGTTACTATTTTTTTAGCAAGATCCCAACAACAGGATTTAGAGAAGCAACAACATACCTTGACGTTTATCTTGTCTCTTGACACACATGTTACTAGTTTCTCAGCGATGTCTTGATTTTGGGATTTAGAAAAAAAACAATGTTTCATGATAATGGCTTTATTGTTGTATTTTGACAATCATGTTGCTAGTTTCTCAAGGATGTCCTCAAAATAGGATTTAGAGAAGCAACGATGTTTCATGATTTGTCCTTTTTGTCCTTTTTTTTGGCAGTTGGTTATGAAAAAAATACTGGGGCAACAACACTCTTAGTATGAGTCATGATCATCCTTGTTTGTGACTGCTTGTCTTATGTGATGGTACGACCTTGCACACCTTGATTTATGTCATATCACGATGTTTGTTGGCCATCACAACAATCTGCCCAAAGATGATTAAGAGCAATAAATATAAAAATTCCTATGGTAATCTTTTGAAGGATTTGGTCTAGGAACTAACATGCATCTTCTTTAGTCTTGTCATCTTCTCTCACCCATCTCATATAGGCATTGCATCCATATCATCATCCATATCTTTTGCAGTAACATTTCTTTGTCTCTTCATATTCTAGTCTTCTCATCAATTTCAAGAGCACTCCCATGATCTTGGAACCCGTCTGTCCTCTCGAGGGGGCATACCTCTACCCTCATTGTTCTTCCTCATTTTATTTTGCACTGGGGCATATTTTTGACTTATTTTCTTTGTCAAAATGTGACATGCTACATTATGAAAAAGAGGGGAAAAATGTAGACACTTAAAAATGACCTAGGTCTACAAGCTCTATTTTTACCGCTTTTGTCCTAAATTGCAAACTAACTCCCTTGGGGTACACAAGGTCATTACTACACTAACCCATAACAATGATAATAGATTAAACAATAATTAAACAGTTATATAAATCCATTCATTCTCACATCATCATTTAAAATATCCATTAATGATAACCATATTAATAACATATGTACATATGCTAGTGAAAGCAATTATAAAGATATGAAGCATGCATATTTCCATAGATATAACACTACATAAACAACTATTACAAATGATCATTCCTGAGTAATTACATGGCTAGAATATACATTACATCGATAAGATAGTACAATACAACTGTTAGAAAATACATCTCAATATCCACATATACAAATTACATCAAGGTCATCCCAACACATGTGGGAGATGACACATCAATAAATACATTACATATGAGATATAAACCTCCATCTGGAACATAAGAACACTAGATCAACAACATCTGTGAAAACCTTGCAACAAAAGATACATATGCAACTAAAAAGAGAACCCAACGAGGTGCGAAGCACGTTCCACCCAACCACCCCCATGTTGGGAGTAGACAAGGAAGGATCCCTGACCAAGCACGTCTAACAGTAACACAATACTAACTCCAGACAGACAACTTAACATCAAAGACCACATAGAAAACTAAACAAAGATAAATCCAAAAGGCACAACAACAAACCACTTCTGAACATAATCAACAAGTCACAATCACAACATCAATGAAACTCAAGACATAATATCAAAGACTACTTCCAACAATAACCAAAGACAAATCAATAAATCACTTCTAGCGGACTTCAGTAAAATAACACAAATTGAATGTTATAGGAGAGTGTCATCACATCGTTTCACATGGATTATCCAGACAACCTATCACAAGGTGTCGCCTCCATCTCTACATGGATTCTCCAGACAACCAAGTTAAGGTGCTGCCTGCATCTATGGTTCTCCTGACAGCCTATCTCAAGGCATCGCTCCATAGGGTTACTCATGAAAACTCATTAACCTTTCGTGAAGACAAGGCAATGAGCTTGCCAACCATGGCCTTCTCGGTCCCCTTTAGTCTGTGATAGCACTAACAGGCGGACCAGGCATTACAATTATCTTATTAATGTTTAAACCCCACCCATGGTTTATTACTTAGGTTATCACTGATTAATCTAACTCTACGTGGGTTACCCTAACAACTCCTTTGTGCGGTGGCCCCCACTAGAGCCACTCTCTCTAGACACTCAACACAAAATATCCAACACAATAGGATTGTATCACAAGAAAAATTGGACCAATCAAATAGTTCATCTGCGAGGCTTAACTATCTCACCCACAATCATATGAAACATAACCACAACCAGAACAATCCAAGAGCAAACTAAATCATAACCATGGTCAAAACATAGACCAAGCATAAAAATACGATATCACAACTAACATCAGTATCCCACCTCTGGAAGTCCTAGCTCAACTTAAGTTCTTACGAAAGATAAAAAGAATCTAGAGTTTCCCACATGACACAAACCCAAAAGAAGATCAAGATAAATTCATGAACAATCTCGGGAAAACAATACATAATGTCAATTCCATAAAACAATTTACAATGAATAACGAATTGCATCAAATAAAAAGATCAACAGCTTGGGAATATTCGATCATATTCAAAACACAATTTATTTCTACTTCTAATTTTCTCAATTAAACTATAGCATTGCATACTTGTAAAATATTATCCCATTAACTCAAAATCTCAATATATTAAATTTCATAAAACAAATTACCTAAATATATTTAAATATAAATACAATGTGTATATATTAACTTATATATATATATATATTAATATATATTCACAAAATACTTTATATCAAGTTATATATATATATATAATTTATATATATATATAATTTATATATATATATAATTAAATTAATAAAATGCGAATTAAAAAGAATCCCACAGAATTTATTAATAAATAAATAGAACAAAAAAAACTTTAAACCCCCATACAAGGGCCGAAGCCCATACCCCTGTGGGTATTGCGGTCCCCACTATGGGAGGCTGCAACCCCCACAGGAAGCGCAGGGACTGTTGTACGCAGTCCCCACCGGGCTGCACTCAATAGCCTCGGATGCTGTGCATGGCCGGTGGTGGCTGCGTACAGTCAGCCATGGGGTTTGTGGAAGGTACGGTCGAGGCCGGCCATCCACTCCCCAAAATATTTTTTTTTAAATATTTTTTTTATATATTTTTAAATTCATTTAATAGCTACCATAGCCCAGTTCGGGAACGGAAAACGAAAGAAACTTATCCATAATTTTTTAAATTTATATTTTCTCTTGCATTCAGAAAAATAGATCAATTGACACACATTTTAAAAAATAAACAATTTGTTCAGTATCATACACAAATGAATTTGGGCAAGAATTTTCAACATAATAACAAAATAATTTTTCAATAACCCAATGTAGATCTGACATGCAAATTCAATCTTCAATCAAAATTGTTTTACTAAAACTTCCTATAGAAGATTCAAGGGTTTAATACATAACTTTTCAATCATACAACCATTTTCAGAAATAGAGAAATGAATCTTCAAAGCACAACAACCCAGATTTGTTTACAAAACAATAAATTAAAAGAAGAAAACCTAGAGTCCTTCATTTGATGTAGAATCCTTTTTGTAGCTTCTTCTCAAATTTCTGCCTTCAACTCTCTTCTAAACCAATCCTTTCTTCAAAGTAAATCTTTACCTAGAAGCCCAAACAAAACTATTTTCTTTCTGTCACAGGAAGAAGAATGGAGAAAAAGCAAGAGAGGGTTTTGAAACCCTAGAATATGAAAATATGTATCCCCCCAAAATGCAATGATCCATCCTTATAAAAGGAGATTGTGCAACCCTAAAGAAACCCTAAAAGATAGGCATTTAATAATTAATATAATTATTAAATGTCAGATTATCACACCATTTTAAAAAAATTATTTTCCCCAGATATTATCCACACAAGATTTTCTAATTTAATAATAAGAAACAAATAATATTTAATTATTATTATTATAGATTTAATTTAATTATTTATATTTTCAATTAATTAAATAATTTCTAAATTAACAATATATTTTAAATTCAACATTTAAATAACTTACAATTAATTAAAGCCACAAGACAACATTAATTGATCTTATAAAATAAGATCAATTAAATAACCACTAACCATATAAAATAATATTCAACAATCAAACTATACAACAATAAGGACAAACCCAAGTCATGACACAACAACTCATAACAGAACGACAGACTTGGGATGGGGACACTTCCAAATCTAGTCCCTTTTTCAACATTTTACCCATTGAGTTAATTTAATGCTCGCCCTGTCCTATCGAAGCAAGTGGAATCGAGACTTATTCCTACAATTCTGCATCCAAATAAACGTCAAGTAGCACACACACACACATATATATATAATCAAAAATATCATAACATGAGAAGGAATTGCAATGTAGCAGGGCACTCGTAAACGAGTGATGCTACCCTGTCCTCTCACCTAAGCTATTCTAACAATTACAATATCAAATGTGAAATACATTTCTAACTAAACTGATCATATGCAAACATGATTACTTATCTACTTTTTCATAATATAATATTGAATTCAATTAACATCATCATAGAATCATCACATCGACATAAAAACATTAAGGAGAAAACATTACATAATAAAATAATCTAAACACTACATATAGAGTATCATAAATCATACTAACAATATAAAATGTACCAATCAGCTAAACTACGCATCCACACACACCAGGTCAGTGAATTAATCACCATCACAAATAGTATCACACTAACATATAAAAGTATCAAATAGTAGCAAATAGTATCAGAAACATGGGGGTATTACATCCTCCCCCCTAGAATATGGCTTACTCCTAGAAGCCAGTAACCAAATAAAATAGATAATCCTCTCTAAAATGGGACGCATTCTTCCCCATCACCGAAGTCCCATCAATTGGGTCCCATTGAACCCACAAACCCATGATATGCTCTACCTGCATCGCCTATCGTCGTCTCAGAAGCGGCTGGTGCCTGACTATAACCTGTAGTGTTCCCTTGTGGACATTGACTCGCAATATGTCCATACTGCCCACATGAGAAGCAACCTGTGCTTCGCCCAAAGCCTTTGACTCCAACTGGTGCACTCGATTGCTAAAAGTTTCCTCGTGTCGGTGTCGACTGTATACTTTGTGCCGGCTGCACAAAATGATCTGGTCTATTACACTGCCAACTCTGAAACTTCCTGTTCTGAGATCTATCTCCCTGCTAAGACTGAGAGCATTGTTGTTGCTCACCCTTAGTGGGTTCTTGATGGCCTTTAGAGGCCCTTGTAGCTAGGGCTGAACCTCCATGAGAAACAATACTTGATGACGGTGTACTACCGATCTGAACTCCTATATGTCCTCCCAATGCCATCGCCAAATTTTCTTCCACTAAGCGAGCCTTCTCAATCGCTACCTCCATTGTCTTCAGCTCGAAGACTCTCACGCCACCACTAATTCAAGAATTTAAGCCCTGAACAAAATGTTGCCCTAACATACCTTCATCATGGTTGATCCCTGCATACTGCTTCAATTCATAGAAACGCTGCTCATACTATTCAACGAACATTGACATCTGCCTAAGGTCATGAAACTCATCTGCCCTATGTTACCTCCAATGATATGAAAGAAAGCAAGCTCTGAACCTGTCTAGAAATAACTCCCATGTGACCATACTGATATCAAGGTGTAACTTTTGTTCTTCAAGGCACCACCAAGTAGATGTGAAACCTCGCAGATGCATAACTATGCACTGAGCTTTGGTATTGCTACCATAAGGGTGCATTGTGAAGCATCGATCCAAGTCAATTAACCATGTCTCAACTTCCAAACCTCCTCTAGAACCATCAAAAGTAGGGGGTGAGCTCTCATCAAATCTCTCATATGGCCTGCTATCACTGCATCCTGATCTGCAATTATTTCCCTTTGCCTTGGCGACCTCTCTCTTTCTCTCTCAAACTGCTACACCTCCTCTGGCCTGGGTCCCAATTGACCAAGAATCTCTTTAAAAATGTGCTACAATTGTCCATTTAATCCAGGATGTTCCAAATTCTGATCTTCACCTGATGGATTGTGTTGAGGACTTAGTCCTTCCTCATGCACTGAACCGTGGATACTTGGCGATGAAGAACTTCGGCGATTGGCTCTACGGCCACCACCTCGGCCTCTTATTTGGCCACAACCTCTACCTCAAGGCATGATCCTATACAAAAATTAAAGTTATGTAAGATCAATAGTTACGCAAAGGTGTCCTAATAGACACAAACTACCCAGAGGACTCAGTGTTAGCAACTTGGCTCTAATACCAAGTTGTAATGCCTCGCCATGTGAACCCCAAAGGAACAAATAAAGATGCAATAATTTTTTTTTTAAAAGGAACATAAGATTGTACTAAAGTATAACAATATTACATTGTACAAAATTGCACACTAACTCCCTTGGGGTACACAAGGTCATTACTACACTAACCCATAACAATGATAATAGATTAAACAATAATTAAATAGTTATATAAATCTATTCATTATCACATCATCATTTAAAATATCCATTAACGATAACCATATTAATAACATATGTACATATGATAGCAAAAGCAATTATAAAGATATGAAGCATGCATATTTCCAAAAATATAACACTACATAAACAACTATTACAAACGATCGTTCCTAAATGATTACATGGCCAGAATATACATTACATTGATAAGATAGTACAATACAACTATCAGAAAATACATCTCAATAACCACATATACAAATTACATCAAGGTCATCCCAACACACGTGGGAGATGATACATTAATAAATACATTACATCAGAGATATAAACATCCATCTGGAATATAAGAACACTGGATCAACAACATCTGCCAAAACCCTGCAACAAAAGATACATCTGCAACTAAAAAGGGAACCCAACGGGGTGCGAAGCATGTTCCACCCAACCACCCCCGTGTTGGGAGTAGACAAGGAAGGATCTCCGACCAAGCACGTCTAACAGTAACACAATACTAACTCCAGATAGAAAAATTAACATCAAAGACCATATAGAAAACTAAACAAAGATAAATCCAAAAGGAACAACAACAAACCACTTCTGAACATAATCAAAAAATCACAATCACAACATCAATGAAACTCAAGACATAATATCAAAGACTACTTCCAACAATAACCAAAGACAAATCAATAAATCACTTCTAGAGGACTTCAGTAAAATAACACAAATAGAATGTTAGAGGAGAGTGTCATCGTATGGTTTCATGTGGATTATCCAAACAACCTATCACAAGGTGCCGCCTCCATCTCTACATGGATTCTCCAGACAACCAAGTTAAGGTGCTGCCTCCATCTATGGTTCTCCTAATAGCCTATCTAAGGGCGCTGCTCCATAGGGTTACTCATGCAGAATCATTAACCTTTCGTGAAGACAAGACAATGAGCTTGCCAACCATGGCCTTCTCGGTCCCCTTTAGTCTGTGATAGCACTAACAAGCGGACGAGGCATCACAATTATTTTATTAATGTTTAAACCCCACCCATGGTTTATTACTTAGGTTATCACTGATTAATCTAACTCTATGTGGGTTACCTTGACAGCCCCTTTGTGCGCCGACCCCCACTAGAGCCACTCTCTCTAGACACTCAACACAAAATATCCAACACAACAGGATTGTATCACAAGAAAAACTGATCCAATCAAATAGTTCATCTACGAGGCTTAACCATCTCGCCCACAATCATATGAAACATAAACACAATCGGTACAATCCAAGAGCAAACTAAATCATAGCCATGGTCAAAACATAGACCAAGCATTAAAATATGAGATCACAACTAACATCAATATCCCACCTCTGGAATTCCTAGCTCAACTTAAGTTCTTACAAAAGATAAAATGAATCTAGGGTTTCCCACATGACACAAAACCAAAAGAAGAAGATCAAGATGAATTAATCAACAATATCGGGAAAACAATACATAATGTCAATGCCATAAAAGAATTTACAATGAATAATGAATTTCATCAAATAAAAAGATCAACAGCTCGAGAATATTCGATCATATTCAAAACACAATTTATTTCTACTTCTAATTTTCTCAATTAAACTATAGCATTACATACTTGTAAAATATTATCCCATTAACTCAAAATCTCAATATATTAAATTTCATAAAACAAATTACCCAAATATATTTAAATATAAATACAATGTGTATATATTAACTTATATATATATATATATTAATATATATTCACAAAATACTTTATATCAAGTTATATATATATAATTTATTTATATATATATAAATATATATATAATTAAATTAATAAAATCCGAATTAAAAAGAATTCCATAGAATTTATTAATAAATAAATAGAACTAAAAAAAACTTTAAACCCCCATGCAAGGGTCGAAGCCCGTACCCCTGTGGGTAATGCGGTCCCCACTGTGGGAGGTCGCAGCCCCCACAGGCAGTGCAGGGACTACTATAAGCAGTCCACACCGGGCTATGCTAAGTAGCCTCAGCTGCTGTGCATGGCCGGTGGTGGCTGCGTACAGTCAGCCATAGGGTCCGTGGACGGCATGGCCGCGGCTGGCTGTCCACTCCCCAAAATAATTTTTTTTTTTAATATTTTTTTTTAAATTTTATTTTATTTTATTTTTATATATTTTTAAATTCATTTAATAGCTACCATCACCCAGTTCGGGCACGGAAAATGAAAGAAACATTTCCATAATTTTTTAAATTTATATTTTCTCTTGCATTTAGAAAAATAGATCAATCCCAACACATTTTATTTTATATAGATATATATATAATCAGGGTTTTAAAATAAAATAAACAATTTGTTTAGTATCATACACAGATGAATTTGGGCATGAATTTTCAACATAATAACAAAATAATTTTTCAATAACCCAATGTAGATCTGACATGCAAATTCAATCTTCAATCAAAATGATTTTACTAAAACTTCCTATAGAAGATTCAAGGGTTTAATACAATAACTTTTGAATCATAGAACCATTTTCAGAAATAGAGAAATGAATCTTCAAAGCACAACAACCCAGATTTGTTTACAAAACAATAAATTAAAAGAAGAAAACCTAGAGTCCTTCATTTGATGTAGAATCCTTTTTGTAGCTTCTTCTCAAATTTCTGCCTTCAACCCTCTTCTGAACCAATCCTTTCTTCAAAGTAAATCTTTACCTAGAAGCCCAAACAAAACTATTTTCTTTCTGTCACAGGAAAAAGAATGGAGAAAAAGCAAGAGAGGGTTTTGAAACCTTGGAATATGAAAATATGTATCCCCCCAAAATACAATGATCCATCCTTATAAAAGGAGATTGTGCAACCCTAAAGAAACCCTAAAAGATAGGCATTTAATAATTAATATAATTATTAAATGTCAGATTATCACACCATTTAAAAAAAAAAAAATTCCCCAGATATTATCCACACAAGATTTTCTAATTTAATAATAAGAAACAGATAATAGTTAATTATTATCATCATAGATTTAATTTAGTTATTTATATTTTTAATTAATTAAATAATTTCTAAATTAACAATATATTTTAAATTCAACATTTAAATAACTTACAATTAATTAAAGCCACAAGACAACATTAATTGATCTTATAAAATAAGATTAATTAAATAACCACTAACCATATAAAATAATATTCAACAATCAAACTATACAACAATAAGGACAAAACCCAAGTCATGACACAATAACTCATAATAGAACAATGAACTTGGGATGGGGACACTTGCAAATCTACTCCCTTTTTCAACATTTTACCCATTGGGTTAATTTAATGCTCGCCCTATCCTGCCGAAGTAGGTGGAATTGAGACTTATTCCTGCAATCCTACATCCAAATAAATGTCAAGTAGCACATGCATATATATATAATAAAAAATATCATAATGTGAGAAGGAATTGTAGTGTAGCAGGGCACTTGTAAATGAGTGATGCTACCCTGTCCTCTCACCTAAGCTATTCTAACAATTACAATATCAAATGTGAAATACATTTATAACTAAACTGATCATATGCAAACATGATTACTTATTTACTTTTTCATAATATAATATTGAATTCAATTAACATCATCATAAAATCATGACATCGACATAAAAACATTAAGGAGAAAACATTACATAATAAAATAATCTAAACACTACATACAGAGTATCATAAATCATACTAACAATATCAAATGTAGCAATCAACTAAACTACGCATGCACATACACTAGGTCAGTGAATTAATCACCATCACAAATAGTATCACACTAACATATAAAAGTATCAAATAGTAGCAAATAGTATCAGAAACATGGGGGTATTACAATGAAGCAATATGAAAGAATATATGATATGACCCAATAGCTCTAACAACACTACTTTATTATTCATACTATTCAAAGGGATTAGACATAATATCGATGCACATGCTTGGCATTGATAGGTTCTTCAAGGGGTGTGTCATCAAGTTTGTTTAACATGTATGCACCAGACCCAAAATATTTGTCAACTATGTAAGGTCATAACTAGTTAGAACTTAATTTATTGCATTCATTTGGGTTGGCATTGACATTACACTGATTAACAAATAGAACTAAGTCACCCTTTTGGAATTATCAACGGATAACATTAAGGTTGTAATGATTATGTTTTCATTTGTAATAATCTTGAAGATGTTCAAGAGTGTTAATGTGTTGTTCATCAAGCATCTCAAGCTAATGTAATCATTGTTTCTTATAATGTGTTTCATCAACAAGCCCTTGAAGAGAAATCCTTAGTGTAGGAATTTCTAACTCTAAGGGCATGATTGCTTCACTACCATAGACCAAATTATAAGGTGTGGTCCCTATGGAAGATCGAACACTTGTACGATAATCCCAAAGCACATTATAATGCAATTGTATATGCCAATCCCTATGCTTTTTGTTAAAAAAATTCTTCAAGATTTTTTCAAGAACATTGTGAGTGGATTTAGCTCAACCATTAGATTGTGGGTAATAAGGTGTCAAAAAATGATGTTGGATATTAAAGATCTCCAAAATTTTCTTCACTTCATTATTCTTAAATGGTGTACCATTATCAGAAACTAATGCGAAAGGGATTCCAAAGTGTGCAATAATGTGTTCTAGAATGAAATGACATATTACCTTAGTTGTTGTAGATCGAAGAGGAATGGTCTCTATAGTACATTTTGTGAAATAATCAATTGCAGTGATGATAAAGGCATGTCCATTGGAAGAGGGAGGTAAAATTTTTCCTATAATGTCCAATCCCCAAACTGCAAAGGGCTATATTGAAAGTTGAGTTTGAATTTCACTAGGAGGAGCATGATGCAAATTTCTATGTTCTTGACATTTATGAAATTTGCGAACATATTCAAATTAATCACATTCCATGTTGTGCCAATAATACCCAATATGGATAAGTTTTTGAACCAATGTTTTCCCTCCAAAATGTCCACCACAAGCACCTTCATGGGCTTTGTGAAGTGCTAGAGGTATCTTGGATTTATTTAAGCATTGAAGTAAGATACCATTGAATGACCTTCGATATAGCACATTGGCAAGGATGCCATATTTAGATGCAAGATTTCATAAATGAGTACAAAGGTTTTTGGTTGGTGGCTTGGGAAAGGTACCACTCTTGAAATAGTTGAATATGGCATCATACCATTCACTCGAGTTTTCCTCATTTGTTATTAAAGTGTATTTCATTTTTTCATCGATTGAAGGTGTCATGAGAGGGTAAATAGTGAATGTGAATTTTTTTGAATGATCGTGAGGGGATATAAAAAAGGCCACACTTGCCATTGCATCTGCAAGCCAATTATCTTTTCATGGGATGATATCAATGGTAAATGTTTGAAACTTGTCTAATAAATGCATGATAAGATCTTTGTATTTGGATAGTTTGTCATTTTTAGCTTGATACGTCCCATTGATTTGTTTAATTACTAATTGCAAGTCACCAAATATTTTAATATCTTTGACACCCATGACTAAAGAATCATGTAACCCAGCAATTAACGCCTCATATTCAGTTATGTTATTTGTACATAGGAAATTTAATCGATATGACAAGGGAATAGGATTTCCTATAGGTGGGATCAATATCACCCCAACATAGGAACCTATTCTACACTTAGATCCATCAAAATATAGTTCCCATGTGTTAGTTTCAAGGGGTAACACACTATCATTAGGAAAAGAGTCATTGCTAGGTAATGCTAGAGGAGAAGGAGCGTCAACTAAGTGATTGGTCAAGTCTTGGCCTTTGATTTCTTTTTGTGAAATAAACTTAAGATCAAACTCAGTCAACAACATTACCCATTTATTGAGACATCCTAATAAGTCTATTTTATTGAAAAGATGTTTGAGAGGATCAAATTTTTTCATCACTTGTATTTCAAAATTTAGTAAATAATATCACAACTTACTATTAGTGAATATAAGGCCCAAAAATTATTTTAAACTTGGTTTGTATTGGGTTTCATTATCAATTAAAGTTTGAATAATGTAATAAACATGATGTTCTTTTCCATTATCATCTTGTTGATCCAAAAATGCTACAAGAGCATGGGATGATGTGGCTATGTAAAGGATAAACAGTTTGTTTGGGATAGCAGGTTGTAAAAAGGGTGGAGTTGCAAGGTATTCCTTTAAACTCTCAAAATCCTATTTACAATCTTCATTCCAATCAAAATGTACATCCTTCTTGAGGAGATGTGTGAAAGGTAATATTCGATCAACTAAAGAGGTGACAAAACGATGGATGGCTTGAATTCTTCCTTGTAACATGTGTAATTGAGAAATGTTTCTAGGAGGTGGCATGTTGATTATAGCATCATTTTTATTTGTATACACCTCAATGCCTCTATGAGATATGATAAACCCTAAGAGTTTTCCACTATCTACTCCAAAGACACACTTTTTCGGATTGAGTCTCATGTTGTATTTACGCATTCGTTCAAATATTTTTCAAAGGAAATTCACATTGTCTTGTCTTGTTAAGGATTTGGAAAGGATATCATCAACATAATATTCCAATATTCTGTGTATGTAATCATGGAATATCAATGTCATTTCTCTTTGATAAGTTGTGTCTGCATTCTTTAATCCAAAAGGAATCATAACCCAAAAAAACCCTCTCCAAACAATTATGAATGTTGTTTTGTATTGATCTTGTGGGTTTATGAAGATTTGAAATTATAACCAAAAAATACATCCATGAATGACAAAAAAGAATTTCCAACAGTTGAATCCATGATCATGCCTATATTAGGAAGAGGAAAATCGCCTTTTAAGGAGGCTTTATTCAAGTCAAGAAATTCCATGCATATCCTAATACGATTACCAGGTTTAGAAACTATGACAATGTTTGAGATTCAAGGAGAATAATCAATAGGTTGAATGAAACTTTCATCAAGAAGTTTTTCAAGTTCTCCTTTAACATGCAAGGCTATCTTAGGGTTCATTTTGTGTATCTTTTGTCGAACAGGCTTAGCATTTTCAGCAAGAACAATATTATGGGTGACTACATTCGGGTCGATTCCTGGCATATTGGAATGTTTCCAAGCAAAAATTTTAGGAAAATCATGAAGCAAAGTTGTAGTGTCCTCTTGTTCTTCATTGTCAAGGCACTTCCCAATCTTAATAACTTTTTCTTTATTGTCTATGTCCATTGGTATATCAATTGTATCTCCTAAGGGGAGTGCATTAGACTTAGGAATTTTAGGATCATATGGTTTCATGTACATGTTTATCTCATTAGTATCAATATATTTTTTCTTGGTACTTATCATGGCATAGGTAAATTGTCTCTTGGAAGAGGAATCACCTAGCAGAAGATCCTAACATTTGTTTCAAGGCTTCATCACTTTCTAAGTACTCCTAGAATGGTGGTGAATCCATATCAAGAAATTTAGGATGTTTTAGTGTAAGATTGATGGTGTTGATATTGAGCGATGGGTGTTGAGTTATTTTTGTTATGTTAGAAAAAGAATACCCCAAAACAATCATTGTCTCTTGTGTATTAGGTTCTATAGGGACACAAATTCCTTGTGCATTCTTTCCACATCCTTTACCATTATATCCCAATTGTTTCACAAGCTCATAACCCCAACCATAAAGTCTTTCCATTTCTGTTGGATTGGGTGGGTGTTGATAGTCTATCTCATTAAAATTCATTGTGTAAGTTGTATTTTCTACCAAAGTAGATGAGGTAGATGTTGGGGAGGATTTTTCTGAATTCTGAGTTGTCATAACCATTGATTGTTTTTGTTGTTCATCCTCTTTCGTGTGAGTATGTATTCATCCATAAATGAAGGTACGAATTCTAAAGTACCCCAATCATCACCTAATAATTTAGAGATTGATTCTACATCTTGTTTATTGGTCTCAATAGGTTCTATGTGAGATGTTGGAATTAAATGTTCAGAGGACTCCTTGTTCCTTTTTCAAGATGTAACCAACTTTTAGGCTCAAGGTCTATTGCAACTTGATAAATTTTATTGTTATAGACATATTTCATTACTCGATGGAGGGTCAAAGGTACTGCATATATCTCATGAATCCATGGCCTTCCCAAAAGAAGATTGTATGCAAGATCATAGGGCATGACATGAATAGGAGTTTGCAAGGTAACTACTCCAACTGTGATAGGTAAAGTGATTACACTGAGCAGTTTCTTTGTAGTGTTGTCGAATCCCCTAATAGATAAAGAATCAGATTTGATTTATGATTTATCCACATGTAACCTATCTAGGAGTTTTACACTACACACATTAAGGGAATCAACATTATCAACAAGGGTTCTTTTAATGCCTATTCTATTATATTGAGAAATTATCATAAAGGCTTCATTTTGCTTCCTTAATTCTAATAGAGGGAGCTCATGTTGATGAAAGGTAATGTCTACATTCATTGTATTCATTCCTTGCATAATAGCTACCACATCAATTATGTTTGTACCAAGAGGAACCACTATTTGTTGTAATGTTGTTTGGAGCATAGAATGATAGCTTGATAAATTTTGAAGAAAATCCCAAAGGTATTATTTTGTGGGAGTGCTCTTAAGTTGCTCAATAAGATCATAATCTCATAATCGGGGAGCACTAGGCAGTGTGGTATTGGGCAAAGGTAAGGAGGTAAGGGTTGGTTGTGGTGGTTGCAAATGATTTCGAGTGTAATGGGTATGGGAAACAACATCCTTCTTAGGTGGGTAAAGGGTAATTTGGGGTATAGGTGGAGGTTGAGGTTGATGTGAAGGTGGATAAAGGAAAAGTTGGGGTTGAATTACATTTAAATCTTGTGTTTTAGGTTGCTCACAACAAACCTTAGTGGATGGCTCTTGCGAGATGAAGTCCTTAAGGGCTTCGTCTAACATAGCAAATTCATCACTACTAAAAGGTTTGAGAGATGAGTTGTCGTTAATTGGTTTAGGTTTGTCATCACAAGCCTTAGTGGATGAAATTAGTGAGAGGAAACCTTATAAGGCTTCATCTAACCTATCCAAGTCATCACTGCTAAGAGGTTTGGATGATATTGTTTTCCTAAAGTGAATCATTATTTTGATTGGTGCATTGGATTGGTTAATGTTTTTGTTTGTGTTTTCTAATGAATTTAATCTAAATGAACTAAGAACTAATGCTGAAAATGAGCATTGTAAAAATATAATGCTATCCATAAGTGCCATTAAATTAAATAATGCTAATGCAAATGACTTGAATATGACAGAAAATAACTAGACAAAAATAGAAAAGTAATTGTGGCAAACAGAAAGTGGAAAACAAGGAATTGAATTCTAAAAAAAATGATGTAGAAAGTGTACTGGGAATGATTTTCCCAAAATGGAAAATGAGTCCCAGGAGAGCTATTTTGAAGATTTTTCTAATTTTTTACTTTTTTCTATGTTTACAGGTCTGTACAATACTAATCTAAAGGAAAATATAGAATTTCAATAGTTTAAATGATTGTAAATGCAATAATGAAATATATATGATATTTTCACTAATGTGATTGTTTGAAAATCCTAGGATGTAAAACAATGAAAAACCTAATGCAATGCAATCTAACCTTAGGATGCAAATGCACTTGAAATAAAAAGTAAAAAAAATGTTCTAATAATGGGTTCACCAAAATGTAAACAAAGATTTTGGCAAACCAAAATGAAATGTTCACATTCAAAGAGAGATGTGATGTGGGTGTGTTATGCATAGATGAGATAAAATGAATGCAAAGAACTGAAAAATATTATTGATTATGTATGTAAAAATAAGAAATATAAAGTATTTGAAAACACAATGTTGTATGCAAAAGACCTAAAAAGATGAATAAAAATGCAAATAGACCAAAACCAAAAGTTACAAGATTGAATGTGTGCACCTATAAACCTGATGGAGATTGGAAAATACTTTGAAAAACTAGAAATATTGACTTTTTGACTAACTGGGACTCATTCGTCACCCTGGGCGAATTAGTCCCAGACCAAGGTTTCTACTCAAAATTTTGTTTCTGCGAAAAGGGTACTAGAATCTACACTCTGCTCTAATAGACACCTCTAGTGGGACTCATTAACCATCCATGGTGAATTATTCCTTTTTCAATTTTCTAAAAGTTTAAGTTTTAGATCTACACTTTGTCACCTGCACAACACTTCTTGACAGAATCCCAGATCTGAATATCTGAAAATACTTGCAAAATAGCTTAAAATTTATTTTCTAATGGTGGGTTTTCCTTGGTCAAACATCTAATTTGGTAGTTAAACCTCGAATGGATAAAATCTACATAAAACCCTAGCCCTAAGTGTGTCTAAGACTAGAAAAATCTTAAGACAAAACCCTATTCTAATGTGCTAGAATAAGATGAGTAAATGGAACTTGAATGATGCAAGACTTCAATCCAAGAAACCCTACAACATTTCAAATGCATTTAAATTACATGCAAACCTTAAATATCAAGATAGAGAGAAAAGGGAAGATGGAATCACTTGGAAAACAAGTCTTAAGGTGTGATTTGATGGTTAGTTGCATCTCCTCAACCTAGATTTCTCCATGATTCTCCATAGGCATCCATAATCAACTATTTGCAATGTTGGATCTTGAATTAGAAGTGAGCTTGAAGACTTGCAAAAACCCTATCTTTCTGTCCAAAAGCTTCAACTTGTTGTATAAATGCTAATGAAACTTCTTGTGGAAGATTCTCAACACTTGACTTTTGAATTTTCTTTGTAAAAATGACCTAAAAACACATATTTATAGAAATTAATACCTAATTGCTCATTATTAATACCTAAGAGGCCAACATCCACCGAAAACTTGAATTAAGTCGGTGAGTTTCCTACTTAAAATTGAAAATTCCCCCAAAAGGGACTCATTCGACACCCTTGGCAAATGGGTGCCACCAGAGGGGACTCGTTCACCCAAGGTGGAAAATGGGTCCCACATGAGGTTTTTAGAGGTGTGTTTTTGAGATATGAATTTTTTAAGAATTGTTTGTTAGGATTTGTATGATTTTTGAGTGAAATGTGCCTCTAGATCAAAAACAATGAACATTAGGGGCCTATAAATGTAGTTTTTAAGAGGTGATTGGCACAAGGGTGTGTAAAATAGGACTAAATTAGTCCAAAGATTGTACCTTTTGTAAAGGATTACAATTTCCATGTGCACAAATAGTAAGAATGTAATGAAATTGGAAAACACTAGGTATTATGAAACCTACAACCCACATAGTGTTGTATAAGCCTTCAGATGTAACAATCCATTTGGTTAGTCACCCCTAGTTCAATTTTTTTAGCTTTATGAAACCCCCACCTGCAACTCCTCCCCGTGCTCTCCACCACTTAGCTTTGAATTTAAAGAATGAAATAAATGGTAAACCACATTGTGTTTTCTAACTTGCAATTATATTTTACATTTATTTTAAAATCATATTAGGAAATTGAAATGCAATTTTTAATGTAAGAGTTTCTTTAGATTGTGAAGGTGAATGAACTTCATTGCATTCTTACTGTCTACATTTTTTTTTTCATTAGAATCATGATGTCTGTATATAATTCTACCAAACGAATAACTTCTAATTTTTTTGTGACACATTATGTACACCAAAATTGTCTTCTCCATCAAAATTTCCTCTAGAACTTCCCTAACATTATTATCCTTTTCAAAAAGCGTACATAGTAATTTTAATAATCTTTCTCTTGAAGCATAACTTTTAATGCATTTCCAGTCAATTTTCATCATAATTTTACTAACTCCACTTTTATCTAATTTAATCAAAAGGAGAAAAGTGGAGTTAGCAAAAGTATTGTGAAAATTGAGTGGAAATGCATTAAAAGTTGTGCTTTAAGAGAAAGATTATTCAAATTCCTATGTACTCTTTCTAAAAAGGATAATAATGTTAGGAAATTTCTAGATGAATTTTTTATGGAAAATGGTACAATGTGTCATAGGAAAACTAGAAATTATTAGTTTTGCAAGTGGGTGGAGTTGAACTGAGAGATGTTTCTATGGGTGGAGTTGAACAAGTAAATTCTATCATGAATAACTTCTATAACACAATATATTTCCACTATGAACTATAATAATTGTTTTATCTATTAGTTCTGAAGCTTCATAGATATCACTTGCCAAAATCATAAATTTTGATTTTCTTATGACATATTGCACCAAAATTATCTTGTCCATCAAAATTTACTTTGAAACTTCCCTAACATTATTATCCTTTTTAGAAAGTGTACATCTACAAATTTGAACAATCTTTCTCTTGAAGCACAAATTTTAATGCATTTCCACTCGATGTTCACTATGCTTTGGATAACTCCACTTTCCTCCTTTTGATTGAATCAGATAAAAGTGGAGTTAGCCAAAGTATGGTGAAATTGATTGGAAATGTATTAAAAGTTGTACTTCAAGAGCAATGATAAGATAATATAATAAGACAATCTTACCCCCAACTTAGTGATGGATGGTCTACAAGGCATGTAACCATTGGCCACAAGAAATAAATGCATTTAAGAAATCTAAAAGAAAAATAAAACTTTAAAAAGTACCAATATCGATATGAAGCGTCAATCTTGTCATACCGTACAAAGATGAAATGGTAGTCATGAACTGCTATGAGGAATTTGCATAATCATGAAAAACTAGGAAGGGTAGTGGAAACATGAGAAAAGGATACATGACCATTAATAGTGAGAAATGTTGATGGGACAGAAGAGTCGTACTGTTGACAGAGGCAGAGACCTAGAAAGGATAGAAGACTATTGAAATGGAAACACAACTAGAAATGATGATGAATGTAAAGGCTCCAAAAAAAATAAAAGAGAAAGTTTCTGCCTGAAGAATTCCAGTGATGACAGGAACTAGTTCCAAACATTGAAATGCTAATGGAAGACAGACGGTCCTACCCGAAGAAGAATAGAAACAAATTTCAACCAAATTGGAGCAAAAATGATCAAGAGGGAAGGTTGAAAGGATAGTAAGGCAGAAATAACACCTTTCCTATCACACCATAGAATAGGTAGTGATAGGAATATTGACCTCCACCAAGGTTCTTGCCATAAAAGTGACAGGAGTCTATGTTTATGTTTAGCTAGTTACTTCCACTTTCCCATTGGCCTGCAGATGATATTGGGAGGATTTTTTATGCTTGATTTCATATTCTCGTACCAATGCATCAATCACATCAAAGGTGAACTCTGCTCCTTGGTCCATGACAATTTATTGAGGCACACCGTACTTGTTAAAAATATCTAATTATAAGAAGTTAGCAACCTTAGTATCCCTAGCATTCCTTAAGGCTACTACCTCTACCTATTTAGTAACATAATCTATACAAATCAAAATTTATTCTTTATTCTGAGAAGGAAGACTAATGAGCCTTAAAAAATATAACCCCCATTTTTCAAATGGTTTTATGGATAACTGGGGGTGTAGAGGAATTTCATTAGAGTAGGTAGGCTAACCCATATGTTGACATTTATCACAATGTTGAATGTAACACTTATAGTCCTTATGGAGTGTGGGCCAATAGTAGCTAGCAATTAAGATCTTCTGGGTAGTCCTCTGAGCAACAAAATGTCCTTGATAACGTTCTATGTGGCATGCATGAAGTATGTTGAAGATATTATCTTTCGACACACACCGACACAGGATGTTTTCAAGACCACGTCGGAAGAGTAATCCATTAATCCATGTGTAATCACCATTGACTCCAACCAACTTTTAGCATCCCCTCAGAGAAAAATGAGGTGGGAACCTACAAGTAACCAAGTGATTTTCCATATTAGTGTACCAAAGACTTTTTGTTGATATAGCAAAAAGATGCTCATCTAGAAAGGCATCATCAACTAGAATTGGTTCATCTTCACGGTATAGCCTAGAGAGAAAATCAGCTGCTACATTCTCTCATCCTCATTTTTCAAGAATGGTAATGTAAACTTCCTGCAAGAAAACCAATTATCGGATCACAGATCTTGTAACAACTATTTTTTTCATCAAAAATCTAATAGAAGAATGATCTGTATGCAATTTTTTTTTGTATCTAGAAATATAGTAGAAAAAATTATTTATTGCATAAACTATAGCCAAAAATTCCTTTTTTAGTGATAGTATAGTTTACCTCAGCACCAACAAAATTCTTACTGATATTGTATATGGAGTAGAAGAGAGTATCTTCCTTTTGTTCGAGGACGGCTCCCATAGACGTATCTAATGGATTGGTATGCATATAGATTGATAGTTCCCAATTGGATCCTCGCAGCACAGGCGTAGTTATCAGTTTACCTTTGATTTCCTCAAAGGCTTGCTGGCAATCAGGTGTCCATGAGAAATATGCATCTTTCCCTAGCAACATGAAGAGAGGTGAGGAAATCTTGCTGAAATTTTGAATAAACCTCCTATAATAACCAACATGTCCAAGGAAACTCCATACATTCTTTGGAGAGGTAGGGACATAAAATTATTGAATGATCTTTACCTTTTTAGGGTCCACTTCAATTCCTTTTATAGAAATATAATGGCCTAAAAAAATTCCTCCAGTTATTAAAATATGACATTTTTCATGACTTAGAGAAAGGTTAATATCAATACATCATTTAAGCAGTTTTTCAAGATTTTCCTTAGCTTCATCATATGTATCACCATAAATAGTAAATTTATCCATATACACTTCTACATAGTCATGAATAAAATCAGAAAAAAATGCTCAAAAAAACTCACTAGAAAGTAGTAGGTGCATTACACAATTTGAAAGGTAAGACATTATAGGGAAATGCTCCTCATGGGAAGGTAAAAGTAGTTTTGTATTGGTCTTCTGGGTCAATTCAGATTTGGTTATACCCACTAAACCCATTGAGAAAGGAAAATAACTTTTTCCCAGCTTTGGTGTCTAAAAATTGGTCAATGAAAGGAAGTGGGAAATGGTCTTTCTTAGTGGGCTTGTTAAGGGCCCTGTAATCAACACATATTCCCCATTTCCCATTCTTTTTAGGAACTACTATAATAAAGGACACCCATTGGCTATCTTATATTAGATAAATAAATCCTACGTTAAGAAAATTCTAAAGTTCATCTTTAACTATTTCTGTAAGACTAGGTTTAACCTTCTTTGGGGTGGTCGCATAGGTCTACTCCCTTCTTTATATAGATATGGTGTGTACAGGTAGCAAGATGAATACCTCTCATGTCTTGGCAATCCCAAGCAAAGGATTCTTTATGTGCACACATCTCAATTAGTTCTTTTAATTGGGAGACATTCAAATTGGGATTGATATTAAGTGTTTTACTAGGTAGGATTTCAGTAGCTTGGGACTATATAGGGGTATCTAGAGAAAGTAGTTGTAAACTAGATGAAGATGGGTCAAAATTTATAGATATCAAAAATGGATTTTATATACAAGTATGTGGCAATAACTGATGCAAAGTAATAAAATTTTGAATAGACTATGACCTACTAACTAATGGAAATTTTCCAAATAGGAAATTATCATTTATGCCCACAGGAAAAATCATTGTTTCAAGAACATTATCAGCCAAACAATAATTTTACAATAAATGATTAACAATAGTTTCTTTTGAAATATCTTTAAATTCCCTAGTTTGATCTATTGTTAAAATATATAAAGACTCCTCTAAGTCGCTATCGATCCATAAAGGATCCTCCATTTCCAACAATGGTTGTGCTGGAGGGTATAGTGTTAATTGCTTTGTTTTCTCCCTATCTGAAATCACCATGTTTCCAAACCTACAATTAATGAAAGGATTAGAAACAACTAACCAAGGTCTGTCTAGAATTAAGGGGTATCCCCCAACTTAATCTTTGGTTGAAAAATCATGAAATCTGTTGGATACTCCCAAGACTCAAAAGTACTTATGCTATCTTCAATCATAATTTCTAGTTTTATGAGGGAGTGATCAACCATTTGCAAGACTGTTGGAGTAGGTCTAGGTCCTTGAAGGGCCAACCTCTCCTTAGTCTCGTTAGTAATTACATTTATAGTTGCTTCTAGACCCACAAGTGTATTTGGAATGATTACATCACCAATACATATCTTAGTCATTGGGATCCCTAGATCTACATATTTAGGAATGAAGATTCTCCCCAACATCAAGTCTACGAGTTGTCAAATGACTTAGACTATCTTGGGGTCCTTTTTTTTTTGTTTCCTCCCACAATTCTTTGACTGATTTAGTGTATATAGGAACATATCAAATAGCCTACAACAAAGGACTTTTAATCTTAACGTTACATAATTCATTCATAAGATAAAAATTAGATTGATATGTTTCCTACTATTTTGGTTGCTCTTGCAACCTATTTGGAAATAGGGGCTTTGGTTGCTCTTCCGCTGGCTCAACTATAGAATCTTCAACTTTTGTGATGGACCTTGAAGGTTATTCCTTGACCTTATGTGTACACCATTAATCTCTAATGCATTGATAGGGTAAGTCAGGAATCTTACCACTTCATTATTATAGATCGGTTGTGCCACCTTATTATTTGGATTTGGTGATGGTTGTATGGGCATTGGCACAAATTTTAGGGGTGGAGTTGAGATAGATGGTTGATTAGATGATGGGATAGGTGGCAAGAGTTGCTAGGATTGCTGATATGGATTTATTGTTGGAGGTGGTGGATACAAAGGGAATTATTGATATTGTGGGTAAGGTGGTGGTGGTGCTCACCATGCTTGCCATGATTGTGAAGTAGGTGGGTATTGTTCTTACCACTGGGGGTAGTATGGAGGTTGTTTCTAGCTTCCATACCATCCAAGGTTGTTTAGGAATGAACTCTATTGAAAAGGATTTTGAGGTGTGGCTTGGTAATCAGTTGGGGGCATTGTTCTTGGTTTCCAAGGTCTTTGTTGGGCCATGAATAAATAGGTTTGTCTATATATTCTACCTCAGTCATCCCTACAAGAAGAGGTTTTAAAGTAGTTTCCTACTTGCTTCCTCTAAAGAAGATATATTTGTTCTATTATATGGAAACTCTTCACCACCATTCCTCTTTCGATAAACATGAAAAAAGATAGCTAAGGATTGTTTAGCCTCCTCCTATTTTGTTTGTGTATACAAAGTGTCTATCTATTTACCCATATGACTTAATAAATTTGTCTTGAGGTCTTCGAGTGGATTACCTATCTCATTATTTGTTATGCCTATTGTGTTTCATGAGGAAGAGAACTTACTCCATAATTCATGTCCGAACATTGATACCTTGAGTAATTCCTACAAATGTCATAAATATCATCAAAGATCAATTTAAAGACATTACCTTTACCTATGAAATTCAATGCTTCCACAATATCATCCCTTATTCCCCTAAGAAACAACATTTTAATTGTATCAAGAGTTATCCCTAGTTGTCATGATCATTGAAAGGTAAACATAAATCATTGGAGGTAATCTTCCATGAACTCATATTATTTTTTTCGCATACGATAGATCTCATCCCAAAACTCTTTTTTTTACAACACCTGGTAATTGGTAAAAAATAATTCCTTCATGACTACCCATGTTCTGATATTCCTGAGGTTCATGAACCAACACAATGTTGCATCCTTTAACATGGATGGGAACAATTTGATCTTATGTGCATCACTCTGATAATCATAGTTGTGGAACAACACATCAAACTCAAATAAGAACATGTCTAGATCCTGAATAGAAAGACCACAAAAAATAGGAAAAGAAGAATGAGGAATGTTTTTCATAGGGGCATCTTCTTTAGGATGTGTAATTGGAAACTCAAAGGTGACAAATTATTGTTGGCAAATGCTCTCTCATTGTTATTATTATTGTTGTTGTTATTAATCAACCATGAATTGGGATACTAAAGGGGTAAAGAATGTTTTGAATGGATTTTTATTTCTAAGGATGGACCAGCCCTAGACTCATCAGACTCTTGAAATAATTTTTCTACCCTCTTTTGTAATTCTTTAGAAGACTTTGGATGGACACCAGAAGGGGTCTTAACAATGGTAGAATCAATGACACACTTCTCAATATCTAGTTTGAGTAACTCTTTCTCAGGCAGTGTATGCACAACTAATGGTTGTAATTTGGTTTTTTAATTTTTCTTGTTGTGAGCTACCTCCCTTATTTAATAATTTTGATTTATTTTCTATTTTTTTGGTTATATACTACTCCCCTTATCCTTTTTAACAAATCTCCCTCTACTATCCCTACTACAATTCATGCACATGTATGACTTACAACAAAGCAAACTAAGGGTAGTTATCCAAATGAGGTCAATTGTCACATAGACTTTCTCCTTAGTGCAATGCTCCTAACTTAGTTCACTAGGCTCATAGGCCTTTAACACCATTCCTCAATAACGACGCCAAAATTATTGGATTAAACTATGGGTTGATATTTTAGATAAATTGCTCTCATGACCCTATTAAGTTGGTCCTTGGGTATTTTATGGTAATTTCCTCAGTTTATCCTTTAATTTTCAATCTAGGAGTCATAAACTTGTGAAGGGTGTTGCATAAATCTACCTAAGGGCTAAAACTAATGAACTAAGAGGGCATGGATGCATCTAGGAATTGAATTAAAACACACCTTTTAATCTAAGATTCAAATCAAAGCACACTTTCTCAATTTTAAAATGAATAAAATCCTATCTTTAATCACTATCTTCAATCCAACACACACTCTTAAATTCTCATTTAAACTATTAAAACTAGTATCTTAGAATTGCATAATAAACCTTTAATTCTAAATTAGGTTCAATTCTTCTATTTCTATTTCTTGGTAGAAATTGAGAAAGGAAGACTACCCAAAACTACGATAGAAATTAGAGTAATAGGAATTGTAACAAAAAAGTGTGATAGAAGAATAATAAATTATACTTCTGAGGTAATGTACAATCAATAGTAAATTCCAATATACATGAAGAAAATCTTTAAAACACAAATTATTAACAAATACATTAATGAGTAAAGAAACTAGTCGTAAATATGAATAATCAAATTTGCATACAAAAAACCAAATTCCACGTGACTGTAAATAATTAACTTGTGTTCAAAAAAGAAATAAACTCAAAATAAAATCACACGCATTAATTTACCACAATAAAAAAATATAAGCATATCACCAATTGACATGAGTGGACCCTACCTCCTTGGTCGATTGATCGTAGAAATATTAACTTGCTCTTCTAATTTAGCTCAGTCACACATGTATATAATGAATCCAGAATGATTTATGAACACCAAGACAATATTGTATTATTATCTATATTCAAAGTCTTTAGACTTATACATATTTATACTATAGTAAGCACTAATAGGTCCATATGTTTTGTTTGTAGCCTACGACCAACAAACCTTTTAAGTTCAATAAAACAACAAAACATGAGTCTGAGAAAACTAACAAGTGACCACTAGCCAAAAATATTAAATAGTCTTAACAAGTATTATCCTCAAAAATAAATATGAACAAAATAGCTAGATCATTCCTCGTCTTCGTCCTCAACCATCTCTACAAATTTTTGATTACTTCCTACCATGTTAGTTGCAGATTAGTTAGCATTTCAACTGACATTGGCACTTTCTTTATAATTTTACTTTCCTACTACATTTCATCAAATACCTATACTTCCTATGACAAATAATGATGTCCAAGATGGTAGGAAATATGAAGGAAAAAGGAAAATGAAGGGTAAAATTATTGGAATACTTTAACCCCTATTAGAAGCCTCTATACAAATATGAGTATTTCTTGTTTCCCATTTTGGAGTGCTTTAGAAACAAAATGTATTGTAAATTGTCAACTATAAAAAATCTTATGCCATGCTCTCCCTACACTATGAAGTACAGTATGTATTGATATTTAATAGATTCCACCTTTAGTGAGAAATGTGTTATTTGATCAAATAGAATCCCATATATATGTTTGTATATTTGTATTTCATGAAAAATCTTGGGTATGAGTATGTTGTTGAATAGGAAAACTAAGAGGGGAGGTGAATCACTTTTCATATAATTAAACCTTTAACTTAATCACCATAACCAATTTTGAATGTTGCTTAAATTATTAATCATCAAATGTCAATGCAGAAACTTAACTCCAACACATAAACACAATAACACTAGATTTACATTTAAAACCCAACAAGGGAAAAACCATGATGAGGATTAACTCACACTATAGAGAATATCAAAACCAATTACAAAAGGCTCATTTCTTGAAATAAGGACTCACTATCCAGAACAAGGACTCACTCTCTAGAACAAGGACTCACTGTCTAGAACAAGGACTCACTATACAATAGGGTTGAAACCTGGAGGGCTCACTACCATAGAGATACAAAGAATACGAAGAATACTTGTTATAGAGAGACTACAATCCCAATGCAACAAAATATTCCACCACAATCACTTGATCCACTTGCATGAATGATAGAGTTCACCTTCTGCTCACTACATCCAGAAACTTAGCATTAAGCTTCACATTGATCTACCACACTCTCAACACACACACTCACTAAATAGAATAAATGTCACACTAGACTTCACTTTATCCTTTCTCTTATCACTCTACTTCACTCTTGCCTCTAATCTTCACCATTAACTCATCTTGCATTTATACCATCTTCAGCTTTGAAACATATCAAAAGTCGGTCATCCAAATTTAAGTTCAAATTAGGTTGGTTCCAAAAAATTCTAGCGTGGAATTAGAATGAGGGTGACCCAAAAAAATGCTTCAAGGGACCCAAAAAGATCCAAGATGCTTCATCATCCTTGAAAGTAGTATTTTACACAAGGTTGACCAATCCAGTGTAAAACACATAGAACCATTAAGCATGAATCTTCCAAATTCTGAAACTATCTTGAAATGTGTTATTTGATCAAATAGAATCCCATATATATGTTTGTATATTTGTATTTCATGAAAAATATTGGTTATGAGTATGTTGTTGAATAGGAAAACTAAGAGGGGGGCCGAATCATTTTTCATATAATTAAACCTTTAAATTAATCACCATAACCAATTTTGATTATTGCTTAAATTATTAATCATCAAATGTCAATGCAGAAACTTAACTCCAACACATAAACACAATAACACTAGATTTACATGGAAAACCCAACAAGGGAAAAACTATGATGAGGATTAACTCACACTATAGAGAATATCAAAACCGATTACAAAAGGCTCATTGCTTGAAATAAGGACTCACTATCCAGAACAAGGACTCACTCTCTAGAACAAGGACTCACTGTCCAGAACAAGGACTCACTGTACAATAGGGTTGAAACCTGGAGGGCTCACTACCATAGAGATAAAAATAATACGAAGAAGAGTTGTTATAGAGAGACTAAAATCCCAATGCAACAAAATATTCCACCACAATCACTTGATCCACTTGCATGAATGATAGAGTTCACCTTCTGCTCACTACATCCAGAAACTTAGCATTAAGCTTCACATTGATCTACCACACTCTCAACACACACACTCACTAAATAGAATAAATGTCACACTAGACTTCACTTTCTCTTTTCTCTTATCACTCTACTTCACTCTTGCCTCTAATCTTCACCATTAACTCATCTTGCATTTATGCCATCTTCAAATTTGAAACATATCGAAAGTCGGTCATCCAAATTTAAGTTCAAATTAGGTTGGTGCCAAAAAATTCTAGTTTGGAATTATAATGAGGGCAACCCAAACAAACGCTTCAAGGGACCCAAAAAGATCCAAGATGCTTCATCATCCTTGAAAGTAGTATTTTACACAAGGTTGACCAATCCAATGTAAAACACATAGAACCATTAAGCATGAATCTTCCAAATTCTAAAACTATCTTGAAATGTGTTATTTGATCAAATAGAATCCCATATATATGTTTGTATATTTGTATTTCATGAAAAATATTGGTTATGAGTATGTTGTTGAATAGGAAAACTAAGAGGGGGGCCGAATCATTTTTCATATAATTAAACCTTTAAATTAATCACCATAACCAATTTTGAATATTGCTTAAATTATTAATCATCAAATGTCAATGCAGAAACTTAACTCCAACACATAAACACAATAACACTAGATTTACATGGAAAACCCATCAAGGGAAAAACTATGATGAGGATTAACTCACACTATAGAGAATATCAAAACCGATTACAAAAGGCTCATTGCTTGAAATAAGGACTCACTATCCAGAACAAGGACTCACTCTCTAGAACAAGGACTCACTGTCCAGAACAAGGACTCACTGTACAATAGGGTTGAAACCTGGAGGGCTCACTACCATAGAGATAAAAATAATACGAAGAAGAGTTGTTATAGAGAGACTAAAATCCCAATGCAACAAAATATTCCACCACAATCACTTGATCCACTTGCATGAATGATAGAGTTCACCTTCTGCTCACTACATCCAGAAACTTAGCATTAAGCTTCACATTGATCTACCACACTCTCAACACACACACTCACTAAATAGAATAAATGTCACTCTAGACTTCACTTTCTCTTTTCTCTTATCACTCTACTTCACTCTTGCCTCTAATCTTCACCATTAACTCATCTTGCATTTATACCATCTTCAACTTTGAAACATATCAAAAGTCGATCATCCAAATTTAAATTCAAATTAGGTTGGTGCCAAAAAATTCTAGGGTGGAATTAGAATGAGGGAAACCCAAAAAAATGCTTCAAGGGACCCAAAAATATCCAAGATGCTTCATCATCCTTGAAAGTAGTATTTTACACAAGGTTGACCAATCCAGTGTAAAACACATAGAACCATTAAGCATGAATCTTCCAAATTCTGAAACTATCTTCAATAGAACAAGGGAAACACAAATCTAGAACCAAAAGTCATAAGAATTCATCAAAGAGAAATCCGGACCAACAAAATTTCTCCCAAACCTCAACCAAAAACACAGAAAACCATAGTTCACAATTGGTGAACACAACTTTCACTTTACAACAAATCAACAACTAAAACTTTGGATATAACATCTACTAACATCCATGAACATCATATCTGAATTGCACAACCACAGGAGAAAATCTAGACCAAAAACTAGAGCAACCACTGAACACATGCAACATATCTTTATTACAATTTTCTTAATATCCTTGACATATACAACCAACAAAAACTAGTAGATAACCAGTTGACCAGTTGACATCAATGAAAAAACCTGCAAAATTTCCACAACACTTGCATTCTTGCAAAAATATCCCCCTTTGTCATTGATGGTAACACATGATGTGAAAAACCATCAAAGATAACATACTAGCTCTGAATACATTTTTCTGTTTTCCCCCCCTTAGAAGATAATCTCTTATGTGCTTCTTCTCCTTCTCTCTTTTATTTTTTATTTTTTCACATGCTTCTTCTCTCCCCCTTTGACATCAATGGCAAAGGAAAAAAAATATTTTTCATTTATCTCTCCTTTGACATGACAAACAAGATACACATAATGACAACACCTAATACAATCTACAATGTAGAAGCCTCTTTACAAATATGAGTATTCCTTGTTTCCCATTTTGGATCTTTAGAAACAAAATGTGTTTTCAAATTTACAAACTCTTATTCCATTCTCTCCCTACATTGGGAAGTGTGTAGTATGAAGTACACTATGTATTGATGGTTAATATAGACCACCTTTAATGAAAATTTTTCTATTAGATAAAATAGAACCCCATCTATACATGTGTATATCTTCATTTCATGGAAAATCTTGGGTATGAGTATGTTACATGCCTATGACATGTCTGTTTTGTTAAGATATTAGTTGTGTCCAATGGCCATTAGGCTTCCCTAATTTTGTATTGGAATTATTGTTCTATAAACACAATGCAAAAGTTTTGTAAACACAATGTGTTTTGTAATGTAGAAGCCTCTTTACAAATATGATTATTCCTTGTTGCCCATTTTGGAGCTTTAGAAAAAAAATGTGTTGTCATCTATATAGACTCTTATTCTATGCTCTTTGTGCACTGTGAAATGTCTACTATAAAGTACACTATGTATTGATAGTTAATAAAGCCTACCTTTAATGATAAATGTGTTATTTGATAAAATATAACCCCATCTATACATTTGGATATCTACATTTTTGAAACAAAAAAAAATGGGAAGAGGGTATGCTCTCTCTACCTTTGATAAGATAGGGTTTCTCCCACTTCTGCTCTTATTTCACTCAAGGAAACCCTCGAGATATCTTGATCCAAGGGTAGAATGAAGGAAAGATATCTTACAATAGGGTTTTCCTAGGGTATGATTAATGAATAAAGAGGGGTTCATCACCAAGATAGGGCTTGGAAAGAAAAGTAATATGCAAGACCTAATTATGAAGCTTAATGATGTGCAAGACTTGAATAGAAGACAAAAAATGAATGTAAATTACAATAGAGAGTTGAGAAACTAGAAATGTGCACCTAGAAATTTGTAGAGGCATAAAACAAGATCTGAAATGCTAAAAAAGCTAGATTTATGGCACACTGGGACTTGTACACTACTTCTGGCATATCAGTCCAAGTCTATTGTTTCTGGAATGGAACAAGAATTTCGCAGTGTAGACTTAGAATATTCAAAAATTTGGAAATTTTCTTGTAGTGGGACTCATACACCATTTCTAGTATATCAGTCCCATTCTAATTTTAAGGAAAATCAAAGTCTAGATCTACCCTCAAATCTTTGCTCTATCTTCCTAATCTAATTTTTGGATTTGTACCTATAAAAAGACATGCGAAATAAAATATAGTGTTGATTTTCTTATTGGGGGTTTTCCTCGGTCAAATGCCAAGTTTGGTAATTAAACCTTGATAGAAATAATGGATATTGAATGTAATTGTGAACATAATCCCTAACCTTAGATGTATCTAAGATTAGGAAATATGAAATGCAATGCAACCATATCCTATTGTGCTAGAATGAGATACATGAATTAAAGTATGAAGATAAATGGCTTACTTTTGGAGATCTCTAATCACCCTAATAAGCGATAATAATGTATGTACATTCCTTAGGATAAAATTAGAATGATAATGGAGGATGGAATCACTTAGGAAATAAGTCATTAGGCTTGGATTGATGGCTAGTTGCATCTTCTCAACCTAGAATCCATAATGATTCACCATAGGCAACAATAATCAATCCTTGAAAATGCTAGATCTTGGATGAAAGTGAGCTTGAAGACCTAAAAAAACACTATAATGTTGCTTCAAGACTTCAAATTTTCTTGTTCTTGAATACTTGAATGCTCTTGTGAATGCTTAGATCATGAAATCACTCTTCTAGATTGAAAATAATGAGTTATAATCTTGTTTATATATAGGCACTACAACTAATTTAATGTTTATTAGATCTCAAAAGCCGACATCAATTAAAAATTTGAATTTCCTACTCAAACCCTAAAAATGGGCCACACAGGACTTATACGCCACTTGTGGCATATGGGTCCCACCTAGGAGGACTTATATGCCCAATGTGGTGTATGAGTCCCACCCTAGTTTTTTGAGGTGGGCCAATGATGTGTTGTTAGAAAATTTAATGCTTTTGATGATTTTGTGAGGATTTTAGTTGAAATAAGCCTTGAGATTTGAAATAAAGGGTCTTAGGGGCCTATTAATGATGATATAAAGTGTATTTAATGTAAGGGTACTATCCCAAAGAAGGGAGTACAATTTTCATCGCCACATTTAGCACACACTTTAGCACCCATATGACTCTACGTGCATATGTAAGCTAAAGGAATCCAAACAATAAACTTCATTACATAAAAAGGATACTCATATGGATTCATTCAAGATGCGGGAGAATGAAGCCCCCACTATAGCTATTTGCAAAACCACAATGTTAGTAGCCACATCCTACAACATAGATTCATTAGTTGTTAAAAAATCCTCTTATCTAACTTCTTTATGAAATTGAATTCGAGGGTAGATGTATGCCCCCCCTTGATTCTGCCTACTTTATGGAGGTAGAATGAAGGTAGCGATCTATCTACATCGAATTAGATAATTCATATCATAGTGTATTTCCAACTACCATACCACATGATGATAGACATTTGATGATGATGGGAGAGGAACCATGATTCCAACACAAAAAATGGTGTCGAAAACAGAGTTTGCTATCCCTTGATATGCTAGTTTGAATGAAAAGCACTTTTTTCCCAATATAGTAAAACCTAATTTGAACATATAAGAGTAAAAAGTGAAGTAACGTATAATAATTTTGTATTTTACCTTCTTGTAGTTTGACTTTGTTGTAGAGTGATTGAATATGCTAAGCCGGAAAAGAGTATGTACCTCTAAGACTTGAGGTCCTGTAGGAGAAGGTAGCTTGAGGCGAGCAACAGCATCAGGTGAGTTGATTTTTTTGTACCTTACCCTTTTTTGTATGCATTTAATTTATATTTTATGTATTTCTAGATAGATTTAGGAACCTAGAATAAAATTTTGCAAAGCATCCCATTTTTTTGCGAAGTGTCCCCTTTTTTCGCAAAGTGTCCCCTTTTGTTGCAAAGTGTCCCAAAAGGGAAATAAAGTGTCTAGGACCCTTAGAAATGTACACTAGAACAACTTTATCACACCTTTTGATTATTGATAGATAGATTCAATATTTTAGAATGCTTATAGGACATTTTTTTTTTTTATTAGATTCCACCCCGATCACAACAACATCTCAGTGATAGACAATTATGTCGCCTACAAGACCTAGTCTCAACATTTATCATAGGTAGACACAAATTATACATAGAACCAAATTTACTAGGCATACCTCATGCCTCCCATGAGGTACACCATGACATTATGCTGATGGTGTTGGTTGAGAGATAGGATGTTGATTCCTATACATTTCACCTACCTATAGGCGAGATGACGACACCCTAGAGGACGTGCATCACATCCTTTGGGTTCCTATCTATGGTGACACCGTGTGCTTTGCAGGGGATTGGTCATATGCATGATTGCAAGTTTATGTGGGATATTACTTGGGAGGACTGATTCAAGAGGAGATCGTAGGGCCACACATTGAGTTGTCGTGGCTACTCTATGCTTGATCTTCACTCCTAAGATGGATTATGATTTTAATAGTAGCACTAGTACTCATTCTTGATGGCTTGGGAGCACACCTGGATGAAGGCCTAGTCCACATGATCAAACAGATGGAATACCACAAGATGGTATTTTCTTGGAGCCATAACATTGTTGCACATTTATATTATGATCTAGGGAGGTTTTCATATCATGAGGTGGACAACATGGTACATTGTATGCTACTGCATGTGTGGTGCTTAGAGCATATTACATGTATGAAATCGACAAGGTTTCTTTCAATATCTACCCTTAGATACCCACGCGCATTCAGTTATCCACTAAGGTGGTCATGGTAGTATGGATACTTACATTTTTTGGAGAGTCTTATTTGACCAACTAGATAAAGAGGAGATCATTTGGAGACCTTACCAGCTGATACCACAATGGCCAAAAGAGACTCGACAGTTGAGAAGGATGCATATGGATAGATTTCTACTGGGTAGACATGATTATGTAGTAATACCATTCTTCTATGATGATTTCATGTGGTAGTTTGGTCAAATACATAGACCACCAATAGCACACCCATTTTATAAGCGATCAATGTGGAGTGCCCAGAGGCTAGGAGAAAATAGGTGTTTCACTTTAGACGATGTCATCTCCAGTGACTTAGATGATGATGATCATGACATGCCCCTAGTCTCTGAAACTAATGACATCAGTGCCGTAGATTCACATGAGGATTGATGGATAGTAACATGACCAACTCTTGTATTCCTAATGGATCATCCTATAGGATTTGTAGTACCACTACCAGATTAGAGGGATGAGGAGGAGGAGATAACTAAGGATACAGGGCTTTGGGTTGCCAACCTATTTGCATATGAGATAATTATGACAAGGAGGAAGAACTATATTATGAGGAAGAGGAGGAGGATGAGGAGGAGCATTAGATGAGTGAGGGAATTGATACAGTTGATGAGGGTCCATATACCCATGAGTTGAGAGATCCATCTCCCACCCATGTCACCAGATCATAGTCGACATCCATGGCATGTGCCAACACACAAGAGCATGTAGAGGCTAGCACATCCTCCATACCTCTTACATAGGATGAGGCTATCTTTACATAGTCAGCTAGAGATTTAGGTGATGATACTTTATTTATGATTTCATAATTATGCTTTTGATATATATATCATGGTGTACTAATTATATTTATGATTTCTATCTTGTAGGGACTATGAGAGATTTATAGGATCTCTATTGATAGGTGGCTGGAGAGATAGTGCCTCCCTTAGTCTTTGATTAGGTTGTTGATATAGACTACGTGCCTCCACCCATCATGGAGTAGGACTCAGAGCTATTCGAGCCTTATGTCAAATTGAGATCAACATATTAGTGTTTTATGAGGCGTGTTGATTGAATCAATGCTACTTATGAGGAGATTTGGTCATCTGGAGATCCAACAGAGGTCGAGAGACTCCATACAAAGATATCTAGGCTAAAGGTAGAGAAATATTGCATATTAGAGCACCTAGAGGCCATTGGATGGGAGACCTTAGTTGTTGACAAGAACATGGTATATAGTATTCTTTTGATGCTCTTATCAGTTCACAATCACAATCACATACTACTATCTCTCGATTAACTATCTCTAGATAGATGTGATCATCAAATCCTAAGGGATCTAGTAGCCATAGGCCACACTAGCATTGTATAGTTGATGACATGTACTCAAAACTTTGTGATATATATGATCATTTCAAGTTTGATTATTTATGCTTATGTGTTTGAAGTTAAATGACAATGTGATTTTTTAAATAATCTTTGTAAGACTATTTAATAAATGTCTCCATGATTTAACATGATTTATGTGATCTAATTAAAACTATTCTAGTTTCTTTTAGATGTGAAATTATGATTAAAAGTATGCCATACTAAATTAAATGCACCTATGTACATAAGGATCTAACCTAAAACAACATACAAGATTACCTTCAATAGTATGAAACTTAAAGTAAACATTTAAAATCAATTTAAATAATTAATTTAGTATTAAAGACACAAATAATTGTTTCTCAAGAATAAAGAAATTCAAGAGAGCATATAATTTCATCTACTAACTCTTACACCACTACTTTATTATTCACACTATTCAAGAATATTAGACATAGTACCAATGAAAATGCTTTACATTAATAGGTTCTTTAAGAGGTGTACCATCCATTTTAGTTAATATGTATACTCCAGACCCATAATTTTCATCAATTTTGTAAGGTCCAAGCCAATTAGGGCCGAAATTTCCTTTTTCAGTCAGGGTGGCATTCAAGTTATGTTGATTTTCACATAAACACCAATTCACCCTTATTGAATAAATGAGGGATGACATTATCATTATAACTACAGTGTTTCCTTCTAGAGTAAGCTTGAAGGTGCTCAAGAACATTAATACATTGTTTGTCAAGCATTTCAAGTTGATGCAATCATTGTTCCTTATAAATATTATCATCACTAATTACTTGAAGAATGATTCTTAATGTAGGAAACTCTAACTCTAAGGGCATTATTGCCTTAGTTCTGTAGACAAGTTTATAAGGGGTAGTCCTAGTGGATAATCTAACATTTGTATGATAGGCCCATAACACATATGTTAGCTATGTGTGCCAATCCTTATTATGTTTTCTTATCATTTTCTTTAAGATTTGTTCAATGGTTTTATTAGTTGATTTGGCTTGACCATTAGATTGCAGGTAGTATGGTGTTGAAAATCGATGTTGGATGTTAAATGTTTCTAAGAAATTCTTCATGTCATTATTCTTAAATGGTTTCCCATTGTTTGAAACTAATGCAAAAGGAAGTCCAAAGTGAGAAATAATGTGTTCCAATATGTTCAAACAAAATATCACATTAGCAGTTTTTGAATGAAGAGGAATAGCTTCTACCTATTTTGGGAAATAATCTATTGTAGTGATTATGAATGTATGTTTGACAGAAGGAGGTGAAATTTTTCAAATGATATCCAGGCCCCACACTGAGAAAGGCCAAATAGGAATTTAAGAATGAATTTTGGAGGTATAATCATGAATCAAATTTCTATGTTCTTGACATTTATGACATTTCTTAATATATGCAAAGAAATCTTGTTCGATATGTCTCCAATAGTATCCTATGCGGATTAGTTTTTGAACTAATTTTCTTCATCCAAAATGAACCCCACAAGCACTTGCATGAGCCTGTTCAAGTGCAAATGGAATTTTAGATTATTTAGGACATCTAAGCAAGAGACCATGAAAGGACCTCCAATACAACATGTCATCAAGAATTATATATTTAGACACAAGCTTCTGAAGGAAAGCTTGAGTGTTCTTAGTTGTCAGCTTAGGAAAGTTATCATCCTTTAAATAGTTGAAAATTGGTGTGTACCATTCACTAGAGATTTCCATGGTAGATGATAAGACTTCTTTCATTTTATATTCTATTGATGGTTTCATAATTGTATGCACAATAAATGTGAAGTCTTTTGAAGGATCTTGAGGAGATATAAGGGAAGCCAGAACTCGCCATTGCATCTGCATGTCGATTATATTTTTGTGGGATGTTGTCAATGGTGTACGAATCAAACTTCTCTAACAAATTCATTGTGAGATCCTTGTATTTTGATAATTTGTCATGTTTCACTTGATATGTTCCATTTATTTTCTTAATGACTGATTGTGAATCATCAAATATCTTAATGTCTCAAGTTCCCATAATTAAAGCAGTGCACAGTCTAGCAAGTAATTATTTATACTCCATGGTGTTGCTTTTGATAGGAAGTTTAAGTGATAATACAATGGAATAGGATCTCCTGTAGGTAGGGTTATTATAACCCCCACACCGGAACTAGTTCTACACTTAGATCGATTGAAATATAACTCCCATGTATTAGTTTGAATTGTCAACACATTATCATTAAGGAATGAATTATTACTAGGTAAAACTCAGTCAAGGCTTGTCCTTTAATTGATTTTTATGTAAAATACTTAAGGTCAAACTTAGTTAACAACATAACCCACTTAGCTAAGTTTCCTGATAAATTGGTTTTAGTGAGAAATGTTTTAAATGATCAAATTTCATCATCAAATGTATTTCAACATTCAATAAGTAACGTATCAACTTACTAGTAGCAAATACAAGATCCAAAAAAAATTTCTCTATCATTGTATATCATTTCTCATAATCAATCATAGTTCAACTAATATAATAAACATGATGTTCTTTACCATTTTCATCTTGTTGAGCCAACAATGTTGTTAGAGCATGGGTCGATGCTACTATATAAAGGAAAATGGTTTTTCCAACATAGCCGGTTGTAAAATAGGTGGAGTGGAAATATAATAGTTCAAACTCTCAAAATCCTATTTACAATCCTCATTCCAATTAAACTAAACCTCTTTCTTAAGGAGATGCATGAAGGGTAATTTTTTGTCTACTAGAGATTCTACAAAATGATGGATAGCTTGAATTCTTCCTTGTAAAGTATGCAAATGACAAATACTTCTAGGAAGTGGCATGTTAACTATAGCATCAATTTTCTTCGCGTGCACATCAATGCCTCTATGAGATAAGATAAAACCTAAAAAAAATTCCGCTATCTACACCAAAGACACACTTTTTCTGATTCAATCTCATGTTTTATTTTCACATTTGTTCAAATATCTTTTGAAGGATAATTACATTTTCTTGTCTGGTTAAATATTTTGCTAGAATATCATCAACATAATCTTCCAAAATATTATGTATGTAATAATGAAATATCAATGTCATAGCTCATTGATATGTTGTGCTCACATTATTTAATCCAAAAGGCATCATTACCTAATAAAATGTTCCCCAAGCTATTGTAAATGGCGTTTTGTATAGATCTTGAGGGTTGATAAAGATTTGATTATATCCAGAAAATCCATCCATTAATGACAACAAAGCATGTCTCATAGTCGAGTCCACTATCATGTCAATATTAGGAAGGGGGAAGTCATCTTTTAAATATGCTTTATTCAACACATAAAATTTCATACACTTCCTAATATGATTATATGGTTTTTTGATTGTGCCAATGTTTGAGATCCAAGAAGAATAATCTATAGGATGTACAAAAACCAGTGTCAACAAGCTTCTCAATATCAACCTTAACTAGCAAGTCTATCTTAGGATTCATCTTTCGTATCTTTTGTCTTATCGGCCTAGCATTTTTAGTGAGGACTTTATTGTGTGTTATAATCTTAGGGTCAATTCCTGACATATCTGAATAAGTCCAAGCAAAAATTTTAGGAAATTCATGAAGTAATGTTGCACGGTCTTCTTATTTTTCATCATCAAGGCACTTTCCTATCTTAATCACTTTTTCTTCATTTTGAATATCCACCGGTATATCCATGGTATCTCCTAAAGGAATTGCATTTTTTTTTAGGAATTTGGGATTGTATTCCTCATTTTCCTTTTCAATCTCATTACTTTCCTTTTCTCCATCTCCTTTTTTAGCACTAATCACAACACATGTAACCAATTTATTTTTAGGAGCACATGACTTATCATAAACTCCCAACATTTCTTTCAAGGCTTCCTCATCTTTGAAGAGCACTAATGATAATTCACAAGTTGTATCAATCAATTTTAGATGCTTCAAGGTGATAGTTGTTTTAGGATTGCACAAGATGGTGTTAATGTTTAATGAGGGTCTTTTCATTCCTTGTGTTATCTTAGAAGGACAATATCCCAAACCACTTTTTACTTCTTGTGTGTTAGGTTATATAGGAACATGAATGTCTTTTTCTTTCTTTCCACATCCTTTTCCACTATAACCAAGTTGTTTCATGAACTCATAACCTTTTCCACAAAGTATTTCCATTTCTTTTAGGTTTGGTGGTTGTTGATAATCTATCTCATCAAAGTTCATTGTATAGCTTGTCTCATCTTCAAGGGTAGATGATGTAGATGTTTATGAGTTTTCTTTTGAATTTTGTGTTGACATCACCATTAGTTGCTTTTGTTTCTCATCTTCTTTTCTTGTGATTACGTACTCCCCCATAAATGAAGGTGTGAACTCCAAAGAACCACAATCATCATCTAATAACTTTGACAACACTTCAATCTCTTGTTTTTCATCTTCCATTGGTTCTATGTTTGATTTTTGAATTAATCTGTTTAGAGGACTTGTCATTCCTTTTTCAACTTGTAAGCAAATTTCAAGCTTGGGGTCTATTTCAATCTAGTATACTTTATCGTTATATACATGTAGTGTTGAAAAATGTCATCGGGGACATTTTCACACTTGTTTGGGCCCTCCTAACTGATTTAGGCTTAATGTTGCCTTAATTTAGTGTTGTAATGTGGTTTACACATTCACATTAGGTCTTGGGCCCTTGTGAACTAATGGATTTTAAATTGTACCTTACTAAAGTGTTGTGAAGTGTTGTAATTCACTTTCACACTTTTCTAGGTTTATCATTAATAATTGGGCTTTCTTATGCTTTATTTGGCCCCATTTTTCATTTTCAAGCCTCATTTATTGCATCTTTTCAAGGATAATCCTGACACTAATCATTATCCAATCATAATTCAGGTTTTTTTGGCTTGTGTGACCTAGATTTAATGATCTAGGACTCATTTGCCACCTTGGGAAAATGGTTCCCTCCTAGATCTTTTGGACCCAAACTAGATTTCACACATTTATAAGCACTTTTCATTTTTGTTCCCATACATTGTGCTTGATGGCACTCATTTTCCACCTCTGGAGAATGAGTCCCATGTGGCCTAAAATAAAATTTAATTCAAATTTCTAGTGGGATTTTATTCTCCTAGATCTAATGTTAGCTTGTAGTGTTGCAATTTAAGGAATTCTTGCATAATTGAATATAAATACAATGTTCTTTCATTCATTTTCACCTAAGACTTTTGTGAGAGAATTCATCATAGCAAGTTTGAGTTCACAAGAGAACTCATGCATTCTTAAGAGAATTCAAGTGTTTTAAAGAGTAGGTTATCAATCATTTTAAAGTATACTTCAAGCATCAATCATCATGTCAAAGATCTCATGCATCATGTTTGTTATTGTGCTATCAATTGTGATTCAAGAAAGTGTTTCATTCAAGGTTAACATCATTCAAGTAAGAGTCAAGAACCACATCCATTGCATCCATTTCAAGCATACTTGCAGCCTCTTATTGCTAGGGTTTGGTGAGTTGCAACATTTTAATTTGTTCATTCATCATCCTCCCTTCTTATTTGATTTCATTTCAAGGACTGATTTCCAACAAGTTGTTTAACAAAGGTAAATCCCTATCCACTAACCCCACAACATTTTTTCCTCTACTTTATGTGTGCTTTGTAGGTCTAGGTTGCAAATTTCCTAAGGAGAAATATTGGAGAAAAGTTACAAATCATTCAAAGTTATCAAAGTTCTCATCAAGCATTGAAGAGCCTTGGAGAAGACCTACAGGTGGCAAATTGTAGTTTTAGATCTAGAAACCAATGAGGAAGGACAAAGAAGACTAAGAAGAGTAGAATTATCCTTTGAAGTTGCAAAAAATAAAAACTATATTAATTCACCACTTTTGGCAAATGAGTCCCAGTTCCAACCACTTTTCAATATTTTACATATTTGGATACCCTTTTGGCAGTTTTTTGTTTTGGCACAGTTTCCCAGAAACAGGACTGATTCACCCAACTTGGTGAATGAGTCCTAGTTAGTAGTAAGAGTAGAAATTTTAGTGTTTTAGATGTCCACCTATCCATTTTCCATATTTCCAAGTGCACACATTATGTTTTTTAGTTTTATGTGTTGTTTCATTCACTTCTCTAGGCCATTTAGTGTTAGTTTACATTCAATTAGAGTTTTTTATTTCATCTTGCATTTCATTGTCTTTTCAAAGTATAAACTTGGTGGTGAACCCCTTATTAGATTAGATTTATCCCCTTGAAAAAACCTCTTTCAAGATCTCTTTCTTCTTTGCAAAGAGATCTCTAGGGTTTGTTCTTGAGTGAAAGTTAGTGAAAATTGTCCTTTCTAGGCCCTAAACTCCTAGGGTTAAGAAACACTCCAATTTTGCACCTTTCATTTTGGTGAACCTACATTTAGAATACCTTCTTTTCTAATTTGGATTTCATTATCTTTATTGCATTAACATTGCATTAGGACTTGCATTGGTTAACTTGAGTTTTAGGGTTTCGAATTTTGCATTAGTGAAAGTTGATATAGCTTGCATTTTTGCATCCAATTTCATTGAAAATCAGTCAAAATATGTATTTGTGATGAGTAGAAAAATAGATACCTAAAGATATCACACCTTTTCCACTAATCATTCGCTAATTTCCTATTATTCCTAATTGGATTGACTAACAACCTCACAAGATGAGTCAATTCACAATGAGGAGGACCTAGGAGGGAATTCTTTTAGCTTTAGGGGTTCACCACCAAGCAAATACTTGGAAAGCACAAATGCACATTCAACTCACAAAATCAAGCAATATAAGCCAAATAATGAATGCAAATGATGAAATTAAGCTACACCAAGTTAGGGTATATGTACCTGGAAAGTTTGGAGATGTGACAAGGACTCTCAAAATGCAAATAAGCTATCGGAAAGTTTTATGGAGGACTAAGACACCTAGGATGGAGTATTAGTCCTGCTACTATTTTTTTGGGAAAATACAGAGTCTTCGGATGCTAAATAGAATCCCGAAGATGCTCTAAAGAATATCCTATGGAGCAATAAGATGCCCAAGGTGGCATATTAGTCTCATTCTAAATTTTTGAAAACTTTGAATGTGGTCCTAAGCTCCCTAGTCTGCACTTACTTCTCCTTAGATCTGAGGTCCTGAATCTTTCGGATCTGTCTTGTAGGTGAGTTTTCATGAGGATGAAAACTTTGGGATGCAACTTTGCAACTTTGATAACTTTTCACTTTAGAGGACCTTTAAGTCTTCAACTTAGATCTGCAAATACAAATATGAAAGAGGGATAAATTTGTTGATTCTCACTAGATAGGGGTTTTCCTTGGTCAAACCCCTTGTAGGTAATTAAACCAAATGATGAAATGAATGAAATGAAGCATGAAACATGAAACATGTAAATGATATCACCTTGTATGATGTCTTGTGAAGAAAATCTGCAATCCACCATGTAGTGGCCATGAAGAATGTAGATCTTGGATCCTTGGATATAATGTGAACAATGGTTGCAAATTGATCTTCAATGCTACATCCACAATCTTGTCTTAACAACATGAATGGATGCACTAAATCCTTGACATGATGCTTGAATCTTGATGATGGCTCCAAATGCTTGATGAATTTTTCTTGAATGCATAAATTTTCCTTAGGAATGAATACTTTAATGCTTGTTATCCTCTTATGAGAAAATGAGAGAAGGAACCTTCTATTTATACTTATTCATGCCTAATATCCTAAAATTACACCATATCAAGCTGAATTATGAACTCATTAGATAAAGGAGGCTAAATCTCCCTAGAATTTGAAATTAAGTCCCAAAAATAAGCCAAGGACAAAAACACCCTAGGTGGAATCTTAGTCCCAAGGATCAATTTTCAGGGCACAAACTCCAAAAAGGGGCATTTTTAGGTGTATTCAAAATCAAGGTCTCAAGACCCATGGAGGAAAAGAATTCCCTATGTGGTGTTTTAGTCCCACTCCACAAATTAGGGACACACAGATAGAATTATTAAGTGATCATTTATCTTTTGATGTTTGTCAGGATTTTCCATTAAAAAATATAATTCATAGGGCTTGTGGATGCAAAATAAGACAAATTAAGCCAAAAATAAGCAAAATAAAGAAAGGTGGGACCAAACAAGTGTGAAAATGCAAGGGTATGCATTTTCCTACACTAGATTTAGCCCCCACTTTAGTGAGAGGATGAACTTGCTTCAAACTCACACTAAAGTATCCAACCGCACAATCAAGAGGGGTTCAAATGTATGAATGCTAGTAATATATGATGATAATGATCAAGAGGGATGATCAAGCCCCCAAGTTCGAGATCATATGAAAAACAAACATAGGCACAAAGGAATACACTCACGAATGATATATGAAGCCATAATCATATCACCAGCATACGCCATCAAGGATAGAAAAGGAAAAAAAAAAGGAAAAAGGGAAATTCCATAGATCAAGCTTCGACTGGCCATCTAATGTGGTGGACCGGGTCTAGGCTATTTGTCCAAAAGGATTTACAAGTGGAATGCATTGTCCACCATGCAAACAAAATTCACACTCACAAGGGCTAGTGAAGATTTGTGTCCACTAGGTGAGCGCGAGGGGACCATATAAAATCCTTGCCTTTGTGACTTTAATAAGGTAAAAAAATGCATGCTCACAAGGGCTAGTGAAGCTAGGTGTGTACCAGGTGAGCCCCAAGGTGTTCCGTATTAAAGCCATACCTCCATGACTTTAATAAGGACAAAAAGGACAGCAAGAAAGAGGAATGTTAAAAGGGATTTTGCTTAGTTCATGCAAGTTCTTACTCTTAGGGGACATCATGCTTAACATCTCCAAGAGAGGATAAATACAAGGTATCATCCTGAGGAACATCATACCTAATGATTCCAAGAGAGGAAAAGTGTAAAAGGTCTCATCTTGTTTCCAAGAGAGGAAAAGTGCAAGGTATCATCTTGGGGAACATTGTATCTAATGTTTCCAAGAGAGGACAAGGAAATATCATGCTCTCAGAGGAATTCAAAACCAATGACACCACCAAGAGGAAAAACACATCACATAAAGAAAGAAAATCACATCAAGGAACATGAAAAGGAAAAAATGAAGTCATGCCAAAATAATTCCAATGTATGCCCCCACTTTAAAGAAATTGCTAATACCATGCTGTGAGCAATTACTTTAAAGTAGCAAAACATGAAAAGGGAAAAGAGGGTTTCCCCAAAATGCATAACTCAATACTTCATATGTGAGCTAACTTAAGGCATGTCATCCACATCCCAAGATTTATCTTATGTGTACATGAAAGGAGGTCAACAAGACAAAAGAGACAACGACAAGTGACATACGAGGACAAGGCTACCTAACCCCTTGCCCCCACTTAGTGTAGAACAAGGATGAGTTTAAATGATTGATGAGAAGCATGCTAGAGTGAAAATTAGTATCAATTAGAGGACTGAGGTGCCCCCACATAAGGAAGATCACCAAACTCCTTAATATGTTGAGTTTTACTACTCAAATCTTTACATTCATTAGTAGAATGACCATGAATTCTATGATATGCAAAAAATGAAGTCTTGTAATCAAATTTATTTCATGTTCTTGTAGGGAAGAATATCAAAAAATCTCAGAGGAGTCTCATCAAGATACTTTCTTGATCAAAAGTAGGATATGTGTTGTTATTTTTTGACTAAGATATCTCTTTCTTAGTACATGATGTCATACTTACATAAGACTCTTTAGGTTTTGAGATTTTGTTCTCTTCTTTATAGAAGGGAGTAAAATCTAACAAATTCCAATCATTAGCTTTTTGTGTGATGACATTGATGTTAAGAAAGGACTTCTCTGTTTCCCTCAAATGATAACAAGCAAGACTTCTAGTGTTTCTATTAAGTGAAGGCTTGTTTATTTCTATCAAAGGACAATAACCAAGACCATTAGTTTTTTCTTGCATGTGAGGTTTGATAGGGACACGAATACCTTGTTCTATAGCACCACATCCTTTTCCACTATATCCAAGTTGTTTCATAATATCATAACATTTTCCATAAAGCTTTTTCATTTCTTTAGGATTCAACAGTTGTTGATAGTCAGTTTCATCAATTTTTTTTGTGTATGTTGTCTTTTCTTCTAAAGTGGTTGAGGTGGATGCTTTCAAAGGGTCTACTTTATCCTTTTCATTTTCAAAGTCTTTTGGTGTGATCTTGTATTCTCCCATGAATGTAGGTGTAAAATATAAGGAACCCCAATCATCTTCTAATGGCTTAATGACTTCTTCAATGTGTTTTTCTTTGTCTTTCTATTGCACAAGTTCCACTTGTGTAGTTGGTGTTAATTTTTGCAAAGGATTTTCTTTACCTTTCTCAATGCTCAAACAATTGTATGGTTTAGGATTGGCTTCAACTGTATAAATTTTTTTGTTGTAGATATATTTCATGATATGATGAAGGGTAGAGGGCACAACATGCATCTTATGAATCCATGGTTTACCTAAAAAAAGATTGTATGAAATATCATCATGCATAACATGGATCAAAGTTTGTAGTGTAACTTTTTCAACTTTAATAGGTAATGTGATTACACCAAGTAGTTTTTTTCACATGTTATCAAATCCATTAATAGAGAAAGAGGCAGGTTGGATTTTTGATTTATTAACACCAAACTTATCCAAAAGGTTTACACTACACACATTTAAGGCTAAGCCATTTTCAATAAGGGTTCATTTTATCCGTTTCATAATGTATTGAAGTATGATCATGAAAGCATCATTTTATTTTTGAACTTCCAAAGGGGTAGTTCACTTTGGTGGAAAACAATATTAGCATTTATTCCTTAAACCATGGCTGCTATTTCATTTGATTTTGCACTAGAGGGAACCACAACTTGTTGCAAGGGCTATTTGAAGCATAGTGTGATAATTAGGTGAATTTTGAATTAAGTCCCATAGGGATATCTTGGCAGGAGTATTCTTAAGTTGTTCAACAAGATCATACTCCTTTCCACTTTGTGAAGGAAAACAAGGGGGATCTTATAACATAGGATTAGGCAATGGGAGGGATATTGAAGGTGTTAGTCTTGGTTGCAGATTATTCCTAGTGTTATAGGTATGAGTAATGATATTGTAACTTGGTTACTATGTGAACATTTTTCTTAGGCGGTTCGACAATAAGGACGAGTGTGTTTTGAACTTGTGGTTTTTGAGAGAGTGGATGGATAATAAATTTAGGCTCGAGAGAGTAATTAAAGGGTTATCTAATGTGCATAACCTCTGAAGACTTATCCTTATTTTCATGATCTCTTAGTGAAGAGGAGTCTAATGTTACTTCACCATCTTCATCTAAGCAATTACTAGTCAATGTTCTCATTTTCTTCCACTATTATATCTTCCCTTGTAGGAGAGTTTTTAGGAGAACTACAAACCAAATGTTCTTGACATTCAAGGGTTTGTTCTTCTAAAATGACTTCATCTTATGTAAGGGAGTTATCAATGGTTGAATTATATTGTTCATCAATGATATTTTCATCTTGTTTAGGAATGTTTTCTCTAGGGGAAGAGAGGAAATCCAGATTCCCATGACTTTCATTGATTAGATCTTCTAACATAAAAGTATTATCTTCACAACTAGGAGATACACTAGGAGAAAAACAATGCGATTGTCATGATCATTTATGGTTTCATTCCTTTGTTCCCTAATAGGATAGGTAGGGGAGGGATCACAAAGAGGGCCATCAATTTCTTGTCCACTAAGAGAGGTAGAAGGAGATAAATAGCTAGGACTCTCAAAACTCTCATTGATTAGTTCTAACATCAAAATATCTTCTTCGTCAATAGGAGAGATATTAGGAGAAAAAAAATGATGTCTAGGATTTTCAAAGGTTGTACTCTCTTTCATTAAAACACTCTCATAGGGAGGGGTTATGAAATTTTTCTTAGTGTGCCTAGAAAGGTAAGGTACTAACATTGTTTGACCAAAAATGAAAAGAACTTTTAAACATCTCATGTAATGCTTTAATAATGTAAACAATGTGTATCTAATGATGCAAAACACTTTTATCCAACATATGAAAAACTTTAATAATGTAAACAATGTATATCCAAAAATGAAAAGAACTTTTATCAAGCTTATGCAAAGTTTTATGAATGTAAACATTATATATGCAAAAGTGAAAAGTGCTTTTATCCATATTATGCAAAGTTTCAGAAATGTGAGCATTTTTTAGATCTAATGATGCTTGTAATTGAAATGATTTCAAAAATGAGTGCCCTAAATTGATGTTTTTGACCTAGATGCATAAAATAGATGTTCCTAAAAATTTCTAGACTTATAGTATATGTTACTAGGAGGCTGAAGAAGCACAAAAAATCATATTTAAACCCTTAAAATGTAACTTCAAAGCCCAATAGGGACTAAGATGCTAGTAAGGGAATTTTAGTCCTACTGAAGGATTTGGAGTTTTCCAAAAACTAGAATAGAATGCAATAAACTCAAATAGGATTCTGAGGTAAAAAATTAGAGAGGGACTAAGACACCAATAAGGGCATTTTTTTCCTAGTGGAGGTTTTTTTTCAGAAAAAATATAAAATTATGACTTGTTAACAATGTTCCCATATTTGCTACCCAGGGACCTAATGTTTGGAAATAGAAAATTGTGCAAATGAATGCAATAAAAAGTGATTATTGATAAGAAATTGGATGGAAAAGTGAATGCAATCTTGGATACAATAAGAATGTTCCTAAATACAATTAAGATGAATAACAATACACTTTTTAGTTTTTCAATGAGATAAAATGATGCAAGCAAGCAAAAATGCAACCTTTATGCACTTTCACTAATGCAAGAATGAAATGCAAGAATGAATGCAACCTAGATCTAAGGATTTTATGGACTCCAAATCAGAAAAATGAATGTTCCAAAGAGTTAGATTCACCAAATAGAAAAATGGATACCTAAAGATATCACACTTTTTCCACTAATCATTCACTAATGTCCTAGGAGTCCTAATTGGATTGACTAACAGCCTCACATGGTGAGTCAATTCAAAATGAGGAGGATAAAGGAGGGGTTTCTTTTAGCTTTAGGGGTTCACCACCAAGAAAATACTTGGAAAAGACAAATGAACATTCAACTCACAAAATCAAGCAATATAAGCCAAATAATGAATGCAAATGATGAAATTAAGCTACACCATGTTAGGGTATATGTACCTAGGAAGTTTGGAGATGTGACAAGGACTCTAGAAATGCAAATAAGCTGTCAAAAAGTGCTATGGAGGACTAAGACGCCTAGGATGGCATATTAGTCCCACTGCTATTTTTTAGGGAAAATACAGAGTCTTCAGATGCCAAAATAGAATCTTGAAGACTCTCTGAAGAATACCTTGTGGAGGAATAATATTCCCAAGGTGGCATATTAGTCCCATTTTGAATTTTTGAAAACTCTAAATGTAGTCCTGAGCTTCAAGGTTTGCACTTGCTTCTCCTCACATATGAGGTCTTGAATCTTTTAGATTTGGCTTGTAGGTGAGTTTTTGTGAAGATGAAAACTTTGGGATGCAACTTTGCAACTTTAAAAACTTTTCACTTTAGAGGACCTTCAAGGCTTCAACCTAGATCTGCAAATACAAACATACAAGAGGGAAAAACTTGTTGATTGTTAGTAGACGGGGGTTTTCCTTGGTCAGACTCCTTGTAGGTAATTAATGAAATATGAAATGAAGCATGAAGCATGAAACACGTAAATGAGATTAACTTGTATGATGTCTTGTGAAGAAAATATACAATACACCATGTAGTGGCCATGAAGAATGTAGATCTTGGATCCTTGGATATGATTTGAGCAATGGTTGCAAATAGATCTTCAATGCTACATCCACAATCTTGGCTCAACAACATGAATGGATGCACTAGACCCTTGACATGATGCTTGAATCCTGATGATGGTTCCAAATGCTTGATAAATTTCTCTTGAATGCATAAACTTGCCTTAGGAATGAGTACTTGAATGCTTGTTATCCTCTTATGAGAAAATGAGAGAAGGAACCTTCTATTTATACTTATTCATGCTTAATATCCTGAAATTACACCATACCAAGCCAACATATGAACTCATTAAATAAAGCAGGCTAAATCTTGCCAAAATTTGAAATTAAGTTTTGAAAATAAGCCAAGGAGGAAAAAAAATTCCCTAGGTGGAATCTTAGTCCCAAGGCTTGATTCTTGACGTGAAAACTCCAAAAAGGGACCTTTTCAAGTGTATTCAAAATTAGGGTCCCAAGACCCATGGAGGACAAAGATTCCCTATATAGCATTTTAGGCCCACTCCCCAAATTAGGGACACATAGAAAAAAATATCAAATGATCATTTCTCTTTTTATGTTTTTCAAGATTTTCAATAAAAATATATAATTCATGGGGCTTTTGGATGTAAAATAGGACCAATTAAGCCAAAAAGAAGCATAAATAAAGCAAGGTAGGCCCAAACAAGTGTGAAAATGCAAGGGTATGCATTTTCCTACACTACACTTTGTGTCTCACATACAAATTATTAAACATAAAAAGCATAAAATTCAAATGAAAAACTTTAAATTTTTTGAAAAATACATCACTAGGACTCATTCGCCACCTTTGGTGAATTAGTCCCTCTACACATTTTGTGCTACATTTTCTGACATTCAAAGATCAACTTCTGAGTTTCTGTTTGTTGTTATTTCCTTCCTGTTTCAGTTTACAAATATTTTGTTTCATCCAATCCATTGCATCTATATTAAATTCATTCATCTCTTGCATTCCTTAAATTCAAAATTGCATCTAGAATATTTCATTTCATATTGTTTCATAACTTAGAATCTAAAATTTGCATCATGGATATGTGCTTTAGTAAGCTTTCGATGTATCGAGTTGTGCTTTTGGACATGAACCTAATGACATTGAACTAACTCATGCTCCTTCAACTCCCAATACATGTCCTCCTCAAGATTTTTACATCATTGGAGAAGGTGATGACAACATGAGTAAGTTCCTAAATGATTTTCTAAACAAACTTGAAGCTAATTACTCAATTGTTCTATGATAACAAAGTAACAAACATTCCCATCAGACTAGAAGAGAAATATGGAAAAGGATTTGACAATCTTGAGTAAACAAGTATGTGACACAACAAGTGTACATTAAATTCATCAAGTCTTAGAGAAAATTCCAACTAGTGAAAACACAAAAGGGTTAGGATATCAAGATCCCCCTCACAACATAAGTTCTCCTAAAGAATAACTAAGGATTCGTAGTGATGGCATGTTATCTTTGACACTCCTCTAGAAATGAATGTCCTTCCCAAATGACAACCAATGCTTCATAACAATGAAAAGGATGGTAGGATCACCTTAGGTCATCCTCCTCAACCTTCAAACCAAGAAGTTGGTGAATCTAGCAGGCACAAGAGGCCTTACAAGTTACAAAAACTAAAGTTCCCTTGCCCACCATTTGAAAGTGAAAGGAAGTTACAAATACTTCTAAACAAAAAACTAATAACATTACCACCAATTAAAGATAGACTAATCCTATATCCTAAAGACACAAAGGTTCCAGATTTTTGATACTGCAAAACTCTTGGACATAGTATTGTTGAGGTTTGCACATTAAAATTAGTATTGAACAACTTTCACTTCGATGAAAATGATTTCCATTGAGTGATTGCATAACATATTCCTTTTCCACCCATTGTCATCTAATAATTGTAGACTATTATATTCTCACTATTACATGACCTTTCCCAACACCTACCTTGGCTCTCTTGTCTTGCACTCAATGGGGGGAAGAGGAAGATATCCTTGTCCTAGTAATACATTTGTCATCGTCCCTTAGGTTCGTTGTCTACCTTCTGCTTATGTAGAATGAGATTGGGAGGCAGATGACCTGCTCACAGGTTGACTTGCTTGTGCCTTACTAGTCTTTTGAATTATTTATTTTCCCTTTTATTTTGTGTGATTTCATGTGCATGATGTGACCCTCCATGAAGTTTTGTTATATATTCTCTCTCTTTGTGACATTCCTCTATTTGTAAGTTTCATTCTTCTCTATGTTCTCACTCTTTTACTTTTTGAATTTTACCTTTTTGGTCTTGCGTTTTCCTTTTGGGGATGATGCAAGGCATTGAGAAATTCATGTCTCTTCCATGCTGACCCAAAATATTTTCTTTCATCTTTATCTTTTTCATTTGTCTTGTGTTATCCTTTTGGGGATGACATAAGGCATCGAGACATTCATGTTTCTTCCGTGTTGACCCAAAAGTTTTTTCTTTGTTTTCTCTCTCTTTCTGTCATTCTTCCAATTCTATGTGTATTTGGAGAATGATGATAGTTTTGATCTCTCTAAAAACATTGTAGCAAGAACATACTAACCCCAAATCCATAGATCCCTTACGTGTTGGATTTTCATTTTGTGGGAAACCCCTCTCTTTTCCTTCTCTTTTGCATGACGTGTCTTTACTTGGAAACATATGACTTGGCATAGGGATTTCCAAGTCGGCTCTCATATCTTCTTTATTTGCATTTATCATTTGGTACTTTAAAGTAATTGCTCACAACATGGTGTTTAGAAATTCCTTTAAAGTGGGGGCATACATTAGCAAATTATTCTTTTGCATTTTCCTTTTTCATGGTTCGTGGTGTAGTTTTCTTATTTCATATAATGCATTTTTTGCTTTGTGGATGACATTGGGTATGGTTTCCTTCAAGAGTGTGATCAATCTTAGTATATTACATTCCTCTTAGTGGCTTAATGCAACACATTGCATCCCCTAAGATGAGAATCTTCTATTCTTTGATTGGTCATCTCTTGGAGATAGTAGACACAATGTTCCCTAAGTTAAGACCTCGCGTGAACTAAGCAAGACTCCTTTGAACATTCCTTATTTTGCATTTTGTATTTATATGGCCACCTTGCATAATAAAATGTGCATGCGTATGGAGCCATCTTGTTTTTTCATGAGAGATCCAAGTATACAAATTTTTGCTTATCTCTTGAAGCTCTAAAATCATTTTTGCATGGTGTCTTATTAAAGTTATCAGGAGGTATAACTTTAGTATGGTTTGAGTGGGAAGCCAGATGAGGGCATGAATTTCCCCATAGCCACTTGTGTGTGTGTGAGTGTATACCAACCATGAGTGTATTTTTCTCACCTTCTAGGACTTCTCACCCAATGGACAACTAGGATTTTTGTTGCCTTAGAGTGAGCTTTCAGTTTTTAGAAAAACAACCTAGGTCTGATCCACATCACAATAGACAAATGGTTGAAGCTTGATATGACTCTTTTATTTTTACCTTTTCTCTCTTTTCATCTTTGATATTGTATACTTCTACTTTGTTGTTACTCTTATATCATTTTCATGTGTTTTTTTTGGTGCCTATGTTGGTTTACCATGGGATCTTGATCCTAGGGGCTTGATCACCCCCCTTGATCATTTTTGTTCCATATTACCGGCATTAGTACACTTGGACCCCTCTTGATGTGTGCTTGTCTACTTTACTATGAGTTTGGAGCAAGTTCATCCTCTCACTAAAGTGGGGGCTAAATATAGTGTTGAAAAATATTTTCGGGGACATTTTCACACTTGTTTGGGCCCTCCTTGATGATTTAGGCTTAATGTTGCCTTGATTTAGTGTTGTAATGTGGTTGAAACATTCAAATTAGGTCTTGAGCCCTTGTGAACTAATGGATTTTAAATTTTACCTTGCTAAAGTGTTGTGAAGTGTTGTAACTCACTTTCACACTTTTCTAAGGTCCTATTAATTAATTACACCTAATAAACCTCTTTAAACATTAATATTTCCTTATTATAAAGTGTTGTAAAGTGTTGTAACACACTTTCACACTTTTCTAGGTTTATCATTAATAATTGGGATTTCTTATGCTTTAATTGGCCCCATTTTACATCCACAAGCCTCATTTGTTACATCTTTTTGAGGATAATCTCGACACTAATCATTAGCCAATCATAATTTAAGTGTTTCTAGCTTGGGTGGCCTAGATTTAGTGATCTAGGACTCATTCACCACCTTGAGCGAATGAGTCTTTTGTGGTCCAAAATAAAAGTTAATTCAAATTTCTGGTGAGATTTTATTCTCCTAGATTTTATGTCCACTTGTAGTGTTGTAATTTTAGGAATCTTACATAATTGAGTATAAATACAAGGTTCTTTCATTCATTTTCACCTAAGAATTTTGTGAAAGCATTCATCATAGTAGGTTTGAGTTCACAAGAGCATTCAACTATTTTCAATAGAAGGTTATCAAGCATTTTAGAGTATTCTTCAAGCATCAATCATCATGTCAAATATTTCATGCATCATGTTTTTTATTGTGCTAATAATTGTGATGTAGGGGTTTTGTGATTCAAGCAAGTGTTTCATTCAAGATTAACATAATTCAAGCAAGAGTCAAGAGCCACATCCATTGCAGCCATTTCAAGCAACTTGTAGCCTCTTATTGCTAGGGTTTGGTGAGTTGCAACATTTTCATTTGTTCATTCATCATCCTCCCTTATTATTTGATTTTATTTCAAGGATTGATTTCCAACAAGGGGTTTGACCAAGGAAAACCCCTATCCACTAACCCCACAAATTTTTTTCCTCTCCTTTGTGTGTGATTTGTAGGTATAGGTTGAAAATTTCCTAAGGAGTAAGATTGGAGAAAAGTTGCAAATCATTCAAAGTTGGCAAAGTTGTCATCAAGCATTGAAGAGCCTTGGAGAAGAACTATAGGTGGAAAATTGCAATTTTGGATTCAGAAACGAATCAAGAAGGAAAAATCAGATTGCGAAGAGTAGAATCGGCCTTTAAGTTCTAGAAAATCCCAATTGGATTGATTCACAACTTCTAGCGAATGAGTCCCAGTTCCAACCAGTTTTAAGGATTTTATAGATTTGGATACCCTTTTGGCCATTTTCTATTTTGACACAATTTCCCAAAAACATGACTGATTCTCCTAGCTTGGTGAATGAGTCCTAGTTAGCATTAACTTCTATATTTTTAGTGTTTCAAACCTCCATCCAGCCACTTTCCAAATTTCCAGGTACACACATTTTGTTTTGTAGTTTTCTGTGTTGTTTCATTCACTTTTCTATGTAATTTAGTGTTAGTTTGTATTCAATTAGGGTTTTTCATTTCATCTTGCATTTCATTTCCCAAGTCTAAACTTGGTGGTGAACTCCTTATTAGATCATATTCAACCCCTAGAACAACTCTCTTGCAAGATCTCTTTCTCCTCTGTGAAGCGATCTCAAGGTTTTATTCTTGAATGAAAGTTAAAATTGTCCTTTCTAGGCCATAAACTCCTAAGGTGAAGAAACAAACCAATTTTCTACCTTTCAAGACATACTTCATTATATGATAAAGGGTTCAAGGCACGACATGCATCTCATGAATCCAATGTCACCCTAAAAGAAGATTGTATGAAAGATTATTGGGAATGACATGAATAGGATTTTGCAACATAGCCTTTCCAATTGTAATAGGTAAATTAATCACACCAAGTGGTTGTTTTCCTACATTTTCAAATCCTCAAATTGACAAGGAATCAAGTTGAATTCTTGATTTATCCATTCCAAGTTTATCCAGAGGGGTCACACTACACAGATTAAGGGTGAATTGATTATCAACAAGGGTTCTTACTATTTCTAACCTATTATAGATAACTATTATCATCAAGGAATAATTTCTCTTTCTCATCTCCAAGGGTGGTAGCCCAAGTTGATCAAAAGTAATGTCTACATTAATTGCATTCATTCCTTGTATTAGAGCTTCCACATCATTTGTATTTGTATGAGAATGAACCACTACTTGTTGCAAGGCCATTTGAAGCATAGTGTGATAATTAGGTGAATTATAAATTAGGTCCCATAGGGATATCTTTGTAGGAGCATTCTTAAGTTGTTCAACAAGATCATACTCCTTTCCACTATTCGAAGGTAAACGAGGAGCACTAGGCAAGAAGAGGTTAGGAAAAGGTAAAGATGTTGTAGTTGGTTGTTTTAGTTGTAAATTTTTTCTAGTGTTGTATGTATGAGAAATGGTATTATGACTTGATTGCTGCAAAAAAAAATTCTTAGGTGGTTCAAGGGTGAAAATAGGTTTGTTTTGAGTTTGAGATTTATGTGAAGGTGGGTATAGGATAACTTGAGGTTGAATCACATTAACTTCTCTTGGTTTATTTTTTCATAACAAGACTTAGTGGATGAACCTTGTGAGATGAAATCCTCAAGGGCTTCATCTAACATGTCAAAGTCATCACTACTAAAAGGATTGAGGGTTAGGTTAACTTGGAAAAAGATATTTGACATAATCAATTACTATGCTTTCTCCAAGTGGGTCATAGGTTTATGGGTGTTTTTTGTTTTATTTTCTAATGAATGCCAAATATAATCTAATCTAATCAAACTATGAACTAATGTTGAAAATGAAAAGTATAGTAATATAACTCTATCCATAATTGAAATGAATGTAAACTAAGATAAATCTAATGAAATGAATGTAACGAAAAATCTGCAAAAAGAAACACAAAAATTGAGAATTTATTGCAGTGAAATGCAGTTTAAAATTTGAAACTGGACTAAATCACCCAAAGGGGTGTATGAGTCCCAATCAGATTTTTTTAGAGGTTTAAATGTTGAATAACAGTCACCACAAAATACCTAGAAATTAGGAAAAATCTCCTATAATGGGACTAAATTGCCTAGAGAGGCATATGAGTCCTAGTTTAGGGTTTTTATAAAGATTTTAGAAAATTCTGAGTGAAAATTATGATTTATGGTTTGGATGATGTCTAACCTAAGTGTAAATGCAAATTTCAAATGATATAAAATGATGGAAGATGCAAAAATGCAAACTATATGCACTTTCAGTAATGTAATATCTAGAAACCCTAGATGCCAATTAATTAATGAAAACCCTAATGTAATATTAATGCAAGCCATATCTAGGATGATGATGCACTCCAAATCAGAACTAAGGCATTCTAAATGTAGGTTCACCAAATTGAAGCAAAATAAAGTGAGGGGGGAATATTCTCTCTCTACCTTTGATAAGATATGATTCCTCCCACTTTAGCTCTTATTTCACTCAAGGAAACCCAAGAGATCTCAATCTAAGGGTAGGATGAAGGAAAGAGATCTTACAATAGGGTTGTCCTAGGGTATGATTAATGAATAAAGAGGGATTCACCACCAAGATAGGGATTGGAAAGATAATTAATATGAAAGACCTAATTATGAAGCTTAATGGTGTGCAAGACTTGAATAGAAGACCTAAACACTAAATGTAAATTAGAATAGAGAATTGAGAAACCAAAAATGTGCACCTAGAAATCTATAGAGGCATGAAATAAGATTTGCAATGCTAAAATAGTTAGATTTAGGGAACACTAGGACTCATACACCACTTTTGGCATATCATTCCCCGTCTAGAGTTTCTAGACTAGAATAGGAATTTGGTAGTGTAGAATCAGAATCTTCAGAAATCTAGAAATTTGCTTGTATTGGGACTCATAGGCTACTTTTGGTGTATCAATCCCATTCTTCTTTTTAGAAAAATTAAAGTCCAAATCTTCTCTCCAATCTCTACTCTGTCTTCCCAATCTTATTTCTAGATTTGTACCTATAAAAAGACCTACAAAAAATAATATAGTGTTGATTTTCTTATGGGGGTTTGCCTCGGTCAAACCCATAGTTCAGTATTTAAACCTTGATAGAAACAATGGATCTTGAATGTAATTGTGAACATAACCCCTAACCTTAGATGTATCTAAGATTAGGAAATTTTAAATACAATGCAACATTATCCTATTGTTCTAGAATGAGATGCATGAATGAAAATATGAAGATGAATGACTTACTTTGGGAGATCTCTAATCACCCTAATAAGCCATAATAATGTATGTACCTTCCTTAGGCTAAAATTATAATGACAATGGAGGATTGAATCACTTAGGAAACAAGTCACTAGGCTTGGCTTGGTGGCTAGTTGCATCTCCCCAACCTAGAATCCATCATTATTGACCATATGCAACCATAATCATATTGGCCCCACGGTTGTTGTTGCACCAAAAGGTCAACCTATTAATGTTCGATACAACCACTAGAGTTAATGGATCCACAAGAGGTGATTATTCCATGTCATGAATCCCGAAGGGAGTGCTGACAATTTTCCACCAATATCCCCCTCAGCACAAGTTGAGGGGATTCAAACCTGGCACATTTGGCTCTAATACCAATTGTAGGCCCCAATGTTGTCATTGCACCAAAAGGTCAACCTATTAATGTTCGATACAATTTCTAGAGTTAACAGAACTAGGGTAGGTGGTTATTCCATGTCACGAATCTTGAGGGGAGCGTTGACAATTTTCCAACAAATCAATCCTTGACCATGCTAGATGGTGGAGAGCACCTGAGCTCTCATGTTTAAAGGTGTTCAAGTGTTGAGTCTTGTTTGGTTTTGTGTCATTTTGTGATAATAAGCTATATTTAGACCATATTTAATGTCTTGGTTATTTTAATTCATGTGGGGTTTGTTGGTTAAAAGATGTTAGTATTGCAAAAATTGCAATATGTTGTTAATGTTGTCAAAGTAGGGAATTTGAAAGGTCACTGTTTGTAATTGAATGAAGTTAGAAAGTTGTAATTTGAAAGTCAGAAAACATTTGGAAGGTGTTTAAAGAGCTTGTGATGGTCAAGAAAAAGGTTGGTTGATTGTACTTCTAAAGAAAATCAATAAAGACTACTCTATTTTGCAAATCAAAACATTATTTTGCTGCTACACGGGTTGGTACGACCTTGTATAGCCTTCAACTAATCTAAGTATAGCCTACAACTAATCTAAACTTTATTGGGATTGATGAAGGAATGGACTAGCTAACATTTGGCTTTGATTTCATTCAAATTGGAGTGAGTTAGAAGCATTTTACTAAAAATTGTTTTGAAACCCTAGTTGAGGGTAGGTTTTGAGGAAAAATATGAATTTCTAGCCGTTCCATTGGTGGAAAATCTTAAAATTTAGTGGAATGGCTTATAATAGGCTAGGTTTTTGTTTCCCCATGTTACAAGAATAGGGGATGGTGGCAAGTGTGGGTTTGTTGATGCCCTAGGCAGGGAAACTTCATGTTTTTGAGTGTAAAAGTTGCATAGAAGTAGGGCTTTGTTGAAGAGTTGTTTGGAGACCATTATAGGTGATGGGAATTGCATGTGTAGACCTTATTTGACATATTTAATGGTTTGGAATGGATTTTTTAAGTGTGGTAATAGGATACCTTTGTGTTACCTTGGAAAACAAGCCTAATTAGGCTTCATATCAAGCGTAGCAGTAGAAAATTGAGGGTTGTGTTCCAAAGTAACCACCCCTATAATTTTGATATGTTTTGAAGTGTCAAAAAAGGCATCTAGAACAATAACTGGATTATGGGTTTGAGACTTGTTCTATAAATTAAGTGATAAAAACCCTATTTGTCGTGCTACAAGGAATAGTTACAAATGGTGAAGGAAATCTTCTTGGTTGATGTGTTTAGAACATTGAATTGGAAAAGTTGTTGAATTGAGATTGTTTAGACACCTTCTACCCTACTCTACATCACTATATCTTGGATGAAAATGAGCTTCAAGACCTGCAAAAACACTATAATGCTACCCCAAGACTTCAACTTTGCTTGCTCTTGAATACTTGAATGCTCTTGTGAAAGAATGCTTGAATTCTTGTGAATGCTTAGATCATGAAATTTCTCTTTTAGATTGAAAATAATGACTTAGAATATTTTTTTTATAGGAACTACGCCTAATTTACCATTTATTAGATCTCAAAAGCTAACATCAATTGGTATGTGTAGGATCATCATGGAAAAAATAGGCCCTTAAGTGGATAAAAATTTAGAAAAATTAGAGTTAGAGAACTTGACATAAAAATTTGAATAACTTATCTATATTATTTAAAAATTATGCAAGAATAGAATCTGTAGCAAATTGAATGTATTTTCTAAACTACTAGGTTTATTTTTAAAAAAATCTATTTGCTGAAAATTTGAAATTTCAATGTAGTAATACTTAAATTTCAGGGAAAAAATAAGATGCAGGTGTCTGTTTGACGACCCTAACCACAATAAAATGATAATATTTTTTTATAAGATTTTAGATATAAGTAGAGGAATCATGTTCCAATTTATACATATTTTATTGTAATTTTTTTCGAAGTAAATAATTAATTATGAATTTTCTATTACAACTTTTAAAAAATATAAAAACTCGTATGTCTGACCACCTTAACTCGGTCAAAACTTCATGAAATTCCATTTTTTTATTTTTTTAATCTTATAATATGTGAAGCATAGAATGTGATGCATGTTTTGGATTAAAAAAATGAAATACCATTTGAAAGCATAGATGTTTTTCAATCAACCTATCAATCAGGACTTTAATCATAATTCAAATAGAAAATGAATAATAATTATTTATTAATTTCAAAGTAAAAGGATAATTTATATTGGTGGAAAGCTAAGAATCTCCTTTAAAAGCCCTTTTTCTTCATCAATTTTGGGTAAAAAAAAAGTCATCAACAACATACCCTACACATACCTATCATATCGCCATTTTTTGGCCCATCCTGATCCTGCACACACCCTAATAAAAAATTTGAATTAAAAACTTAAATTTCTCACTCAAACCCTAAATATGGGAAACATGAGACTTACACACCACTTATGGCATATGGGTCCCACCTAGGGGGACTCATATGTCCAAGGTGGCATATGAGTCCCACCCTAGTTTTTTGGGGTGTGCCAATGATGGGTTGTTGAAAAATTTAATGCTTTTGATGATTTTGTTGAGATTTTAGTTGAAATAGGCCTTGAGATCCAAAAAAAGGGTCTTAGGGGCCTATTAATGATGATATAAAGGGTATTTAATTCAAGGGTACCAAAATAGGTCCAAATTAGGTAAGGAATTGTACTATGTCCAAGAAGGGAGTACAATTTTTTTAACACAATTTCATGATAAAGCTTGGGTATGAGTATGTTACATGCCTATGACATGTACATTTTCTTAGGAGGTTAGTTGCATCCAATGGCCATTAGGATTAACAAATTTTTTATTAGAATTGTTGTTCTATAAACACAATCTAAAAGTTTTATAAACACAATTTGTTTTGCAATGTAGAAGCCTCTTTACAAATATGATTATTCCTTGTTTCCCATTTTGGAGATTTAGAATCAAAATGTGTTGTCAATTGTATAGATTCTTATGCCATGCTCTCCTTGCATTTTTAAGTGTGTACTATGAAGTATGCTATGTGTTCATAGTTAATAGAGTCCACCTTTAATGAGAAATGTGCTATTTGATAAAATAGAACCCCATGTATATGTTTTTATATCTACGTTTCATGACAAAGCTTGGGAATGAGTATGTTACATGCCTATGCCTTGCGTATTTTTTCAGAAGATTAGTGGCATCCAATGGCCATTAGGATTCCCAAATTTTGTATTAGAATTTTTTTCCATAAACATAATACAATATTTTTGTAAACACAATGTGTTTTGTAATGTAGAAGCCTCTTTACAAATTTGAGTATTCCTTGAACTTCCCATTTTGGAGCTTTATAAACACAATGTGTTCTCAATTGTACAAACTCTTATTCCATGCTCTCCCTACACTATGAAGTGCATAGTATGAAGTACACTATGTATTGATAGTTAATAGAGTATGCTTGTTGATGAGAAATGTGCTAATTGATAAAATAGAACCCCATCTATACATTTTTATTACAATGTATAAAAGTGTATCCATTTACATTTTCAAAAAATTTTGGGACCTTCCCACTAAAATTGGGCTCCTTTATGCCTTATTTGGTCCTATTTTGTATCCACAAGCCTTATTTAATGCATTTTTCCAAGGATAATCCTAAAAATTATCAAAAGACAAATCATAATTTCATGATTTTGGGTTGTGTGTTCAAGATCTAGTGACCTAGGACTCATACACAACCTTTCGTGTATGAGTCCCACCTAAGTTTGGGGCCTAATCCTGAATTTTGCATAGAACTTATCATTTTTTGAAATTTGTGTCTCAAGCTTAGGCTATTGGGATTTATACACCCCAACAAGAATATAAGTCTCACCTTAGCTTGGACCTATTTTGAATTCAATTCTTGGCAGGATTTTATTCTCCTAGATCTGATGCCAATTTGTAGTGTTGTGATTTCAAGAAATTTTGCATAAACAAGTATAAACACAAGGTTATTTCACATATTTTCTCCTAGCAAGTTGATGAGAGCATTCCTAAGGAAATTTTATGAGATCAAGAGAATTATCAAGTATTCAAAAGTATTCAAGAGTTGATTATTAAGCAATTTGGAGTTATATTCAAGATTCAAGCATCATGTCAAAGTCACCATGCATCATGTGTGTTTTTGAGCTAACATTTGTGATGTAGGTTTTCATAATTAAAACAAGCATTCAAGTCAAGATTCATAACATACAATCAAGAGTCAAGATCTACATTTGAGCTATCCATTTCATACAATTTTATTTTCTTTTTCCCAAGGGTTCGGTGAGTTACAATGTAGCATACTTGTTCATTCATCATTCCTTCATTCTATTTGATTTTGTTTCAATTTTTTATTACCAAAATGGGGTTTGACCAGGGGAAACCCCTATCCACTAACAAAACAACATTTTTCTCCCTCTACATGTGTGATTGTAAAACTAGGTGTTTTGAGGCTTGAAGATCCTTTGAAGACAAAGTTGCAAGATTGAAGAAAGTTTTTGAGAAGTTGTCATCTTCATGGAAAGTCAGCTACATGCCAGAATTGAAGGTTTAAGACTAAAAAATCAGACAAGAGAGAAGCTATAGAAGATCAATAGAGGATACTAGAGTTTTAGCAAAACCCTGATACTGGGACTAAATCGCCACCTTGGGAATATGAGTCCCAATATAGAACTTTTCAACCATTTCTTGTAGATCTTGGTTTATCAATTGTAGATTTAGGATTCAACCCAAAACCTTATACTAGGACTAAATCACCCAATCTAGCATATGAGTCCTCGTTCACATAAAAAGTCATAATTTCAGGATTGCAGACATTCATTCAGGCATCTCCAATCTTCCAGGTACTTCTTTGTTTATTCACATTTTATTATTCTAATTTTAAAATCCATATCCTAGGTTACATAGCTATATTTGCATATTACTTGCATTTCCTTCTTTCTAAGCATTTTCTTAGTGGTGAACCCCCCCTTTAATCAAACCCAAGGATACCTTGTAGTGATCTCTTTTACTAATTGGATCATTAGATTGAGATCTCTAGGGTTTACTTTAATGAACTAAGAGTGGAATAGGAAGATCCCATCCTTATGTGCTCCATCTCCTAAAAGGTGGAGTACCCTATTTCCTTTGGTTCATTTTGGTGAACCCAATCGTAAAACCCTTTATTTCTGATTTAGATTGTATGAAAGTCCTAGATCTTTCTTACATTATCTTTGCATTGGATCTTGGATTAGTTATTTTCCATTTAGGGCTTCTAAATCTTGCATTAGTGAAAAGTGCATATAGGTTGCATTTTTGCATCTTGCGTCATTGAGTTTCATTGGAAAACTATAATTGCACGTAATAAAATCATCATACAAACTAGAAACCTTAGAATTCACTCAGAATTTGTTGAATTTAGTGTTAAAACCCTAATCAAGGACTCACTCACCCCTCTGTGCGATTTAGTCCCTTTATAGGTTGTTTTACCTAATCTTTGGGAATTTTGTGATGACTATTTTTCAGCATTTAAACCCTTCAAAAATCCTAATTAGGACTCATATGCCCCTTTGAGTGATTTATTCCCATATGAGACCTAAATCTGCATTTTATAGAATTAAAAACCTTGTTTATGTGTTCATGTTTGCTATTGTTAGATCTTTGTTTTAGATTACAAAGTTATATTTCATTCATTTCATTGGATCTTTTTAATTTGGTTCATTTTGTGCAATACTTAATTTCAAATTTTTGTTACAACATTTTATTTTTAGATTGTTGCATAGTTTAATCAAAAAATTATCTTGTTTAGAATCTAAAAATTACATTGCATTTCATAATGGATATGTAATTTGGTAATCTTTGGATATCTTTGAAATCATTAGTGGATGTGTCAAGTTGTGTCTTTGGAAATTATCCTAATGAAATTGAACTCACTCATGCTTACTCAACTCCTAATGCATGTCCTCCTCATGATGTTGACATCATTGGAGAAGATGATTACAACATGAACAACTTCATAAATGATTTCCTTAACAACCTTGATACAAATGCATCCTTTTATCCTTCTATGAAATAACCAACACAACTTGAGATGTTTTGTCTTTTACATCTTGAGATTGAGACAAAAACTGAGCCTAAGCTTCCTACAATAGGTGATCCTAGCACCTCTAACCAAGAAAACATTTAACCATCCTTTGTTAACAAAGTAACCAACACATAAATCAACCTAGAAGAGACATATGGAAAAGGATTCACAATGTTAAGTAAACAAGGATGCAATACAACAAGCGAACATGAAATTCATCAACTCTTAGAACAAATACCTAGTAAAGATACCAAATGGATAGGGTATCAAGGTCCTCCTCTTGACATAAGTGTCCTCCTTCCTAAATAACAACCAATGTATCGTAATAGTGATAAGGATGATAGGATCATCTTATGTCCTCCTCAACATATAACTCAAGAAATTGGTGAATCTAGCAAGCAACACAAGCCTTATAAACTAAAGAAGCTAAAGTTCCCTTGTCCCATGTCTTCAACTAAAAGAACTTTACACATACTTCTAAGCCAAGGAATTATAACATCACCGCCCATGAAAGAACATCCAAAACCATATCCTAAGAATTCAAACATTCCACATTGTTGATATCATAGAGTTCTTGGACATAGTACTAATGAGTGTTTAAAACAAATATTTAAAAATTTTGATATCATAGAAATAATCCCTTAAAGCATGTCCTTTCACTCCTTGCCATGTAATAGTTGTAGGATCATAATATTTTCACTATTACATGATTTACATTTAAAAATACAAGGAGCTCTTTCTCACCACCTACCTCAGCTCATTCTTGTCTTACATGTAGCAAGGGCAAGAATTAGATAGCCTTTCCCTAGTTCAGCACTTGTTGTTATCCCTTTAGTTAGTTGTCTACCTTTTGTATATGATGAACAAGATTGGGATGTGAATGAATTGCTAATAGGTCAACTCGCATGTTCCTTAATAGTATTTTGTTTTATTTTCTTTTTCATGTTATTTGTGTGATTGCATCTATGTAATGTGATCACCTTGTACTATTATGTTTGATGTATCTCCCTCTTTGTGAAATTCCTCTATTTGTATCTACATTCTTCTATATTATGTTACCTTTTATATTTTCTGTATCTTGTGTTTTCCTTTTGGGGATGATGCAAGGCATGGAGACATTTAGGTCTCTTCCATATTGACCCAAAATATTTTTCTTTGTTTTCGCTCTCTTTGTATCATTTTTCTTGTTCCATGAGTATTTAGGGAATGATGCGATTTCTGAGCTCTAAGAAAACATTGTAGTAAAGATATACTGAACTTGAATCTATGGATCCCTTATGTGACTTTGGGATTTCATTTCAGGGGAAACATATGACTTGGCATAGGGATTTCCAAATAAGCTCTCATGTCCTCTTTATTGTTAGCATTATCATTTGTTATTTTAAAGTAATTTATCATAGCATGGTGTTTAGAAATTTTATTCAAGTGGGGGCATACACTGTGAATCAACAAAATAGGAGGCCTTATCTTTGAGGAAATAGGGTTCTTCCTATTTTTCTCTTGTTTCACTCAAGGAAACCCTAGAGATCTCACTCCCAAGATGGAATGAAAGGAGGAGATCTGTTAAATTTTTTCCTAGGGTATGATTAATCACCAAAGAGGAGTTTAGCACCAAGCTAAGGATTGGAGACAAATGCAACATGCAAGATATAATTATATATGAATGCAAAACTATAAGAAATGACTTAGAAATGAATGTAAAATAGAATAGAAAGCTGGAAAAGTGCAGAGGGGAACCTAGAAACTTGTAGCAGCTTGATTAAGGACCTAAAATGTTGAATATGCTAAATTTAATGTTTTTTGGGACTCATACACTAGTTTGGGTGATTTAGTCCCATATTAGAGTTTATGGGCAGGAACAAAATTTGATAGAGATAAGTTTGGAACACCTGAAAACTAGAAAATTCACTAAACTAGGACTCATATGATAGAAGTGGTGTACTAGTCTAGTTTTACCTTTTTGGAAAGTCAAATTTTGAATCCACTCTTCAAACTTTGTTCTATTTTCTCAACATGGTTTTTGGATCTATAATTTCAAATTCTACTCTATACATGTCTTGTAATGATCTTCTAAACAAGGTGATCACATTGATGAATTTGAAAATTTGAATTCTTTCCAATCTTTCTCCTTAGAAGTTCTTCAACCTAGATCTACAAATCACACACTAAAGAGAGGGAAAAAAAAATTTGTTAGTGGAAAGCGGTTTTCCTTGGTCAAACCCTATTTTGGTAATCGAACCTTGAAATAGAATGAAATAGAAAGGAGTAATGATGAATGAACAAAATGATATGTTGCAACTCACCAACCCTAGGACTAAAGGTTGTAAACATGTATGAAATGGCTCTAATGAATGTGGATCTTGACTCTTGCTTGAACTTTGTAGATCTTGATTTGAATGCTTCCTTGAATCATTAACCCTACATCATAATTGTTAGCTCAAAAAAAAACATGATGACTTTGACATAATTTTTGATGCTTGAATGATGCTCCAAAACACTTGATAATCAACTCTTGAAGACTCTTGAATGCTCTTGTGATCTCCAATTTGCTAGAATGCATGAATACTTGAAAGCTTAGGTTTTTAGGAGAAAAATGAGTGAACTAAGCTTGAATTTATTCTTGTTTAAGCCAAATTTATGAAATTAGAACACTAAAAGCCGACATTAGATCTAGGAGGATAAAATCCTACCAAGAATTTGAATTTAATTTAATTTTAAGCCTCACGAGACTCATATTCCCAATGTGGCATATGAGTCCCATTAGACCAAGCTTTTGGACACACTTTTCAAGAAATTCTTAGATTCATGGGAAATCAAGATCAAGGCCCTGAAACTTAGGTGGGACCCATATGCCCAAGGTGGCATATGAGTCCCAAATCACTAAATATAGGCCACACAATCAAAAATAATTAATTTTTGATTGGTCATTACATATGTATCAGGATTATCCTTGGGAAGATGCATTAATTAAGGCTTATGGATGCAAATAAGGCCAAATAAGGCATAAAGAAGCCCAATTAATAATCAAAAACCTAGATTAGTGTGAAAGTGTGGTACACCACTTTACAACACCTTAAATAAGGTTCAATTAAGTCCATTTAGCTTGAAAGGTCCCAATTCCTAATGTGAATGTGTTAAACACATTACAACACTTTATTTAATCAAGCTAACATTATGCTTGATTTAATAGGGAGGGCCCAAAGGAGCATGAAAATATAAAGGGATACATCCATTACCACACATTAGCATTATTTCTTTATACATTACAACTCATGTTTCATTGTGTAGTTTATTATTTCATGCGATGCATCTTTCTCTTTGTGGTGACATTAGGTGTGATGTACCTCAAAAGTGTGATCTCTAGATTAGCATATTATATTCCACTTAGTGGCTTGATGTAATGCACTGCATTCCCTAAGTTGTGAATCTTCTATTATTTTATTGGTCCTCTCTTGGAGACATTAATCATGATGTTCCCTAAGTTGAGAACTTACATGAACTAAGAAAAACCCATTTGAATGTACCTTACACTATTTTTCATTTACAATAACTATTATATGGCCACCATGCATAACAAAATTTCCTTTCTTGTGAAGCCATCCTATTTTTTCATGAGTATCATGCATACAAATTTTTGCTTGCCTCATGGATCTTGTTGTTCATGTTGTGTGGTGCCTTATCAAAGTTACCAGGAGGTATAGATTTGGTATGGTTAGTGTATGGGAGAAGAACTTAGGTGTTTCTTTCCCATAACCACTCACTTGTGTGTGAGAACATATCAGCCACATGCATATGTGTCTCACCTCTCTAGGGTCTCACTTAGTGGACAATCTAAGATTCCACTAGCCCTTGTGAGTGTGCATTTGGTTTGCATAGTGGACATCATGTTCCACTTGTAAATTTTTTTTGGAAAAACAACTTAGATCTGATCCACATCATGTTGGACAATGGTCAATGCTTGATTTTACCTTCTTTCTCCTTTTCTTCTTCTTTATGTCTTTGGTAGTGTATGCTTGTATCTTGTTGTCACTTCATACATCATTCATGTGTGTGTTCTTTTGTGCCTATACTAATTTTCCATAGGATCTTTATCCTAGGGCTTGATCATCCCTCTTGATTGTCATCATCCTATATCACTAGCATTAGTACATTTAGATTCCTCTTGATGTCAATTCAACTACTTTAGTGCAAGTTTAAAGCAAGTTCCTCCTCTCACTAAAGTGGGGGTTAAATGTAGTGTAGAAAAGTGTATCCCTTTATATTTTCACACTTGTTTGGGCCCTCCTTGATAAAATTGGGCATCTTTATGCCTTATTTGGTCCTATTTTGCATCCACAAGCCTTATTTAATGCATTTTTCAGAGGATAATCCTAACAATTATCAAATGAATAATCATAATTTCATGATTTTGGGTTGTGTGTTCTAGATCTAGTGATCTGGGACTCATACACCACCTTGGGTGTATGTTTCCCACCTAGGTTTTGGGGCCTCATCTTGAATTTTTCATAGAACTTATCATTTCTTGAAATTTGTGTCCCAAGCTTAGGCTATTGGGATTCATACACCCCAACTAGAATATGAGTCCCACCTTAGCTTGGACCTATTTTGAATTCAATTCTTGATAGGATTTTATTCTCCTAGATCTGATGCCAATTTGTAGTGTTGTGATTTCAAGAAATTTTGCATAAACAAGTATAAACACAAGGTTATTTCACATATTTTATCCTAAAAGGTTGATGATAGAATTCCTAAGGAAATTTTATGAGATCAAGAGCATTATCAAGTATTCAAGAGTATTCAAGAGCTAATTATCAAGTATTTTAGAGCTATATTCAAGATTCAAGCATCATGTCAAAATCACCATGCATCATGTGTGTTTTTGAGATAACATCTATGATGTAGGTTTTCATTATTCAAGAAAACATTCAAGTCAAGATTTATAGCATACAATCAAGAGTCAAGATCTACATTCATGCTAGCTATTTCATACAAATTTTTAGCCTTTATCCCAAGGGTATGGTGAGTTGCAACATAGCATATTTTTTCATTCATCATTACTTCATTCTATTTGATTTCATTTCAAGGTTTGATTACCAAAATAGGGTTTGTCGAAGGTAAATGCCTATCCACTAAGAATGCAACATTTTTCTCCCTCTACATGTATGATTGCAGATCTTGGTGTTTTAAGGCTTGAATATCCTTTGAAGAAAAAGTTGTCAAGAAGTTGTCATCTTCACAAAAATTCACCTATAGTCCAAAATTCAAGGTTTCATTCTCAAAAATTAGACAGGAGAGAAGCTACAAAAGATTACTAGATGATACTACATTTTCAAAAAAACCTTGATACTAGGACTAAATTGTCACCTTGGGTGTATGAGTCCTAATATACCACTTTTCATCCATTTCCTATAGATCCTAGTTTACTAGTTACAGATTCTAGATTCAGCCTGAAACGCTAAACTAAGACTAAATAACCCAGTCTAGCATATGAGTCCCATTTCACATAAAAATTCATAATTTCAAGATTGCAGAACTTGTTTTAGGCATCTCCAGTCTTCCAGGTAATTTTTTATTCATAGTTTATTATTTTGATTTTGAGTTTCATTTCCTAGGTTACATAGCTAGATCTGCATATTACTTGCATTTCCTTCTTTCTAAGCATTTTATTAGTGCTGAAACCCCCCTTTAATCACATCCAAGGAGACCTTGTAGCAATCTCTTTTCCTAATTAGATCATTAGGTTGAGATCTCTAGGGTTTCCTTTAATGAACTAAGAATGAAATAGGGTCTCCCCTAAGTTTTTCATCTCCTAAAATGGGGACACGCCCTATTTCCTTCAGTTTATGTATATCTAAATTTCATGACAAATCTTCGGTATAGGTAAAGTCATGCTTCAAAACACATTGTGTTTCTGAACCTCCACTACACAATACTCATCACTGTCAATAAGTTTATTCATTATTTCTAATAATGGTAATAAATTGGTGTTCTTTTTATTTGTAATGCATACCTACTTATACAAGTTTTAAAATCATAAGGGATTGGGTATGCTATGATGTGGAGGTTGACAAATGCAATGTGTTATGAAGGATGCAATTTTTATATTACATAGGTTGTGCAGGTTTAACTATCTACAGTAATGCTTGGTCCATGCCATTAAGTGTAGTTGAAAAATGACACTGTGTTTTCAAACTTCATATCTATGTGAGGAAATTCATAGCTAAACACATAAAAACCGAATTGGTTAGTCACATATGAAATCAATTTGGATAGATTTTGTCATTTGTGATAGTTTTGAACTAAACATTAAAATTGTAAAATTAAAAAACTATTCATAGAAAAGAACATAATCGACTCTGCATATCAAATGAAAACCCCTTTTTGCAAGGAAAACCCTTGGAAAACTATCAATGAATACCAATTTTGTAACAAATATCTATTCAATTCTTCAAAGTCCCTAGGTAGAATGGAAAAATGCTATATATTTATGGTAGATATACATACATGCTATCTAGCTACCCATGCCTATCACATGCATTTTGGTAGGGAGATTTGTTGCTCCGCTTCAACCTTCAAATGATTGGAACTCCCTTTCAAGGTCCCCAACAACCTCCAAAATGTGAATGTCAAAAGTGGCAACATTTTTCACATTTTGTGCATTCCAAATTATGATTTTTAAAACATTATGGTAGTTATGATGCATCTCACATGCATTTTTGTAGGGAGAATAGTCTTTTTCAATGGGAAGAAGCTAATATCCCTACAAAATATAGTAAAATCTAGCTATTATCCCTAAAAAAATGTATGTTTTGGACATGATAACATAATCAAACATGTCTAATCCCCAAAAAAGGGTAATACATTATCATGTGTAAGCCAATAATTTTTGTAGGGAGATCACCTTCTGCTATTAGACATGGATTTTCTCCCTAGAATAAAGCATGTTAGAGGCATCATAACATACAAAAAACAATAGAACACATAAAAAAATATGCCACATGATGAGACAACATAGTGTGGGGAATCCCAAGATGGGTAAAAGTGACGAATTTGCAGACAAGAAGAAATGTTAAGGCAACAGAAGTGAGGAGATAATGATGTCACCAGTTCATTTTTTCTGCCTTTTGCAAGTCATGACATCATGGTGAGAGTTCAACTGGAAAACTTGTCAACACAATGGCTTGCATGAGAAGCTATCCTTTTCACTAAAATTTGTGCACCTGCCAACATTGGAGGTAGATTGACATGAGTAAGACTTGCATTCAAAATTGTAATAAGTATTCTTTTTCAAGAAGATCTATTAAAATATGATATTGCACGAGGTTATGTGTAGGATCATGATGGGCCAAAAAGTGGCAATATGATGGGTATGTGGTTGATGACTATATTTTTACCCAAAATTGATGAAATGAAAAGGGTTTTTAAAGGATATTCTCAAATTTCCACCGATATAAATTATGCTTTACTTTAAATTTAATAAGTAATTATTATTCATTTTCTATTCAAATTACGACTAAAGTCCTAATTGTTAGGGTGATTGAAAAACATCTATAGCTTTCAAACGGTATCACATTTTTTGAATCCAAAACATGCGTCACTCTGTGTTGTGAGTTATTTCATTCTAAATTTTGAAAGCTAAAGGTTTGAGAGCACACTGTGGAGTTGTAGGTGGGGGATATATAAAACTATCCAAGTTCACTTGAGGGGTGAGTAACCAATTGGGTTGTTACTTTTAAAGGGTTTTAAAACAATATTTGGGTCATAGATTTCATAACATCCATTGTTTTCTAACCTGCAATGACACATAGATAGTTTGAATGTAATGAAACATTTTTCTTAATTACATAGTAAGAACCCAATTTGTTGGTCACAACTTAGGTGATTTTGGATATTTATATATCCCCCACTAAAAATCATATTAATAGTATGAATATATTGGAAACCTTTTGTTTCATAGATAATAAGAATTTAATGAAGTTCACCTTCTACTATTGGTCACAACACTATGTGGTTTGTCAGTTTTTTAACACCCATTGTTTTCCAGTTTCATTAGATTCTTACTATCTACAAAGAAAATGGTTCTCAAGGTAATCACAAAGCATTCTGAATTGAGGTGAGGGGTGACTAACCAATTGGGTTGTTACTTGTAAAGGGTTTTAGAATAGTATGTTGGTTGCATGTTTTATAACACCCCGTGTTTTCAAACTTATAATTTTATAAAATAGGAGGAATGTCTTGAAAATATTTTGTTATTTATATAGTATGATTGTGTTGGAGTGAAAAGTGACACTGAGAGGGGGGGTGAATCAGTGTCAAACCAAAATCATACATTTTGCATAAAATAAAACATATTTCATATTTGATCTCAATTTAATGATTAAATCATTCATGTATTGAATGTAATCATTCACATGCTACATTGAGAAATATATCAAACTGAACAACAACACAAAGAAGAGGTGAAATCATAGAGAATAAAAGATACAAATGATTTTTGCTAAGTGGGAAAACCTGAAACAGGGAAGAAAAACCACTCCGAAAATGCTTTGTAGGCTTAATCAAATAATCCACTATTCACAATGCCTTATAGGCCAATTTTAGAGCACCCACTCAAGGAGCACCAACCCTTTGTTTTGAGACATCCATCTCAAGGAGTACCAACCCCTCAAATTATGTTTTGAACAACAATAATAACTCAGAGGATTTATCTGTTTTTAGTTAAGCACTTATTTCTCTATTTTCTCATCTATAGAATACCCTAAGGATTCAATAACTGAATCCTCAAAATAATATATAGAGAAGAAATTTACAATGTCCCTGCCTCTTGTTATTCAGATTTTTATTGTAGAGTTTATCCATACATTTTCATATAGACAAGGAATGATAATCTCAGAATTACAACTGTAGAATAGAAAAGTGTTTTTTGCTTCTATTTATACATCTTTTCAGGTATCAAGACTTCAATGAATTTCATGGTCAAAGGAGAGCAGAGTAAAGATAACTCTTTTTTATTTAAATGCTAGATATAACTGTCTTCAGGAGTAACGACTGATCAACCAAACTGAAAATATTTTGACTGAAGTTAACAAAACTTTTTACAATTGAAATCTTCATCTTGTACCCAACAAGAATATTAGTCAAAGTGAAATTATTTTTCCAATACAAGAGTTGTTTCACCCAGCTAAGAGCCATCCTCAACACTACAAAAAATAACTTTTAATGAGCACAAATATCATTTAGAAACTAATTTTTGAGAACCCAAATGCCCATTTGATTGTTCCAGAAAACCCTAAATTTCAAACTTGAATTTCTAAAAACCCATGATCAGAAAACAACAAATTCTACAATGAATAAGGAGAATACAAAGTATAACCAATAGAATCTCAAAGACCACAAATACCCACAATCTTAAACTAATGAAATTCTAAAATAATGTAGGCGTTACATTCCCAATACACTCAAACTGAAGCTGTTATGATATAGCATGATAATCATTTTCCATAGCTAATCAGAGACTTGAAGATTGTCAGATTTCCCATTAAAAAACCTTCAATGCAAGAATAATGATTATTTATCAGGGCATCTCTTATTTTCGCCCATATTACGAAAATTGACAAACAAAAACAACTATCATAGTCAAAGCATGATATTCTGATAGAGATTTCAATAACCCACGAATCCATTTCATGCAAAATGTCTTTAGCCACAAAGTGAAATTTAGAATCTAGAAAACTCATGAATATTCCAGGTAACACATGCTGACAAAGAACAATACAAGGTTGTAACCAAATAAATGTAAATACCTAAAGATGCAAATTTAAAAACAAACCAATACCATTTTGGGTTGTGCTCGTTATCCTTTCTGCTTTTTCAAAACTTCCAGTAAGAAATGCACCAAGTAAAGCCTCCATAATCCATTGATGAAATCGTTACAATCAGTAACAATAGTCAAAAATAGTTGTGAGAAAAAAAATCTTAAACTCTCATGATGGCAGCCAGGCTAGGCTTCGATACCCAGCCAAAAGAGTGAGCTCAAAATAATACCTTTCCCTAATCAACTTTTCCTTGAAAAATGCTCATTAAGTTAAAATGGAAAAACCTTGAAGTCCAAGCCAAGTCAAAATTAATAATTAAAATCACAACATCAATGATTTAGTCGTTGTGGAAGAAGGCCGACCAAAAATAGTTTCTATTATCCAAGCTGTCAACAATAATGACCCCATGATAATTGCAAAGAATTCTACCATGTTGACTTAGAATAAATTAAGAACACATGAAGGCCAACAATAATAAGGTAATGAATTAAGTCACAGCCAAACCTCCTTCAACCTCCTTTTTAAAAAAAAAAAAAAATGACCTTGCAAATAGACTATGATATTAAATGAAATTACTTGCCAATGGTATAATCACCATAACATATGCCCAAGAAGATCATTAAAAGGATTTCCATGATCAAGACCAATTAAATGCATTGATGTAATAGACGCATATTCTGAACTGAAGCATAATTATGTGAATGAGATATTGATCCAATGATATCTGAGTAAACTGTGAAACCGTGTGAAGTACCAATTTCAGAAGACTGAAACTAAAAAGAGCCCTGAAGCTTAAAACCAATATCACAAACAAATTACTTGTGTAATCATGAGAACCTATAGCTGCATGAAGCTCAAGTTGATCAGTATGAAAACGTATTAAAATTCAAATTGAGAACTGAATCTGAATGCGAATGCCAAGTATGTAAACTATCCACTGAAGATAAACCATAAGAAACCAAATTGAAACTAACAAAGAATCAACTATAAGATAATTTGTCATCAAGGACAATCACAAATGAGAACCAACAAACTCCCCCTTTGTCCTTGATGGAAAAACACAAAAGAATCTCCCCCTTTTTGCCTCAAAGACAAAGAAAAGAAGAGAGGAGTGTGCAATGCCATGAAACACAATTGAGAAGCCAACCAAGAATATTATGAGAATCAGTAACAAATAAAGAGTAATAGTCAAATAATCAAGAATGAAGGAGAGCTATAAGGAATAAGAAATATAGCATGTTCCCCCTAAGCCAAAGCATGGTAAATTAGTGAAGTAACCATTGAGAGATAGCTCCGAATCGAAGTCTCAACCTTTCATAACTCTTTAGCTAAGGGCTTAGTGAAAATATCAGCCACTTGATCTTGTGAACCAACAAACTGTAAGCAGACTTCATTAGCCAAAACCTTTTCTTGAAGAAAGTGAAACTTGATAACAATATGTTTAGTGCGAGAGTGCATAACAGTATTTTTTGAAATATTTATTGCACTAGTGTTATCATAAAGAATGGAAACAGGTTTAGTAACAGCAATACCCATATCTAAAAGAGTCTGACTCATCCACAGTACTTGAGTACAACATGAAGTGGCAACAATGTATTCTACTTCAACAATGGAAAGAGAAATAGATTCTTGTTTCTTGTTGTGCCATGCCACTAAACAATCACCAAGAAAGAAAGTAGCACCATTGGTGCTTTTCCTATCATCCAGACAACCAGCCCAGTCAGCATCAGTGTATGCAATTAAAGAGAAATCACTTCTTCTAGGATACCAAAGACCATAGTCAAGAGTGCCCTGAATGTATTTAAAGTTCTGTTTAACATCAGTAACATGAGATTCTTTAGGTGATGCCTGAAAACATGCAGTCGTGCAAACTGCCTGCATAATGTTAGGTCTAGATGCAGTTAAATATAAAAGACTGCCGATCATTGATCTATATTTTGTTTGATTTGAATGAGGAGAATCATCAATTTTAGTAAGTTTGCATCCAGTAGCCATTGGAGTGCTAACAGAACGACATTCATCCATTTTAAATTTCTTAAGCATCTCTCTAGCATATTTGGTTTGAGAAAGAAATATTCCATTCTCACATTGAGAGATTTGAAGACCCAGAAAGAAATTTAATTCTCCTAACATTTACATTTCAAACTCATATTCCATTAGCTGAGAGTTCTTACTCAAAGTAACATTATTGCAGCCAAAGATAGTGTCATCAATATAAATTTCAACAACCAAAATATCAAAACCTTCAGTTTTAACATAAAGATTACTGTCCACACCTCCTCTAAACAAAGCCATTAGAAATTAAATGACTGTCCAGCCTAAAGTACCAAGCTCTAGGTGCTTTTTTTAAGCCATAGAGAGCCTTTTCAACCTAAAAACATGGTTAGGCGTATCTTTGCATATAAATCCTTCAGGCTATTCAACATAGACCTCTTCATCTAAATAGCCATTCAAAAAAGTAGTTTTGACATCCATTTGATAAACAGTAAAGTTTTTGTAAACATAATAAGCCAAGAATATTCTAATAGATTCTAGTCTAGCAACAGGTGCAGAGGTTTCACCAAATTCAATACCTTCTTGTTGAGCATAGCCTTTGTAGACAAATCTTGCTTTATTGCGAACAACATTGCCATTTTCATCAAGCTTATTTCTGTAAATCCATTTGCCTCCAATGACATTCTTGTCATCTGGTCTTAAGACTAACTCCCAAGTCTATTTTTTCTCAATTTGATCAATTTCCTCCTACATAGCATTAAGCCAACGTGAGTTTCTGAGAGCTTTGTTAAAAATTTTAGGCTCAAACTGAGTAACTAGATAGAAAGCTATTTGTGCCTTTTCATCATATTATGTAGCCTTTCTTCTAGTTTGAACTCTTGCATTTTTATCCCTAATAATTTGATCTTTGGGGTGATATTTAGCTAGAGTTTTCAAAGGAGCTTTTGATGCAACCTTTTCAGGACTTTCTTTTTCATTTTTAGGGCTTGTTGATTCAGCAATAGACTTTGTTGTTCAACTTCTTTTGAATTTGATTCAAGTTCAAGTCGTTCTTCCTCATTATCCTACAAAGTGTCAGCATCTAAATGTAATCTTTCATCAAAATTTACATTCACAACTTCAACAATCTTGTTAAGCATTATGTTAAGACATTTATAAGCTTTGCTATGAGTTAAGTATCCCAAAAAGATACCCTCATCGCACTTTGATTGAACGTTGCCAAGGTTATCATCATCTTTCTTGATAAAACACTTCAAAAAAATTTAAAGTATTTGACAGAAGCAGTTTTTCCATACCAAAAGTTCATAAGGAGTGTGTTTAGATTTCACCCTAAGCTGCACTCTATTCAAAATGTATATAGCTGAATGAACAACTTCTTTCCAATACATATTAGACAACTTAGTTTCATCTAGCATGGTTCTAGCTATTTCTTTTATAGTTCTATTCTTACTTTCAACAACCTCATTTTGTTGAGGAGTTTTTGTTGCAGCATACTATCTCTTAATGTCGTGTTGTTCACAGTAATCAATAAACTCTTGAGAGGTGAACTCACCTCCTTTGTCAAATCGCAGACATTTAAGTTTCAAATCAGATTCCTTCTCAACCAATTTACAAAAGATTTTAAACCTTTCAAAGGCTTATGATTTGTGCTTGAGAAATGTGACCCAAACCATTCTAGTATAATCATCCACAAACAACATAAAGTACTTTTCACCATTAATAGACCTTGTTTTGGTTGGTCCACATAAATCAGTATGCACAAGATGTAAAGGTTTCGAAGAAGAATTTTCTTTTGTTTTGAAGCTGATTTTGTTTTGTTTACCAGTTAAACATTCTTTGCACACATATATTTTTGGCTTGCTAAGACCTAGTAAACCTCTAACATTATGATTTTTACTAATTCTAACCAAATTTGCAAAGTTTATGTGTCCTAATATTTTATACCATAACCAGCTCTCTTCAATTTGGCCCATTAAACACATACCTTGATTATTGTCATTTCTTGATGTGTCGAGAAGATTGTACACATTTCCTTTTGTCCTCCTAGCTACAATAGCCTTTCCAAGCTTTTTCTTAATCTCACATCCCTACGAAGTGAAAAGAACATGATAACCACTATCATAGATTTGAATAACACTTAGAAGATTATGTTTGATACCTTCCACATAGTACACATTATAGATAGGAGTGTCTTCATTCAGAAGAAGTGAACCTCTACCTTTAATTTGAATACTAGAGTTATCACCAAACTTAACATATCCACCTACATAATCTTCAAGATTTATAAACTTATCCTTGTCGCCAGTCATATGGTTAGAACATCCATTGTCCAAGACCCATAAGTCCTTTTTCTTGGAATGAAATTTTTTTTGAACCAACATAGTTTGCTCAATGTTTTTGACAGTCTTAGGTTTCCAAACCTTTTTAATTTTCTACTGTTTAGATTGCAGATCAATTCTGTACTGTTTGAAAGAATGTCCCAAAGCATTGCATTTAAAACATCTGATCTGTCTAACAAAACCATAGAGTTGCTTAAGACCAAACTTGGGTATTATAGGATTCATAAGCCTACAAGTGCTCACCTTATGGCCAAATTTGTTGCAGAAAAAACAATAACCATAGAAGAAAGGATTGACTTTGTATGAAGGTCTATTACCTCTTAAAAACTGAACATGATCCTTACCAAATTCTGAGTGACTTGAACCTGAACCTTTGACTTCAGAAGAGGGGTTTTTTTTTGCATTTTCAATTGAGCATTCACCCTCTTCAAAACCAACACCAATTTTATCTTTATACATCTTTTGCTTGCTGAGCATCTCATTTAGTTTTAGAGTTCTTTCATATTTTTCAATTTCCTTCCTAAGATGGACTACTTCTTGTTCCAGTTTTTGAATTTCTTGATCTTTGCAGCTTATAGTCTCTCGAAGAAAGTCTTCAACTCTTTTAGCTTCTTCAAGCTGAGTTTTCAGAGAGACCATTTCTTGATCTGGTTTATGTTCTTGAGCAAGAACTTGTTTTTTGAGTTTTCTGACCTCTTTTAAAGAACATTTCAGCTCACTTTCAAGATCTACTTCACCTTCTTCAATGTCAATGGTGTTTGAATCATTTTACTAAGTAATTTGAGCCATGAAAAAAGTTTCATCTTCTTCAACTAATGAATCTTAAAACTCAATGTCAGATTCATCCTTACTAAACAAACTTTTCTTCTTTTTGAAATTGAAGTTTTTTTTAGGTTTGAAGGCCTTCTTCTTAGGCTATTTTTCAGTTGTCTCATCACAAATTTGATCATCATAGGGACACTTTGCAGCAAAGTGACCTATTTTACCACAGTTAAAACATTTAAAGGGAAGTTTTCCCTTATATTTTCATGATCCCTTTTTAAGTCTTCTAACAAAATCAGATTATTTAGAATCAGACAAATCTGATTCACTAACTTCGACTTTTTCTTTCTTTTCTTGTTGAATTGTTTTTGCTAGTTCTCATTTCATAGGTAGTAAGTATTCCTTGCAGGCTGTCTAAGGTAAGCTTATCAAAGTGTTTGTTTTCTTCTAGGGCTGAAACCTTATATTCAAATTTGGATGGTAAGGTTCTAACAACCTTTGTGACCACATCAAATTCATTAACCTCTTGACCTAAACCTTTCATTTCATTGAAAACTTCATCAACTCTTAGGAAATATTCAGCCACTTTTTCATCATCCTTCATATTCATCTCCTCAAACTGATGTTTGAGTGTAATGATTTTTGACAGTTTGACTTTCTCATTCCCTTGATATATAGTTTCAAGTTTTTCCCAAATTTCATGAGCAGATTTGCAATGCATGACTTTAATGAACACATCTTTAGTTAACCCACACAAGATGGCATGCTTAGCTTTGGCATTTGTTTCATACCTCTTTTTTTAGCAGGATAAGTGGGAATAGAGGCTGGTAAATTTTACTCATTTAAAACCATGCTCCAAACATCAACATCAAAAGAAATAAGTTCAAATCTTCCATTTCGATTTTCTAGAATGCATAATCTGTTCCATCAAATAATAGAGCTCTGGTTACAGAGGAACTATCTTGAGAATGTGCCATTAAAAACAAACTCCAAGACCAAGATCAATCCAAAGTGATTAAAACCTATCAGAGGACCCGACGCTTTGATACCAATTGTTAGAGTGAAAAGTGACACTAAGACGGGGGGTTGAATCAGTGTCAAACCAAAATCATACATTTTGCATAAAATAAAACATATTTCAGATTTGATCTCAATTTAATGATTAAATCATTCATGTATTGAATGTAATCATTCACATGCTACATTGAGAAATATAACAAACTGAATAACAACACAAATAAGAGGTGCAATCACACAGAATCAAAGATACACACAATTTTTGCTAAGTGGAAAACCTTGAAACAGGGAAGAAAAACCACTCCTGAAATGCCTTGTAGGCCTAATCAAATAATCCATTGCTCACAATGACTTATAGGCCAATTTTAGAGCATCCACTCAAGGAGCACCAACCCCTTGTTTTGAGACATCCATCTCAAGGAGTACCAACCCCTCAAATTATGTTTTGAACAACAATAATAACTCAGAGGATTTCTCAGTTTTTAGTTAAGCACATATTTCTTTGTTTTCTCGTCTACAGAATACCCGAAGGATTCAATCATTGAATCTTCAAAATACTATATAGAGAAGAAATTTACAATTTATTTGCCTCTTGTTATTTAGATTTTTATTGTAGAGTTTATCCATACATTTTCATATAGCCAAGGAATGATAATCTCAGAATTACAATTGCAGAATAGAAAAGTGTTTTCTGCTTCTATTTATACATCTTTTCAGGTATCAGGACTTCAATGAATTTCGTGGTCAAAGGAGAGAAGATTAAAGATAACTCTTTTTGATTTAAATGCTAGATAAGTAACTGTCTTTAGGAGTAATGGTTGATCAACCAAACTGAAAAGATTTTGACTGAAGTTAACAAAGCTTTTTACAATTGAAATCTTCATCTTGTACCCAGCAAGATTATTAATCAAAGTGAAATTAATTTAACAATACAAGAGCCATTTCACCCAGCTAAGATCCATCCTCAAAACTATAGAAAATAACTTTTAATGATAAAAAATATCATTTAGAAACTAATTTTTGATAACCCAAATTCCCATTTGATTGTTCCAGAAAACCCTGAATTTCAAACTTGAATTTCTGAAAACCCATGATCAAAAAACAACAAATTCTACAATGAATAAGGAGAATACAAAGTATAACTGATAGAATCTCAAAGACCACAAATACCCACTATCTGAAACTAATGAAAGCCCAAAATAATGTAGGCGTTACATTCCCAATACACTCAAACTAAAGTCATTATGATATAGCATGATAACCATTTTCCACATCTAATCAGAGAATTGAAGATTGTCAGATTTCCTAGTAAAAAACCTTCAATGAAAGAATAATGATTATTTATTAGGGCATCTCTTATTTTCACCCATATTACCAAAACTGACAAACAAAAACAACTATCACAGTCCAAGCATGATATTCTAACAGAGATTTCAATAACCCATGAATCCATTTCATGCAAAATGTCTTCAGCCACAAAGTGAAATTAAGAATCTAGAGAACGCATGAATATGCTAGGTAACACATGCTAACAAAGAACAATACAAGGCTGTAACCAAATAAATGTAAATACCTGAAGATGCAGATTTAAAAACAAACCAATAACATTTTTGGTTGTGCTCATTATCCTTTCTCCTTTTTCAAAACTTCCAGTAAGAAACACACCAAGTAAAGCCTCCATAATCCACTGATGAAACTGTTACAACTAGCAACAACAGTCAAAAACATCTGTGAGAAAAAAATCTTAAACTCTAATGATGGTGGCCAGGCTAGGGTTTGATACGCAGCCAAAAGAATGAGCTCGAAATAGTACCTTGCCCTAATCAACTTTGCCTGGAAAAATGCTCATTAAGTTAAAATGGTGAAAGCTTGAAGTCCAAGCCAAGTCAAAATTAATAATTAAAATCACAACATCAATGATTTAGTTGCTATCCAAGAAGGCTGACCAAAAACAATTTCTATTATCCAAGCTGTCCACAATAATGACCCCATGATAATTGCAAAGAAGTCGACCATGTTGACTTAGAATGAATTAAGAACACATGAAGGCCACCAATAATAAGGTAATGAATTAAGCTGCGGCCAAACCTCCTTCAACCTCCTTTTTTTTGAAAAAAAAATGATCTTGCAAATAGACTATGATATTAAATGAAATTACTTGCCAATGGTATAATCACCATAAAATATGCCCAAGAAGATCATTAAAAGGATTTCCATGATCGAGACCAATTAAATGAATTGATGTAATAAACACATAGTCTGAACTGAAGCATAATTATGTGAATGAGATACTGATCCAATGATATCTGAGTAAATTGTGAAACTGTGTGAAGTACCAATTTCAGAAGATTGAAACTAAAAAGAGCCCTAAAGCTTAAAACCAATGTTGCAAAAAAATTACTTGTGTAATCATGAGAACCTATAGCTACATGAAGCTCAAGCTGATCAGTATGAAAACATATTAAAATTCAAATTGAGAACTGAATCTGAATGCGAATGCCAAGTATGTAAACTGTCCACTGAAGATAGACCATAAGAAACCAAATTGAAACTAACAAAGAATCAACTGAAGAATCAACTATAAGATAATTTTTCATCAAGGACAATCACAACTATGAACCAATAGATTGTAATGAAAGGCACCTTCAATTTTACAAAAAATGTTAGTTACGGTAAATTGCAATTCAGTATCTTCATGTGATTGAAAAAAAAATGTACAAAATAATTACAGGTTGGAAATCATAGTGGATTGTGTTATTTGATTTTGAATGTGAGGGATACATAATTGAAACCAAATCAAGTTGAGGGGTGACTAACCAATTGGGTTGTTACATGTATAGGGTTTTACAACACTATGTGGGTTGTAGGTTTCATAACACCATCTCTTTTCCAACCTACCATTTTTTGACAGTATGAATGTATTGAAAACCTTTTTTTATTTAGATAGAAAGAATGTAATAAAAGGCACCTTCAAAATTTATCACGTCTTAGGTATAATAAAAATTGTGTTTCAAATTCCTCATATGACTGAAAAAATATATGCTTGGTTATCGTAGATGCTGCAATAGATTTTGGAACTTTAACTATCCATAACACTCACAACTTTTTTGCATATTATAGCCAACAACAAATTTGTACTTTAAAAGGGAAAGTGCTTCATACGGTGATGAAATTGTTTGAGGTGGCCGACACACTTGACATGGTGTGTACTGGTGCATATCCTTCAAGATAGTCATGTTCAAAAAACATGTGGGTAAGATCCTCTAATTACAAGATGCACTCAAATGTTTAATTTAAAGTGGGAATTTTCTAACCAGGAGATAAAAAAGGTTGTATAGAGGAGGTCCCCTAATTTTAGGAGAATGTTGAGCATTGAGGCAATGACATGTTTGTTAATTGATTTTAAACTTCCAATTAGTCTTTCCTTCCAATGCTTCAATCAGAATGCTTTACTATATATATGATACATGTATGAGAAAATTTTATAATTAGAGAGTGTTCAACATGCATATGATGTTGGATCACAACTATCCTCTTCTCACGCCCAAAAAGTGTGGTTGAAGTACACTAGGGGGAAACCAAAATTCCCACTTCCTCCCCCTAAAAAAAAATTGAGAGGGTCTGCAAAAAGGAAAATGTAAAAAAAAATTGTCTACTTCCTCTAAAAGAAAATGTGGAGGTGATGGAGGAAATATAGTTATACAATAGTCAGGAGAGGAAGGATAAGAGAAGGAAAATAATATTGATGTTGCGGGAGAAAAAGAGAATGCACAAAATGGTAATGTGGAATTAAAGTGTTAAATATGAATTTTGGTTGACTCATTTCTCCTCTTTTGATGCATACAAGGTTCATTTAACATTAACTTACATGACATGATAGGTTGATGGTCAACAACTGAATGCTATCCCCGAGAAGGGTATTGTTGATTTGGAATATGAAGCAATGCCCAAAAAAGTACAAGACTATTTTGTTCCTCTAAATCGTCCATCTACTGTTGAGAAGGAGGAGCGTACGTAGTCAAAAGTTTCAAGGTTCCTTCACACGAAGAAACTAGAAGAAATGGTGATTTCAAAAAAAAATTGAATGTTTGTCTTGATGATTTAAATGAATTACTCACATGCATCTAAATTTGATGTGATGCTTCAATTCCTACTATTATAGGGTAAGAATAAACATTGAAGTGTTGGCCACGAGTAGGGTACTATTGATTGAAGATGAAGTAGTTCCCAAGAAATCAGAAAATGTTGTTCCTCTCAACCCTCATTATAACATTGAGAAGAAGAAGCATACATGGTAAAAATTTTGAAGGAACCTTCCCATGAAAAAACTAGAAGAAATGGTGATTTTAAAATCTTATGTTTAATACTTGTTTTGATTATTTCAATGAATTGGTTGCATGTGTTTGAATTTAATGTGATGTTTCAATTCTTTCTATTACAGGACAAGGATGGACAACAAAGTGTTGGACTTGAGTAGGGTAGTGTCCAATTTGGAATGGAAAATGTTCCTCAAGAGGGAATCAAAGAAGAAAGGGTGTCTACAGAGGCGATCAAACAAGTGGTAGATGAATTAGTGAGTATCTACTTTGATTTATTGATTTGGGTAGAGATAGTAAGTTATTACCGTTTTTAATGCTTTTCACATTTACATATTGGGATGATAATATTCCTCTTTCTTGAGTATGGGAAAAGAAGTAGAAAAGTCATGGGAAAACAAATATTGAGGTGAGCATTGTATTCGTATGATTTCAGCAATCTAAAGTGTGGTATCTCCTTTCCTTGTGTACATATATTCTTGGAAATGGAAGTTTCAAATTGATATGTTTGTGTATGTATGGCCTGTTGTAAAATGTTTGGCATGTATTGCACAATAACAATTGTACACATATATTTCTATATTGTTGTCTGAATTTGTAAAGTTTGGTTATCTTCTTTGTCTTCTCACACCTTTTCCATGTTTTATGAGATATAAATGTTATTGGATTTGTACAGTTTTCCAAAAAGAAGGGCATTAAGCTTATTGGAGACATAGTTTCAATAGAAGTGGCAAAGGCTAATAAAGATGGGCATGGGGATGAGAAGTGAACTAGCCTACAAGTAAGAGAGGGTAATAAAGATGGACATGGGGATAGGGAGAGAACTAGCCTACAAGGGGGAGATGGAAATAAAGATGGACATAGGGATGGGGAGAGAAATGCCTTGCCATCTATATTGGTACCAACACAACACACTTCCATGCTTCTATTCCAATTTATTTATGAATCATTTATTATGACTTGAATTATGATTGGTGTTAATGTTATTTACATTGTAGGGAAATCTTGTTGATGAGGAGAGGATAGATACCGAGGGCATCACTTTTAAGGTCAATGATCATGTTGACATTTAAAAGGGGAATAAATTGGTTGGAAAAGAAATTGTAAATGTCGTGTCTAGAGGTGCTCTTTTCCACAATATTCCACTCCCTAAAGGTTGTGTGAAATTAAATTTTGTTAAGACCATTGCTCCTAACTACACACTACCTTATCTCGGTACTTGTTTATAGACTGTCAAAGAATTTGAGGACAACTTCATGATATGGAAGCTCAACAAGTTGAGGCCTTCTCTTTTGGAGGTACATATAAATGATTTTTTTGTAGTATATATCATAGTACCTTATATTTTTTTCCATCCATATGTTAATTCTTCAATATGTTTCTCATAGGTTGAAGGTGTTCAAAGTGTGAAGGTCAAAGTAGAGTCTCTCTAGAAATATTTTTTTACATATTCATTTGTGATGGTTTGTGGAAATGGAATCACCCCTCTGAAAGTGCATAGGAATCCAAAGAGTCATGCCAAATTTGACAAAGTCATCTCCTCAATTGCAAAGAATAAGAAATGTAAAGAGATGATGAGATAGGTTGACAATACTCATTTTGCATTGTAGCTTTCATCATTTAATTATTAAACAATTATGGTGTAGGCATATATTATTTTCATATGTTTGAACACTATGTAGTTCTTGTGCCTATAACACACAAGCCTCGTTCAGATCGGGGACCCCCTCTTTCCTTTTCACCTTCGTTAGGTCATTTTCAATTTTGCATCATTTTGTGTGCCCCTATTTTTGAGCTTAAGTTGGTCACATGCAGTAAAGTCATCAAAATACCTTTGGCCAAAATCACCTACCCCAGAATTTTGTAAGTCTTTTAGCTTTGCAGATTTGGACTTGTGGGTTTCTTTGTGCCTTTTTCTGCTGCATCCACTAGGCTTTGCAGACCAGTATTTGTGGGTCTTCCTTTGTGGAATTTTTCTATCTCTCTAATTCTATATGGAGACCAACCTTAGGCATCCACCTACATGGAAGGACCCACACCTTTCTTCGCCACCTGGGTATTCACTAAATGACTGCACTGACCTAGGTTTTTGCAACTCCACCAACCGACTTACCTATCATACTAGAATTTAATGTGCATCATTAATGTCATTTTTACTATAAATAGAAGTATCGAAACCTATCATTTTCACCCTTTTCTTTTGAAATTTTGATAGAAAAGGCAGAGCTCTTGTTCGCACAAGATCTTGCAACGAATTTGAGTCATATTTTCATCTAATTTCCATGTTCCTGGTAGGTTTGCGTTCAAACCCCCGTTTTAAATGCTCTTTTTAACTAGGGTTTCATAAATATTGAAAATATTCATGAAAAAAACCCTACTTTGGTGTGGCCTTCCATCAAACCTCTACAATCTCCAACCCCACATTGGAAATTCACCCCTAACATTCAAAATCATTTAGCATCATCCCAAATCATGTCCTCACACCTATGCAAAATCTCATTCCACCATTACCATTCTTCATGTGGTGAAGAATCCATTGTGGCTTGCACCATCATCCCCACCATCCCTATTAATTTTTGAAAATACTAGAGAAAATAACGAAGTCCTTGACCTCATGTGGGAAAACCTATGCAAGATTTTGCTTATAGGAAGCCCCCATCCCATCATTGTTGACTAGTGGCTGAGCTCTAACACCTTCCAATAGTGTAGGATCTGCCTTCATCACTGCTATCGACTAAACCTAAACCCGACACTCGCTAAAATTCACTAAGTCTTGACCACTCCATGGGCTTCCTTATGTGGCTTTCCATCATCCCACCACCATTATCTCACAATGAAGTCACCTCACCATCCCGCAATGTGAACCCCACTTCATTGGTCTCTATCTTTGAAGTTTTTTAAACAAAACAAGTTAAAAATCCGTATGCAAGAAAAATTATGTAGGAAGATGTCATCATAGATTCGTCTGCCTATTTCCACTACCTTACATGCAAGCACCTGCGTCTTCCTACATTGCGGACTTCACAGGGTGTTTGTCCCTTTTCCAAATTTTGGAGATTGTTAATGCACAACTTAAGTATTAGTGTCATTTGTGTACCGACGGTTGTGGACTGGCATCCTCTCATGGTTGGTCCTTAATAGAAAACTAATAGCATATGCCTGATATTTTTCCTTCACACTCCCAAAATCGTTGAAACTCCAAAGCATGACTCATAGTGTCTAAAACATTTGTGGGTTTCATAATGCAGACTTCCACATGTAGGTCACTGTTACCTAAATGCTACTACTTAATGGTTGAGATCTAACATCTTTCAACCTGATCATGGTGCCCACATACCCCAAACCTTCCAAAGCATCAAGGCCTAATCCAACAACACCAAGTACTTCATGACCTACTTACACATGTGCTTAATCATTCCTTAGGAGATTTTCCCTTAAGACCAATCATGCAAAAATCTAACTGTGGGCGATTGTTTGTAGGATTTTGTGACCCCAACATTGTCTTTCTCCAAACTACTTCTAATGACTTCCACCTAGGGGCAACCCACACCCTTGATCATGCATTTTCATAAATGATCTCGATGAACTTAGGAAGGTGAATGATGATGACCTTTAAGAATATATGAGTGGATCTAATTGGGTATGTGCAAGATCATCGTGCAAAAAACAGGCCCTTAAGTGGCAAAAAATTCAGAAAAATCAGTGTTAGGCAACTTGATGTAAATATTTAATAAGTTATCTATATTATTTCAAAAATATGTAAGAATAGAATTTGTAGAAAATTGAATGTAGTTTCTAAAATACTAGGTTTATTTAAAAATAAATTAAATCTCTTTGATGAAAATTTGAAATTTCAATGCAATAGTACTTAAATTTCAGGGAAAAAATAAGAAGTAGGTGTCTGTCTGACCACCCTAGCCATAATAAAATGATAATAATTTTTTGTAAGATTTTATATATAAGTAGAGGACTCATGTCTGGATGTGATGCATTATTTTTTATAATTTTTTTCCAAGCAACTTTTAGAAAATCCCATAGGTCAAAATTTGGCATAGAATGGAAAAAAAATATGATACCATTTGAAAGTTATAGATGTTTTTCAATCAGCCTATCGATCAGGACTTTAGTCGTAATTCTAATAGAAAATGAATAATAATTATTTATTAAATTCAAATTAAATCATAATTTATATTTTGTAAAGTTGAGAATCTCCTCTAAAAACCCTTTTCGTTTCATTAATTTTGGGTGAAAAAAAAGTTGTCAGCCACATACCCTCATAATATTGCCACTTTTTGGCGCACCATGATCCTACACATACCCAATTGATGTTTTCCTCCATAATATGTAAAATAATTACTGTACTCTATGTGTTCAGGATTTATGGAACTTGTTGAGGGATCATCCGCGAATCCCATAGGAAAATTTGGCAAGGGAAATAAGCTTGCTTGTATGCCAAGGGGAAAAGAGGTAAAGGAACAAATGACATATCAATTCCATGGGTGGAGTGTACCTCCAAGCTTGCTTCCACCTAGGACATAGTGTCTAATACAGACTTGGGACACGTCAATATTGATGAGTTCAAGAAAAGGGTGATGGTCAACCCTACCACTAAGGATGCATGAAGAATCAAAAAAGTGGCCTCATAAAGGCAATAGGCTTCCCTCCTGCATTAATTGCCCTTGAATTGGTCATGGATTTCTAGGAGTGCTACCACTCTAATCGAAAGATTATCAATAAATATGGAAGAGTACTAGTAGATTTGTCAGCTAAATGTATTGGAAGGAGATTTGACATCCCAACATTTGACAAAATGAAAGAGGCAGAGAAGGAATTCACTCAAAATGTGTTGTAACAGGAGCCCTTGGGATGTAAGAGAATGACTATCCAGCATTGGTTGAAGAATAGGAAGGGTAACATAAACAAAGTTCCCTAGAATCTATTAAGAAGTGACTTCTTTGAATAATATCATGATCTAGTTACTCTCCTAAGTAGGGTAATGGGCCTACCAATTTCTTCCTTCTTCAAATAATGGATGTTTTATTTTGTAGAAGAGATCATCCGAGGTAAGAGAAAATTCCATTGCGCAAAGATGATCAGTGATAGCATGCACAACTAGCTCCTGGTCGTAAAGAAAAAATCTCAATTTTACATGACATCGTATTTAGTCTAGCTCCTTGTAGATAAATTACCTTACAAAGGACTCTTCTATGCTTGAACACTAGGGATGAAGAAGGGAGAGTTGAAAGTCTATGACTGCTATCCCTAGTTGTAGTACAAGAACTTCAAAAGAGAATACAAAAGAGTAAATGATGCCTTTACAGGGCACATAATCAAAATCCTAGGAGGAGATTTTGAGAGGAGGGTATCACACAATGCAAAGTCCTTCATAAAAGGATTTGGGTACCTATTCATCCAGTTCCAAAAATTTACCTACATCAGAGTAAAAGGTTTCTCAGGTAGACCCTACCAGTTACCGCACTATCCTAATGATTGGATCATCTTGTTGGAGGTCTCTTAGTAGTTGGAGAATGTACACACATTATTGAATGATAAGCACCAAGCTGGGATTCCATATCCCCTAAGTTTTGGGTAGGGAATGTACTCTTTCCCTACTACCCAATGTGGAAAATACTAGATAGGGAGTTGGAAGAGTATAACTTGGAGCTCCATACAAACAAAGGAAGAATGGATCCTCACGACAAATTGAAGAAAGCAGTTGGAAGGTAATATGCCCACCAACCTCACATTGAGGATGTTTGGGCCAATTGTAATGATGATAAGGAGGTGCGGATGAGGTACTATATGAGGATGACCACTCAGTTTTTCAAGTTTGTCAAACTATTCCTAGTGCTTGACCAGATAGTTGAAGAAGATAAAATTGTGGATGATAGATACAATGCTCTAGTTGGGATTCCTCTACCTATCATTGATTGGAATGAAGAAGAGTTCACTAGCCTCAACATCCTCACCTGACACATCAAAAATAGAACAAGAGAGAAGGTGGATGCGCAAATTGCTCAACTCAAAGAGTAGGGTGCATAATTGACATGTGGCGAGCTTGAGGACAAGCTTGAAAATGAAACTGGAAATGGCACAGTTACTAGTTCATCAAGAGAAGCTCCCAAGTCCCTACCCATCACAAGGTCTAAGAAAAGGAAAGATGCACCCAACCATAAGCCCAAATAGAAGGTGTACTCCAGGAAGTCGACTAAGGGAAAATCATCCAAAAGGAAAAAGAGAATGGAGAAATTTGTACTTAAGATGCCTACCATTCAGGAAGAGGAACATCATGAAGAGGGAGAATAAATTGAGCACCACACTCACCACCTACCACAACCACTCTCGTTGCCACTGCCACTGTCGCCAATCTACCACCTTTCCGTTCTCAAGCTTTTCCCATCTCATCTCCACCCACCATGGACATCTTAGTCCACCTCACCTCCACCTTGCCCACTACTCAAGTTATGGTATTAGACTCCTCCTCCTATAATACCTCCCTATTATCCTCTTCCTCGCCCCTCTCTCCATTGCCCACATTCTTTACTCTACCACCATCCATACCATCAATTTCTATACTGTTGCCCATGTTTCCACATGCCTTCATGACATATATGAAAAGTATGCCCGTTGAACTATCTGGGGTTATCCTTGACTCCAAGGTCCAAGCTCTGATGGCTCAAAAAAAAAATTCCCTACCTCTTCCCCCACAACCTACTGAGCCACCAAAAATGGAGGCCATGATGTAGATCTCAGAAGATATGGAGAGACTCCACGTAGAGAAACATAGAGAGGGATTACAAAACATAGCTGAAGACCCCAAGGATTTAGAGAAATATGATTACTTTGAATATCTAGAGGGTGGATTAAGCATAAAATTGGACAAGGTGGCCTCCAGCAAGGAGAAGTCAAAAAATTCAGAAGAGGATGTTGAAGCCCTTGGGAAGCATTATGTGATAGAGACATCGGATCAAGAACTAGAAGAGACCCACCCAGAGGAACATCACTCCCAGGAGGGAAAAATGGACATGGATCCAGATGTAGAAATACTTTAGGAACCTCCATTGATTGGTTGAGAAAAGGGTCTAGCACAAGAAGAAGATATACCTCCAGAGAAGGAATAAGAGAAAGATAAAGAAGAAAAGAAAGATGTGTAGGTAGAGAGCTATGAGCCTGAACATCGAGCCAAGATTGCACATGAAGGAGAAAGGCCACCCCAAGAAGAAAACATCATTGAAGAGAATGTCACCAAAGAAAATGTGTAGATCAGTAAGCTTAAGTTGGAAGGACCATGATAGAAGAGGAGCCAAGTGAAGAGGAAAATAATTATGACGAGGGTTCCAATGATGAAGAGGATCGGCCTTGGGATGAGTGCAAAGAGGAGGGTGACCATGAATCCCCCAAGGGACAAATAGAGGTTCTTGCATGGCTGGAGTAGTAGTTGAAAAAGAAAGATCTAGTGGTCACTGACCCAAAAGCAAGGCTAGAGGCAATCCTAACCAAGGCTCAAACGAGAATCAAAAAGGAGAAGAAGCCCAAGCTTTACTTTCACATCATAGTAGATGCTTCTAGATTTCAAACATTGCAGGCTGCCACTCTAGTGACTAGTGGAGGTACAAGAACCATATAGGGGAAAGAATATCAAATATCCATGATTGACCTAGGCCTAGTGACCCATGAGCAAAAGATGTATGTTCTTCAAGGGTCCCTCTCTACCATCATACAACAAAGGTACATGGATTAGTCCACCAAAGAGGAGATGAAAGAACAAGTCATAAATCTCACCACCTACATTCAATAGCGGAAATCCATGGAAGAAGAGGCTCCTACAAAATCATCTACTCCTACTCTCCTCTAAGGAGGAGCTAAATAAAATGGAGAAGATAAAAAAATTGGACCAAGTCCATTGCAGATTGACTCAACCGCATGATATACAATGGCGACATGGGCATCTGCCATAGTGCCCGGATGTTCAATAAGTTCTAGAGTTTGTAAAAGTAGATAGAGGACATGATAAAGACATGCAATAGCTACTTCGAGATATACATGATTACCTATCCTAAGCTCGAGAGTGTCCACAAGCTCTCCCAAGGAATATGGGAGAAAGAGTTGGAACTATCAAAATATGACCTTTGGCTCATGGATCATGCTCAATGGGCCTGGATTATAGGAAGGATATCTTAGAGAAGGTCTTGCATGAGCTAGAGCTTGATCTTGAATGGGTTATAGGGCACCTAACTGATAGTTAAGATTATTTGAAGATGATGATAGACTATGAGATGCCAACTCTAGAGCTAGATCTAGAGAAAATCAATCCATTCTTTCATAAGAAGATGGAACAAGGGGCTGTGGACACACTGTCACTAGATTTCATGGATTTTTTTGGGAGGGATTTCACATAGACTAAGCAGGTTATCAAGGAAACACCCAAATGCACCAAGCACTAGGAGCAGGTCACTAAGAGACTCAAGAAGATAACCTTATAGATGCTCCAATTTGATGTCATGGAATGGGACAAGCTTCAGGCTATGATCAGGAAGTTCGTGGAATATGCTACTCTCCAAAAAAATGCTAGAAATCTAGTTATAGATGATGAATATTTGATAGCATAGCCCTAAAAGCTAGAAGTAGCTGAAAGACAAAATAGCTATAGTGTCAAGGTAGCTAACTAACAAAATAGGGAAAAGACAAAAATTTATTTTATATTGTCATATATTTGGAGGTAGGTGAAACCCTAATGTAAAATGAATCTTTTCCATTCATTTTTCTTTTGGAAAACTATAACATTTCATTTTCAAATTGAGTTGTTGCATGCTACATTATTTTGATGACCATTCTTCTTAGATTTTAGCTGTTTTAAGTTACTTTAGTTGTTAGTTCATGTTGTTCTTTAATGGTGAAGAGTGCTATAATGTCTTCATAACTCATACCTACTTGTACTGAACATCATTTCCATTGCTGCAATTAAGTCATGCTTTACCTTAGAAGGCACTAGTTTCATCTATAGGCTATCCTTGGTTAAGTTCTGTCCATTGTAGCATCCTCCATTGGGTCTAGGAAACTTCTAAAAAAATTCCCTTTAGTTTCTCTTCCAGCATCCAAATCTCCTAAACCAACTAGCAGACCCATGTGACCATAAATGTGAGAAATTTTCCAAGATTAGTCATGAGACACCTGAGAGACATTTCAAAACTTAGTTGCAAAAAACATAGCATATCTGCCTACACCCATCAAAGAATTGGTGCTACACCAAGCTTTGGATCAAATTGTCCTTCTCGCCTCAAGAGTACTTAGATCCACACCTGTTTCAATAACTAAACACCCACTTAAAAGATCCAAGAGAGGGGAAGCGCTTTGGTTGACAGAGATGGCAGTCCTCACCCCTTTCAACCTCAAGGGTCAACCTCTACCTTCATAACCATGGATCCATGCTAGTCCAAGTTCCACGATCCATCAAGGAATGCATATTGAACCCTATAACTTATTATGGGATTTATATTGGTACATCTCTACCAACTGTCCTTTATCAAAGAATCCAACCAACATTCACTCATTTGTTCCATTTCAAGAGCTAATTTCTCATAATGATCGATGAGCTTAGGTAATACAGTATCAAACAGAATCTAACTCACATCTGCCTCAAGGCAAAGGACTAGGCATAATGAGCAAGGCATTCTCAAACCATACAGCTTCAGGAAAATTACAGACATCAAGGTCTTGGGTATTCTAGGTCAGCACCCAAATGATGTTAATGGTACCTCCTCGATACTGGGGTCAACTTACCATCCAAACTCAAAGACAGTATGCTAAAATCCTTCCATAAGATTGCTGCCAACACCCCATCCACCCACATTGAAACCGTCATTCCTTACATAAATAAACCTTCCCTTTGGAACCAATAAAAACAAAAGTCTTACAAATCAAAAGATCAAATCAAATGTCAAAGGACATTAATTAACAAAAAACAAGTGGACAAATGAAATTAAAAATTTCCCAAAGGAAAGTGGATCAAGCAAGACAAATATGTCAAAAGAAAATTTCAATCACAAAATGGAGTTACAACAAAAAGACTCAAGATAACAAACAATCCCTTCAAAATGGTCATCAATCATCCAACCAAAAGTGTTGGTTCCAAACACCATCCCTCCAAAATCCGTCATCCAATTTCCCAAAACAAATTCAAAGTGATTCTCCAAACATCCAAACAACCTTTCCACGTCCACCATCATTCGTCTAACCTAAGATCTGGCCTAAAGTCCAAAAATCCTATCAACAAATGATCACATCAAGGCACAACTCTTTATCATATGGACTCTCTGGCACTTTATTGTGATGTGAATCCACAATAAGGCCAACTCTCCATTTAAAGGCCACAATGACATCAATACAGTAGAAAAAAGTGCTACGATCTTGACAAGACAACTCCTTCAGTAAGATCATTATTGGCATTTCATGTCAAACCCATCTATTCAACACCGTCAGTGGATTCAGGACTCCAGTGGTTATCTAAAGCAGAAAGGCTATCCACAAAATCAGAAATAAAAAAAAAATTAAAAATCAAAAAAACATCACCCTGATTTATCCTGCAAATAGATTTCTAAAAATGGTCTCGTATATTGGAAGAAGAACATGTAACAGAAAAATTTGTCCAATGGTGAAAAACTCCAAACAGGCACCCTGGATAAGTACCACGATGAAAACCTGGCAAACAGGCATCATGTGTAAAATTAATCATCTACTTGACCAAATACTTGGGGGCAAGTCGTCTACCCTCACATGCCTACCTCATGACATTGACATCCATCTAAACCCTATCAACTTCCGTCCATTTTCCCACCTACCTTGGTCTTGACATAAAACTGACACACATAAATCATGCTTTGGGAAAACTCTTGACATGTCCATCCTTCGGTCATACACGATTCATGAAACATCATGTCATTGACTGTCATAGTCTTATTGTCCTTATATGACATAGTCCTTGAAAACCATATCCAATTCCCTTAGTCTCATGTCTCCCATCCTTTACCAATCCACCTTTTGTCCTTTATGCTTGTCACCTATCTTGGCTTTCCTTGTCAAACAGTCTAAGGATAATCATCATCCCATCTAGTCCTAACCAAGTCATTCTAAATGCAAGGAGTCTCATCCATACAAGCACATTATCCAAAACATTACTTGACTGCATTCCTAGCTCGGCTGTAGACCTTCATACTGTCATCACATTATTGTCATCGTCCTCACATTGTTTCAGGATGCGTCCTTCCCACGTCAAACAACATTGTCATCACCTGTTAATGGGTATTCAACTTGACTAGGGGCACACAATGTTTGTCCTTGGATTCCCATGTGTAGGATCAGTCATATGCATTTGTCACGATCCTCTTAAACATCAAAATCTAAAAAAATCATAAAACGACAAAAAGACAAAAACATCATAAAAAGTCCTAAAAAAAAGAGACCAAAAAACATCACAAAAAGTCCTAAAAAAAGACAAAAACATCATAAAAATCTTCAAAAAAGACAAAAACATCATAAAATGTCTTGAAGAAAGACCTAAAAAATCATAAAATGGCCTGAAGAAAAACACAAAACATTCAAATCAATGTCAAAATCCTAAAAATGGAGTCAAATTCAGTCATGTCAGTCAGTCCATGTCGTTGTCGAACTACATTGTCTCTGCACATTTGCTACTTAGGCAAGGCCATCAATTGATGAGTCCCTAAGACATTAGGTCAGTCCTTTTAGGTTGGTCCAAATAAAATCATGGCATTTGTCATAATTGTCACATCAGTCAAATAAGTTAGACATAGTCAAACTCAAACACAAGACAGTCATTTGAAATGTCAATGTCAAAATTGGTCAAAATTAGACAGCATAAGCCAATCAATCATACAGTCAACATCAGTCAACTTGCCAAAACATATTACTCAAAACAATGTCAATCTCGTCACTCTTTGGTCCTCTTCAAGATGTGTCCTTCTTGGAGTTAGACCTCGTCAAAATGTCCTTTGCCTTTTTTAGGATGTGTCCTTCCTGACAATAGGCCCCATCAAACCGTCAACACCGTCAAATTGCCAAAGCTCTTAAATGGTTAAAACTGTCAAACCGACAAGAAATCAATCTTTGGCAAACAAACATTGGAAAACAAAATAAAATGGGTGTTAATCTTTTTGGTCTATCTTTTCTTATCTTTTGACTATCTTGGCTATTTTGTCTTATATTTTTACTATCTTGTCTTTTGGTCATGTTACTAGCTACCTTGAGGATGTCCCATGAAGGATTTAGAGGTGCGATGACATCTCCTGGCCTATTTTATTTTCTTTGACTGTTGTCTATGGATTGTCTTGACAAAAAGACTGGGGCAACTTCGCCCTTAGTATGAGTTACGACATTCCTTGTCTGTGACTATCTGTTTTTCAAATGGATGACCTTGCACACCTTGATCTACGTCATATCATGGTGTTTGTTGTCCATTAGTGTCATTTTTACTACCCAATGATGATTAAGAGCAATAAATATTAAAATTCCTATGGTAAGGTTTGAAGGATTTGGTCTAGGAACTTACATGCATCATCTTTAGTCATGTCATCTTCTCTCACCCATCTCATATAGGCATTGCATCCATATCATCATCCATATCTTTTGCACTAACATCTTCTTTGTCTCTTCATATTCTAGTCTTCTTATTAATTTCGAGAGCACACCCATGTTCTTCGAACCCGTCTGTCCTCTCGAGGGGGCATACCGCAACCCTCCTCGTCATTCTTCCTCATCTTATTTTGCACTAGGGCATTTTTTGACTTATTTTCTTTGTCACAATGCGACATGCTACATTATGACAAAGAGGGGAAAAATGTAGACATCTAAAAATGACCTAGGCCTGCAAGCTTCATTTTTACCACTTTTGTCCTAGCATAATTGTGACATTTAATTATGTCCTTGGTCCACATTCGACTATTGATTAAATAATTCATAATTATTTAATTAATTCATGTCACCTATTCTTCACGATTATTAAATAAATAAATTTTATTTATTTATTAAATAGGTCATTAACTGTCTAAGCTTTTCTTTAATTAAATAAATTTCTTAATTTATTTAATTCCCCCTTTTTGCATTTAATTCTTATTGATTATTAAATAAATGAATTACATTTATTTATTTAATACATCACTAATTGTCTTAATTAAATAAGTTGATTAATTTATTTAATTAATTAATCTCATCTCCTAAATTAAATAATTAAATTTAATTATTTAATTTCCAATTGATATTCCTCTCATTTTAAATAAATTAAATTATTTAAAATGTCATGTCAATCCTAACTATTGGTCCTTTTTGATAAATAATCTGAAAAAGATTATTTATTATCTCTCGAAATCCATAATTTGAATTATTTTAATTCAAATTAGTAATTAATCTTCCAAAAATCAAGCAATCAGGCAGATTCTTGATTTTCCAAATCTTATCTTCAGTCCACATCTTATCTCTTTGATTTTTTGAATCTTGCAAATCAGGCAAGCTTATCTTCTTGATTTTTCAAAAATCTTTATTTTCTAATTAATTTGTCTCATTTATTCTCCACCGTCGATCTGATTTTATTCTGACCGTTTGATTAAAGATTTTACCCTAACCCTAATTAGGGATTCTCAGGTTTAATCTAGATCGTTCATTTTAGGTTCTTATCATCGATTTATCTCGTCCGTCCATTTGAAATGGCATTTTCTATAAAATGCCATCTTCTTCTCATTTTTCAAGGACACACACAGAGGTTGACATTTTACTTAATTACTATAGGCATTCATTTACTTAGTTTCACATATTTTGTCATAGGCATTTGATTAATATTGGCATTTGTTTAGACATAGACATAGGAATTGGCAATAGTCATAGGCATATCAAATCCTTCAAATCTTGTTGTAGGACTTAGGCATTTGTAGATTGCTCGCATGACGAATCTGAGGGCAACATATTATCCAACAAGTAAGGAGGTGTAACGAAGGTGAAGCATGGAAGATGGAGATTCTTGGTAATATCGTTCTTGTATTTTCATTTCATTTCCATTGTACTTCATTATTTCAATGGATTTTAATGTTATTTGTGCTAACCATTTAACAATCTGATTTTTCCCTTGATACAGATAGCATGCACAACTAGCTCCTGGTCGTAAAGAAAAAATCTCAATTTTACATGACATCGTATTTAGTCTAGCTCCTTGTAGATAAATTACCTTACAAAGGACTCTTCTATGCTTGAACACTAGGGATGAAGAAGGGAGAGTTGAAAGTCTATGACTGCTATCCCTAGTTGTAGTACAAGAACTTCAAAAGAGAATACAAAAGAGTAAATGATGCCTTTACAGGGCACATAATCAAAATCCTAGGAGGAGATTTTGAGAGGAGGGTATCACACAATGCAAAGTCCTTCATAAAAGGATTTGGGTACCTATTCATCCAGTTCCAAAAATTTACCTACATCAGAGTAAAAGGTTTCTCAGGTAGACCCTACCAGTTACCGCACTATCCTAATGATTGGATCATCTTGTTGGAGGTCTCTTAGTAGTTGGAGAATGTACACACATTATTGAATGATAAGCACCAAGCTGGGATTCCATATCCCCTAAGTTTTGGGTAGGGAATGTACTCTTTCCCTACTACCCAATGTGGAAAATACTAGATAGGGAGTTGGAAGAGTATAACTTGGAGCTCCATACAAACAAAGGAAGAATGGATCCTCACGACAAATTGAAGAAAGCAGTTGGAAGGTAATATGCCCACCAACCTCACATTGAGGATGTTTGGGCCAATTGTAATGATGATAAGGAGGTGCGGATGAGGTACTATATGAGGATGACCACTCAGTTTTTCAAGTTTGTCAAACTATTCCTAGTGCTTGACCAGATAGTTGAAGAAGATAAAATTGTGGATGATAGATACAATGCTCTAGTTGGGATTCCTCTACCTATCATTGATTGGAATGAAGAAGAGTTCACTAGCCTCAACATCCTCACCTGACACATCAAAAATAGAACAAGAGAGAAGGTGGATGCGCAAATTGCTCAACTCAAAGAGTAGGGTGCATAATTGACATGTGGCGAGCTTGAGGACAAGCTTGAAAATGAAACTGGAAATGGCACAGTTACTAGTTCATCAAGAGAAGCTCCCAAGTCCCTACCCATCACAAGGTCTAAGAAAAGGAAAGATGCACCCAACCATAAGCCCAAATAGAAGGTGTACTCCAGGAAGTCGACTAAGGGAAAATCATCCAAAAGGAAAAAGAGAATGGAGAAATTTGTACTTAAGATGCCTACCATTCAGGAAGAGGAACATCATGAAGAGGGAGAATAAATTGAGCACCACACTCACCACCTACCACAACCACTCTCGTTGCCACTGCCACTGTCGCCAATCTACCACCTTTCCGTTCTCAAGCTTTTCCCATCTCATCTCCACCCACCATGGACATCTTAGTCCACCTCACCTCCACCTTGCCCACTACTCAAGTTATGGTATTAGACTCCTCCTCCTATAATACCTCCCTATTATCCTCTTCCTCGCCCCTCTCTCCATTGCCCACATTCTTTACTCTACCACCATCCATACCATCAATTTCTATACTGTTGCCCATGTTTCCACATGCCTTCATGACATATATGAAAAGTATGCCCGTTGAACTATCTGGGGTTATCCTTGACTCCAAGGTCCAAGCTCTGATGGCTCAAAAAAAAAATTCCCTACCTCTTCCCCCACAACCTACTGAGCCACCAAAAATGGAGGCCATGATGTAGATCTCAGAAGATATGGAGAGACTCCACGTAGAGAAACATAGAGAGGGATTACAAAACATAGCTGAAGACCCCAAGGATTTAGAGAAATATGATTACTTTGAATATCTAGAGGGTGGATTAAGCATAAAATTGGACAAGGTGGCCTCCAGCAAGGAGAAGTCAAAAAATTCAGAAGAGGATGTTGAAGCCCTTGGGAAGCATTATGTGATAGAGACATCGGATCAAGAACTAGAAGAGACCCACCCAGAGGAACATCACTCCCAGGAGGGAAAAATGGACATGGATCCAGATGTAGAAATACTTTAGGAACCTCCATTGATTGGTTGAGAAAAGGGTCTAGCACAAGAAGAAGATATACCTCCAGAGAAGGAATAAGAGAAAGATAAAGAAGAAAAGAAAGATGTGTAGGTAGAGAGCTATGAGCCTGAACATCGAGCCAAGATTGCACATGAAGGAGAAAGGCCACCCCAAGAAGAAAACATCATTGAAGAGAATGTCACCAAAGAAAATGTGTAGATCAGTAAGCTTAAGTTGGAAGGACCATGATAGAAGAGGAGCCAAGTGAAGAGGAAAATAATTATGACGAGGGTTCCAATGATGAAGAGGATCGGCCTTGGGATGAGTGCAAAGAGGAGGGTGACCATGAATCCCCCAAGGGACAAATAGAGGTTCTTGCATGGCTGGAGTAGTAGTTGAAAAAGAAAGATCTAGTGGTCACTGACCCAAAAGCAAGGCTAGAGGCAATCCTAACCAAGGCTCAAACGAGAATCAAAAAGGAGAAGAAGCCCAAGCTTTACTTTCACATCATAGTAGATGCTTCTAGATTTCAAACATTGCAGGCTGCCACTCTAGTGACTAGTGGAGGTACAAGAACCATATAGGGGAAAGAATATCAAATATCCATGATTGACCTAGGCCTAGTGACCCATGAGCAAAAGATGTATGTTCTTCAAGGGTCCCTCTCTACCATCATACAACAAAGGTACATGGATTAGTCCACCAAAGAGGAGATGAAAGAACAAGTCATAAATCTCACCACCTACATTCAATAGCGGAAATCCATGGAAGAAGAGGCTCCTACAAAATCATCTACTCCTACTCTCCTCTAAGGAGGAGCTAAATAAAATGGAGAAGATAAAAAAATTGGACCAAGTCCATTGCAGATTGACTCAACCGCATGATATACAATGGCGACATGGGCATCTGCCATAGTGCCCGGATGTTCAATAAGTTCTAGAGTTTGTAAAAGTAGATAGAGGACATGATAAAGACATGCAATAGCTACTTCGAGATATACATGATTACCTATCCTAAGCTCGAGAGTGTCCACAAGCTCTCCCAAGGAATATGGGAGAAAGAGTTGGAACTATCAAAATATGACCTTTGGCTCATGGAGTCATGCTCAATGGGCCTGGATTATAGGAAGGATATCTTAGAGAAGGTCTTGCATGAGCTAGAGCTTGATCTTGAATGGGTTATAGGGCACCTAACTGATAGTTAAGATTATTTGAAGATGATGATAGACTATGAGATGCCAACTCTAGAGCTAGATCTAGAGAAAATCAATCCATTCTTTCATAAGAAGATGGAACAAGGGGCTGTGGACACACTGTCACTAGATTTCATGGATTTTTTTGGGAGGGATTTCACATAGACTAAGCAGGTTATCAAGGAAACACCCAAATGCACCAAGCACTAGGAGCAGGTCACTAAGAGACTCAAGAAGATAACCTTATAGATGCTCCAATTTGATGTCATGGAATGGGACAAGCTTCAGGCTATGATCAGGAAGTTCGTGGAATATGCTACTCTCCAAAAAAATGCTAGAAATCTAGTTATAGATGATGAATATTTGATAGCATAGCCCTAAAAGCTAGAAGTAGCTGAAAGACAAAATAGCTATAGTGTCAAGGTAGCTAACTAACAAAATAGGGAAAAGACAAAAATTTATTTTATATTGTCATATATTTGGAGGTAGGTGAAACCCTAATGTAAAATGAATCTTTTCCATTCATTTTTCTTTTGGAAAACTATAAATAGGGGCATCCTCTCATTTTCAAATGGAGAGATGAGTTGTTGTGTAAAGGCATGCTAGAGAAAATTAATGAGAAAAGCATTATTTTGATGGTTTCTTGTGTTTTCTTCTTATGTGTGCATGATTCATTCTGCCAATCTTAGATTTTAGCTTCCTTTTTCTTTGTTTTAAGTTACTTTAGTTGTTAGTTCATGTTGTTCTTTAATGGTGAAGAGTGCTATAGTGTTGATGTCTTCATAACTCATACTTTTGTTGTTTATTGATGATAAACTACTATGTAAAGTTGGTCTGAACATCATTTCCATTGCTGCAATTAAGTTTAGTTGTTATTCATGCTTTAATGGTGAATGAATGGTTTGAAAATCTATAAAGCTTAGAAGAATGCACTAGTTTCATGAGACTATAGGCTATCCTTGGTTAAGTGGAGCTTAGTTTTAGGAAGACTGTCCATTGTAGCATCCTCCATTGTTACTGTTCAATATTAGTTGTAGATCTAGGAAACTTCTAAAAAAAATTCCCTTTAGAACTTTCTTTAAAATTGAAGTGAAAACAAAGTTCCAGCATCATTATAAAGTCAAATCTTATGGAAAATATGGATTTTTAGTTTGTTGTCCTAAACTTGTAGCAACTATCCTTCATTTCCAAAATTTACAAAATTCCTTTTGCAGACCCAATTCCCTCCATACTTAGTGACCATAAATTCCCTTTGTGATTACCAATAAATCACATCAACCAATTGAAATTTTCCAAGATTAGTCATGACCTGACACCTGAGAGACCTTGGGGTGATTTCTAAAACTTAGTTGCAAAAATTACCTTTCAAGAGAGGTAGCATATTTGTGTGCTGCCTATGTTGAGAAAGTGTGAAAACACCCATCAACAGAATTGGTGCTAGAATGAGGGACACCAAGCTACGTTGGATCAAATTGGGTCCTTCTCGCCTCAAATATTTCATAGAGTACTTAGATCCACACCTGGAAAGGGAGAATTTCAATAACTAAAGACACCCACTAAGGCTAAAAGATCCAAGAGAGGGGAAGCATCAGCTTCAGCCCCACCCACTCATCCTCTATCCCCTCCATATCCTTCCATCCATCCATCTCATTCCTCTCCTTCACTCCTAATAGCATTTCCATCCTCCTCTCTGTTTCAAACAATATTCTCACCCCTTGCTTCCCACAGCCTAGGTGTTGTTCCAACCCCTACACTTCACTTCCAAGGCAGTGCCTTAGCTGCTACCCCATTTCAACCTCAAGTTACTATAGCACAAGTGCAACCTCTACCTCCCATATTGGCTTGGTTGGCTAATAACCTATCACCCTTGTCTTTCAACAACTACCATGACATGCCAAAGAATTAGGAAGGATTCTAGTCCAAGTTCCACCCACATGATCCAGAAGGGAAAGCAGAAGAACACATCAAGATTTTCCAAAAATCCTTGAAAGACATGCATATTGAACATGAGGATGTGGCCTATAGGCTCTTCCCTTACTTATTATGGGATGAGGCCTTATATTGGTACATCCATCTACCAACTGGATCCATCACTACCTGGGATCAAATGAAGAACACATTGTTACAAAAGTTCAAGGTGCCTTTCAGCCCCACAAATTTATATCAGTCATTTGTGTCCATTTGAAGGGAATTCAATGAGCTAATTAGCTCATTCAATGATCGATTTCATAGAGCTTACATGAAATTGTAGATGTTGTATGTGATGGATGATTCCTTAGCTAGGATTGTGTATTACCCTACCTTGGATAACCTCACATCTGCCTTAGTCAAAAGGATGCACCCACAACCTTCTGAATTGATAGGTGCATATGTGGAAGCCATCAAAGCAAGCCAGGATTTGGGGTAGCACATTGTAGGTCCAATACCCTTATTGGGACTAATCACTAACCCTTCTCAAATCCAAGGGCTTACTCATGCCTTGGCTCATCAGACAAGTATGCTAAACCAAGTTCCACAGTTGCCAATAGTGCCACATCCGGGGCAGCCATTGAATCAGTTCCTAATTACCTGTACCTCTAGAATAGCATGTTTACCACCAATAGCCTCAAGTTCCTACATACTTTTAGAATTCAGATTTCCCATCTGCCTAATAGAACCAACCAATGACACAACTAGTGTTCCTCCATAATTTAGTGCCACAACAGAATAACATCAAGAAGAATTAGATTGATGAGCTGACTAAGCTAGTAAATAAGTTATCCACAAAAATGACTCATCTAAGGAATCAAAACAATCAACTTGAAGCTTCTCAAAGGAGCATCCAAGCCAACCTCAATAAAGATAATTGTGATTTTGGTGCACCTTTTGGAAAAATTTATGAAAGGGGACAAAATTCATGACAAAGCTTCGAAAGGAGGCCTTCATAGAGGAAAAATTGAACTTGGAATACTATACCAAAGAATGGAGGAATTTCTAAACCTCTTGATCAACCAGGTGACATTGATAAGTCCACAAGCAGAGTATATATGGTGTAGGCTACCTTATTTGGGTGGTGTTGAATCCACAAGAAAAATAGGCACTCCAAGTTAGATTGCCTAGAATTCCAAACTACAGTAGAAATTTTCCAAGTAGAAGTCTAGAATGTTGTTGATGGCTCAAGATGTAGAGATCTTTTCTTGTCAAACCCATATGATTCCTCGGTCCTAGTGGTCAACCAAGCTCCTTTACCAAGGGGTGAAAGAAAATTTCCTAAGGAGTCTGCCCCAAAAGGGGAAGACATGAAAGAGGTAAGTAACGAGATTCCTTTATCTCAGCTCTTTGATTTAGTAGAAAATGGTCTCGTATATGTGGAAGATCCACATGAGGACAATGTATAGATGTTCCACCAAAGAGAAACTCCTTACAACTTGAGAAATAGGCAAGTTGGTGGTCCTTTTACTACCTCTACTAATCCTCATAACTTTAATACTCCACTTGATCCAAATGCTAGAAATATTCCAACCTACCCTCACATGCCTACTCAGTACTTCAATAGAAATAGGAAGAAAAATCAACTCAAGATCCTCCCACTAACTTCTCCCTAATAAAATTTCTAAAGAAAAAGTTGAGAAATTGGGAGAATATGTGGCAGAGGAGCTTAAGAAAGTCAAAATGATTTTTTTAGCCTTTGAATTGTTAAGGGTACCCACTGTCCAAAACACCCTCTTTAGGTATCTAAATGGAATAGCTCCATGAAAATCCACCCAAAAGGTACCTGCAAAGAAGGTATCATTTGACATCTCCAATAGTGAGCCTGTAATTGGAGAAATCTTGGGAAAGAAACCTGATCAGCCGCTGAACCAACAAGTTAGCAAAAATCAGCCATTAGATAAATCTCTTGCCAAGGAGTGAAATAAGATCCAAACAAAGGATAAATGCAATGAAAAGGATAAGGGTCAAGTAGAACATGTTGATGTTACCATAGGTCTATTCTAGGGGAGGTTGGAAACTCTGCCTTTCTTGTTGACTATTTGCATCTTTGGAAAAAATCTGCACAACTTCCTGCTCGATTGAGGAGCTTCTACAAATGTCATGCATTTTGCAGTATGCCAAGTGATAGCAATAACTCTGACCCCCTCTCAACAAAAAGTGACTCAGTTTGACAAGACCAAAGTGAACATAGTTAGGGAAATGAATATAATTCCTATACAAATTGTAGCGAATCCAAAAGTGCAGTAGGTGATTGACATTTAGGTTGATGATATTCTTGACACGTATGGCATTATGTTGGGAAGATACTTCACTTGATATTTGAATGGATATGTTACAACATATTTCTCACATCTATGGCTTCCATGGAAGGGACTACCAAATCAAATCTACATTGAGTGGGAGCCTTGAATGAAGTTCATGATCAGTAAGTACAACAACATGAACGAAGTGTTGTTTGCAAAAACAGAGTTGGGAAATTATTTTCCCATGGCTTACCAGGGTAATGGGGAGTTTTAAGGAGATGAAGTGGCAAAAGAGTTCCTTGTGCTATGTAGTATGATTACCAATTTGACCCATGCTCCTAGTAGCATAGAATTGTTGATAGATTCTAAAGATGAAGAATATTATGAAGATGGTAGTCTTGGATTGTTTGATGGATTCCAAGAATTTATGCATAAATGTGCACAAGGTCAACTCAGTGTAGGAATAAGAATGGATTTCCAAGATTTGTTGCTACCTAGCTGGTGTAGGGTACATAATACAGCTCATTTTGAATTCAAATGTTTCTTATTTCAGTTAGTAGTAGAGCATATCAAAGGACAAGTCATTCCAAAAGAAGTTGAAAAAGAATAGCAAGACCAACCCATTTATACGTAGCCACCCAAGGATACGGAAGTAGATGCACAACAAAGAAAGAAAGCATGATCCACTAGCTCCAAAGTCAAAGGTCCTTCTAAGTTTAGGATGATATGCTTTGATGGATCTAAGTCCAAGAAAGGAGCAGGAGCAGGTTTTGAGCTCATCATTCCCACAGGTAAGACATATTTTGCTATCCATAGACTCCAATTTTATTGTATAAATAATGTAGTATTATACCAAGCATTGGTCCATGGGATTTTAATGCCATTGAGAAAGAAAGTTAAAATGTTGCAAGTATTTGGTGATTCCTAGCTAGTGGTAAAACAAGTTAGGAAACTATACTCCTGTCATGATATAAGGTTAGAAAACTATAGACATAGGGTGTGGGATCTCATAGAAGGCTTAAATGCATTCAATATTTAGTTGATCCCTTGTAGTAAGAATCATATTGCAGATGCATTAGCCCAAGTAGCTAGTACCCTCTATCCTTTATCCTTTAATCTGTTTAATGACGATAAGCATACCTTGGATTTCATCACAAGTTTCAATGTGTTTTCCACTCAAATAATTGATGAAGTAGAACCTAAGGAAGCTGAGCTTGACATTGAAGGGGCCATCAATTTGAAGAGAAACACAACACCAAGAGGCATGGTCCATCTAGAAAGAATATTTGATGTAGATCAAATAAGGGACCAGGATTAACAGACTAAGAAAGAGTCAATAGATAATCAATGTGACACTCACAACATGGGTACGACTAAAGAAGATAAAAATGTTTGTATAGGAAAAGTGTGCATAGCCCAAGAAATAAAAGGAATTGTAGATTCCCTATGTACCTACTATGATGTGATAGCTTGGGTATATGCAGACCTAAAGATGTATGATACTTCAATTATTACTCATACCATTCCACTTAAGCCAGATATACGACCTTTTTAGTAACGTCAGTGCCCAATTAACACACTATTGGAACCTATTATCTTCAAGGAAGTGAAAAAGCTACTGCCATCCCAAATTATCTTTCCCATCAGGCACTCCACATGGGTGGCTAATTTGGTTTTGATAAAAAAGAAGAACAAGGAAATCATACTATATATGGATTTCTAGAACCTAAAGATAGCTTCTGAAAAGGAAAACTATTTGGTGCCTCCTTGGATGAGGTATTTCAAGTAGTAAATGAGTCACAAGTGATGTTTTTTCTTGATGGATACTCTAGATACAACCAATTCATGGTGCAGTATGAAGATAGGCATAAAACAACATTCACCACAAAATGGTGAATGTTTGCATATAGAAGAATGTCATTTGGATTAATTAATGTAGGTCTTACATTCCAGCGCACTATGGACATAGCCTTCAAGGATCTCATTATAAAATGCATCATCATATACATGGAAAATCTCACTATGTTCTCAATGAAGAGAGGAGACCACGTCTCTGACTTATGCAAGGTTTTTCAAAAGTGCAAGGAGTTTGGCATCTCACTCAATCCAAAGAAATGAATTTTTGAGAGGAAAGCTACTAGGACATGTACTCTTATAAAAGGAGATCTCCATTGATCTAGAACACATCCAGGAAATATTGAAAATTGAACCTCCAAGTAGTAAAAAAAAATAAATGAATTCCTGTTTTGGAAAAATCAATTTCATCAAGAAGTTCATCACACGCTTTGCTGAATTAGTGAAGCCACTAAATTCCATGCTCAAGTAGGATGCCAAAGTAGAATGGAATTTGGAAGCTAAGTAGGATTTTGAAGAAATTAAGATGGCTATTATAGATGCTCCAGTGTTGGTCAGTCCAGACTATTTGAAGCCATTCTACATCTATTCTTTTACTTCAGATCATTCATATGCTAGCATGTTAACGCAAAAGGATGATGGGGGAATGAGCATCCCATTGCATTTATGAGTGCCCCACTGAAAGATGCAAAAATATATTACCATAATGTAGAAAAGTAGGTGGATGCCTTGGTTCATGGTGTGAAGAAAGTCAAGCATTAAATCTTGAGGAATAATGTGTTTGTAATTGTTCCATATCTAGCAGTTAAGACCCTGCTAATGTAGAATGAGTTAGGAGAAAGAAGAACGAAATGGGTCACACTACTACAGGAGTATGACATGTAGATTCATCCCATGAATTTGGTTTGAGGGAAATCCCTCACTCACACAATAGTATAAATATAACCGAAGCTTATAATGCAACAATATCACTTGGAGGATGTTTCCCTAGATGAATGGTATGATGACATTGTTTACTATTTGCTAAACAAAAATTGTCCATCACAGTTACAAGAAGTCCAGAGATGGGATTTGAAACTAAAGAGTAGCAACTCCATGCTACAAGGATCCATATTGTATAAGAGAAATCATGAAGGAATATATCTTAGGTGTCTAGGAAAAGAAGAAGCAGTTGAAGGGATGCAACAATTTAATGACAAGTTTGGCATTGGCCAAGGGTCTGGTGCCTCAACTGCTCATTAGATTTTGTGAGTGGGATACTACTGGCTGACGCTATTCAAAGATGCACACAATCATGTCAAATCTTGTCACATTTGTCAGATTGCTGCTACCAAGGAAAGGAATGTTGTTGTCCTACTCCAACTAGTCATGGAGTTAAGGCCTTTTCTTCAATGGGGACTTGACTTCATTGGTCCGATAAGCCCACCATATTCTATAGGCCATAGGTACATTCTAACCACTTTTGATTATTGCACTAGGTGGACTAAAGCAATAGCATGTAAGCAATGTACACTTGAAGTAGTTACTAATTTTTTGGAAAGTTTCATTTTAAATCACTTTGGTTGCTTGTTTTCTTTGGTTTGTGATAATGGTCCCATGTTTATATTCCTTAAGTTTGCTAGTTTGTCCTTTGACTATAGAATTGCACTTAAATTCTCATCCAACTATTACCCTCAAGGAAATGGCTTGGTTGAATCTACAAATACAAACTTGTTGATTGTCATATGAAAACTACTCGATAAAAACCTAAAAGAATGGCACACCCAGTTGAATTTTTCTCTATGGGTATATCACACTCGTCATAAAGCTACCTTGTGAAATTCCCCATTTTGCCTCATCTATGGTATAGAGACTATTTTACTAGTCCACCTCAAGATCCCCATACTCCAATTCGATAACACATACCATGAGGAGGGAGAACGCCAAGAAGCTTGCCTGGCTAAGTTGCTACATTTAGAGGAAGTCTGTGACCAAGCAATAGAAATTTTTTCCAAACACCAGGCCATATTCAAGAGATAATTCGATCACCAAGACAAATTTAAGGCCTTTAGGATTGTAGACTTGGTCCTCTATTCGGACAATGCCCATGAAAAGAAAGGGGAACATGACAAATTTGACAAGCTCTAGCTTGGCCCCTTTCAAATTTTTAAAAAATTATGAGATAATGCCTTTTGTCTTAAGACCCTCACTAGAGAGAATGTTGCGTTCCCTATCAACAGGTAGTATCTCAAGCATTATTTCCTTGCTTGAGCTTTCTAAGATCACCCTTTGTACATAGTTGTATATAGTTAGAGTAGGTTCTTTGGTTTGTTGTTTTTCTTTTTTCTTCACTTTCTCTTGCTTTCCTGACTTTTGTTTTGATGAGGGTGTTTTCCAATCTAGATGCAGTGGTCAAGCTTGACATTCTTGAATGGCCCACTTTGTTGCCCACCCCCATTTGTTCCTTGGATGAGTCTTCATTAGCTATCATGAGTTTTTTTCCACATCCATGAGGTAGGTTTCCTTACTTGAACTCCAACTTGATTTAGGGAAGAACCCTTATTTGAGTCCCTTCACATCTATCTTAGATTACACATGAAATACATCTTAAATACTCTTGATGAGCTATATGATAGTTATTATGAGGCTTCAACAAGTGAAAATGTTAAGTCTAGTCTAGTGACCACTATGATTTCCAAGCCCACTATGAGCTTCAATTCTTATACAGTTGAGCAAGAGTATCAAAAAGAAAATATTAAAAGAAAAGAAAATAGAAGAAAAATAAAATGTTAAAAAGAAAGAAACTGTGTGGGTGTGCGAGCAACTCTATCGGGGCTATGGACACCTAGCTAGCAGTAGAGAAATGTTCATGGGGGTAATAGTGACAACTCTATTGGGGATATGGACACCTAACTCATAGTGGAGCAATGTATAGGTTAATTTTGGGGTTAGACAATCTATGTAGCTTGCCTTGGCTAAATGGTTGCTATCTTTTGTGGTCTCTAAGGGAGGGGAATAAACTCACTGGAAAAACACTTCTAATATATTTTGTGAATTGATTCAACTAAGGATTCCATTCTCCTTTTAAGTCTCTAGTTCACTTGATGAAACTAGCTTTTGGTCTCCAAAACAAGAAATTTTGGGTTTCGGATGACTCCTTACCCTTAGAATTCTTAGGAACATTCTCCTAGTAGAGTCACCATTTGTTGTAACTATAGTACACATGCCTCATTTAGATTGGGGACCCCCTCTTTCCTTTTCACCTTCGATGGGTCATTTTCTCTTTTGCCTCATTTTGTGTGCCCCTATTTCTTAGATTAATTTTTTCACTTGTAGTAAATTCATAAAAATCCCTTTGGCCAAAATCACCTACCCAAAATTTGCTAAGTCTTTTAGATTTGCAGATTTAGACTTGTGGGTTTCTTTGCGCCTTTCACCGCTATGTCCACCAGGTCTCATAGACCCGCATTTGCGGGTCTTCCTTTGTGGAATTTTGCTGTCTCTTCGATGCTATTTGGTGACTAAACTTAGGCATCCACCTGCATGGTAGGGCTCATACCTTCCTTTTCCACCTAGGTATTTAGTAAACGACTACACTGACTCGAGTTTCCACAACTCCACCAACTCACCTACCTACCATACTAGAATTTAATGCACATCATTAGTATTGTTTTTCCTATAATTAAAAGCATCAAACCTATCATTTTCACCCTTTTCTTTTAAAATTTTGATAGAAAAGGTAGATCTCCCACTTTCATCAGATCTTGTATCAAATTTGAATCATATTTTCACTAAATTTCTAAGTTGTTCTAGGTAGGTTCGCATTCAAACCCCTATTTAAAATGTTCTTTGTAAGTATTGTTTTTCAAATATTGAAAATCTTAATGAACCAAAGCCTACTTCATCATGGCCTTCCATCAAAGCTCTACAATATTTGGCCTCACACTAGAAATTTTCCCCTAGCATTCAAAATCCTTTAGCATCGACCCAAATGACGTCCTCATGCCCATGCAAAATCTTTTTTTTCCATTATCGTTCCTTGTGCAGTGAAGAATCCCTTGTGTCCCACACCATCATCCCCACTGTCCTATTAACAATTGAAAATATCAGAGAAAATAACTAAGTCCTTGACATCACACATGAAAACCTATGTGGGATTCTTCTTGCAGATGACCCCCATCCCATTTCCATTGATTAGAGGTTGAGCTCTAATGCCTTCTCATAGTGTGGGGGCTTCCTTCATCACTACCGTTGAATGAACCTAAACCTAACACTCACTAAAATTTTCTAAGTCTTGACTACTCTGTGGGCCTCCTTATGTGGCTTTCCATTATCCTACTATCGTTATCTAATGATGAAGTCACCTCGTCATCCCACAGTGTGGACCCCGCTTCATTGGTCTCTGTCTTTGAAGGTGTATTAAACAAAACAAGTTGAGAAGTTGTATGTGGGAAAAATTATGCAAGAGGATGTCATCAAAGGTTTGTCTACCTATTGTTGCTACCTTAATCCCAAGCACCTGCATCTTCCTGCATTGCAGACTCCATGAGGTGTTTTTCCCTTTTCCAAATTTTGAAGATTGTCAATGCAGAACTTAAGTCTTAGCACCATTTGTGGACTGTGGGCTACAGACCACTGTCCCCTCATGGTCATTCCTTAATGAAAAATTATTAGCAGCTTCCTGGTAGTTTTTCTCCACTCTCCTGAAATCGATGAAACTCCAAAGCATGATACATAGTGGGGTATGTGTAGGATCATCGTGGAAAAAAAGGCCCTTAAGTGTCAAAAAATTCAAAAAAATCAGAGTAAGGAAACTTGATATGAAAATGTGAATAACTTATCTATATTATTTAAAAAAGATGTATGAATAGAATCTATAGAAAATTGAATGTAGTTTCTAAACTACTAGGTTTGTTTTAAAAAAAATAAAATCTATTCGGTGAAAATTTGAAATTTCAATGTAGTAGTACTTAAATTTCAGGGAAAAAATAAGAAGTAGGTGTCTATCTGACCACCTTAACCACAATAAAATGATAATATTTTTTTATAAGATTTTAGATATAAGTAGAGGACTCGTGTCCCGATGTGATGCATTTTTTTTTTTTGTAATTTTTTTCCAAGTAAATAATTAATTATGAATTTTTTATCACAAATTTTAAAAAATATAAGAAATTGTATGTCTGGCCACCTTAACTTGGTCAAAAATTCATGAAATTCAATTTTTATTTTTTTAATCCTATAGTATGCGAAACATAGAATGTGATGCATGTTTTGGATTCAAAAAATGTGATACTATTTGAAAGCTATATATGTTTTTCAATCAGCCTATCAATCACGAGTTTAGTTGTAATTCGAATAGAAAAAAATAATAATTACTTATTAAATTAAAAGTAAAGCATAATTTATATTGGTGGAAATTTGAGAATCTCCTTTAAAACCCCTTTTCATTTCATCAATTTTTGGTAAAAAAGAAGTCATCAATTGGATACCCATCATATTGCCACTTTTTGGCCCATCATGATCCTGCACATACCTAGCGTCTAAAGTGTCTGCGAGTTCCAAAGTGTAGACTTCCTCATGTGGGTTTTCGTTACCTAAACACCGCTACTTAACAGTTGAGCTCTAACGTTTTTCAACCTCATGATGCTTGTATAACCAAACCCACAAAAGCATCAAGGCCTAATCTAACAATGCCAAGTACCTCATTACCTACTTTCACAGGCGCTTATTAATTCCTTAGGAGATTTTCCCTCTAGACCAATCCTGAAGAAATCTCACTATGGATGACCATCTATGGGATTTTGCAACCCCAATGTCATGTCTTGCTCCAAACTGCTTCTGATGGCTTCCACCCATGGGACACTTGTATGGGTCCTAAGCCCGCATTTGCATAAATGATCCAAATGAAATTCAAAAGGTGGATGATGATGAACTTTAAGAATATATGAATGGATCTAACCCTGGTTTTGTAGGATTTAACTAACGTTTTCCTCCTTAATATGTAAAACACTTATTGCACTCCATATGTGCAAGATTTATGGAACCTACTGAAGGATCATCAATGAAGCCCATAGGAAAAGATGACAAGGGAAAGAATCCCACTCAAATGCCAAGGGGAAAAAAGGAAAAGGAATAGATGAAGCATCAGTTCCATGAGGTGGAGTGCACCTCCAAGCTCACTTCCACCTGGGACATAGTGTCCAATACAGAATTGGGACACATTGATATTGATGAGTTGAAGCAAAGGGTAATGGTCAACCCTACCACCGATTATGCACAAAGAATTAAAACAAGTGGTCTCGCAAAGACAACATGCTTCCCTCTTGCATTAACTACCCCTAGATTGGTCATGGCTTGTTGGGAGTACTACCACTCTAACTGGAGGATTATTGATAAAGATGGAAGTGTACTGGCATATTTTTCAACTAAATCTTTTGGTAGGACATTCAACATCCCAAAATTTGATAAAATCAAAGAGGTAGAGAAGGAATTCGCTCATAATGTGTGATAATAGGACCCATTGGGATGCAAGAGAATGATCATCAAACATTGGTTGAAGGATAAGAGGGGTAGTACAAACAAAGTGCCCCAAAAGCTATTCAGAACTGACTTCTTTGAAGAATACCATGATCTAGTTACTCTCCTAAGTAGGGTAATAGGCCTACCAACTATTTCCTTCTTTGAAGAATGGATGTTTTATTTTGTAGAAGAGATCATCTGAGGTAAGAGAAAATTGCACTAGGCCAAGATGATCAATAATAATATGCACAACCAGCTCCTAGCTGTAAATAAAGCCTCTCAATTTTACATGACATCATATTTAGTCTACCTCCTTGCGAAGCAATTCCCGTACAAAGGACTCTTTTGTATCAAAACATTGGGGATGGACAAAGGAGAGCTAAAATTCTATGACTTCTATCCCTAGTTGTAGTACAGGAACTTCAAAAGAGAATACATAAGAGAAAATGATGCCTTTACTGGGCACATAATCAGACTCCTAGGAGGAGATTTTGAGAGGAGGGTATTACATAGTGCAAATGCCCTCATAAAAGGATTTGGGTACATGTTCATCCATTTCCCAAAATTTACCTACATCAGAGCAAAAGAGTTCTCTAGTAGACTCTACCGGTTATTGTGCTATTTGAATGATCAGATCATATTGTTGGAGGTTTCTCAGTAGTTACAAAATGCACACATTGTTGAGTGACAAGCACCAATTTGGGATTCCATATCCCCTAACTTTCAGGCAGGGAATGCACTCTTTCCGTATTGCCCAATGTGTCGAATAATTAGATAAAGAGTTGGAAGAGTATAACTTGGACCTCCATTCTGATAGAGGAAGAATGGATCCTCACATAAAATTGAAGAAAGGGGTTGGAAGGAAATATTCCCATTGACCTCACATTAATGACTTTTGGGCCAACTACAATGATGATCAAGAGGTGTGAATGAGGCATTATATGAGGATGACTGCTCAACTTGTCAAGTCTTTCAAACTATTCCCAGTGCCTGACCAGATAGTGAAAGAAGAAAACATTGTGGATGATAGATACAATGTTGTGGCAAGGCTGCCCCTACTCATTATTGATTGAAATGAAGAAGAGGTCACCGACCTTAACATCCTCACCCAACCCATCAAAAATAGAATAAGACAGTGGGTGGGTGTGAAAATTTCTCAACTTAAGGAGTGGGGCACAAAATTGACATATAGAAAGCTTGAGGATGAGCTTGAAAGTGAAATTGATAGTGGCACAATTGTTGGTTCATCAAACAAAACTCCCAAGTCCCCACTAGTCACAAGGTCTAAGAAAAGGAAGGATGCACCTGAGCGTAAGCCCAAACAGAAGGTGTACTCTAGGAAGGCGAATGAGGGACAATCATCCAAAATGAAAAATAGAACAAGGACATTTTTACTTGAGATTCCTATCATTCAAGAAGAGGAAGAAAAAATTGAGCAACCATGCTCACCACCTACCATGTCTACTCCTACTGCCACTGCCACCATTACCACTCTGCCACTTTCCACTTCTCAAGATTTTCTCATCTCATCTTCACCTACCATGGACATCTCAATCCACCTCACCTCCTCACCCACTACTTCAGTTATGGTATTAGATTCCTCCTCTTCTACTAGCTCTTCATTGTCCTCTTCTTTGCTCCTACCTCCATTGCCCACATTATCTACTCTTCCACCCTCCATGCCATCAATTTCTATATTACCATCAGTGTTTCCACATTCCTTTGTGGCACATATGTAAAATGTGCCTATTGAACTCTCTGAGGTGATCCTTGACCCCAAGGTTTAGGCTTTGATGGCTCAAATTGTTGTTTCCTACCTCTTCCCCCACCACCTACTAAGCCACCATAAATGGAGGCCAATATGTAGATATCAAAAGAGATAGAGAGATGCCACGTAGAGCAACACTGAGAGGGCACACAAATCATAGCTGAACACCTTGAGGATTCAGACAAAGATGATTACTTTGAACATCTAGAGGGTGGATTAAGAATAAACCTAGACAAGGTGGCCTCCGATGAGGAGAAGTCACAAACTTCAAAAGAGGATGTTGAAGCCCTCGGGGGGAATTATGTGATAGAGATATCGGATCAAGAACTAGAAGAAGAGACCCACCCAGAGGAAAATCACTCCTAGGAGGGAAAATTAGACGTAGATCTGGATGTTGAAATACTGGAGGAACCTCTATTGATTGGATGAGATAAGGGCATGTCGGAAGAAGATGTACCTATGAAGAAGGAACAAGAGAAAGACAAAGAAGAAAAGAAAGATGCACAGGTAGAGAGATCTAAGCCTAAACACCGAGCCAAGATTTCACATGAAGGAGAAAGGGTTCCACAAGAAAAAAACATCATTGAAGATAATGTCACCAAATAAAATGTGAAGATCGCTTAGCCTAAAGTTGGAAGGACCATGCCAGAAGAGGAGCCAAGTGAAGAGGAAAATAATGATGAGGAGGGCTTCCAATGATGAAAATGATTAGCCTTGGGATGAGTGAAAATAAGAAGGTGATCAAAAATCATCCAAGGGACAAACAAAAGTTCTTGCATGGTTGGAGCAGTAGTTGAAGAAGAAAAATTCAGTGGTCGCTAACCCAAAATCAAGGCTATCTAGAGGAAATCCTAGCCAGGGCTCAAATGAGAACCAGAAAGGAGAAGAAGCCCAAGATCTACTCTCACATCATAGTAGATGCTTCTAGATCTCAAATATTGTAGGTTGTGAGTTCAGTGACTGGTGGAGGTACAAGAATCATACATGGGCAAGAATATCCAATATCCATGATTAACCTAGGCCTAGAAACCAATGAAAAAAATATGGGAGATCGTCAAGGGTCCATCACTACCATCATACAACAAATAAAAAAGGATTAGTTCGCCAAAGAGGAGCTAAAAGCACAAGTGATGGATCTCGCCACCTACATTCAATAGTGGACGTCCATGGAAGAAGAGGCTCTTGCAAAATCATCTACTCTTGCTCTACTCTCTAAGGAGGAGCTGAATAAAATGGAGAAGATGAAAAATTGGACCAAGTTCACTATGGATTGGTTCAACTGTGTGATATACAATGGTGACATGGGCATATGCCATAGTGCTCAAATGTTAAATAAGTTCTAGAGTTTGCAAAAGTAGATAGAGTACATGATAAATACATGTAATAAATAATTTGAGCTATACATGATCACCCATCCTAAGCTCGAGAGTGTCCTCAAGCTCTCCCAAGGAATATGGGAGAAAGAGATGTAATTGTCAAAATATGACCATTGGATCATGGATACATGGTTGATGGGCCTATATTATAGGAAGGAGATCTTAGAGAAGGTCTTGCAAAAGCTAGATCTTGATCTTGAATGGGTCATAGAGCGCTAGACCGACAGTGAAGATTATTTGAAGATGATGAAAAACTATGAGATTCCTACTCTAGAGTTAGATCCAGAGAAAATCAATCCATTATTTCATAAGAAGATGTAACATGGAGCTACAAACACACTATCACCAGATTTCATGGATTTTGTTGCAAGGGATTTCACACAGTCTGAGTAGGTTATCAAGGCGACACCCAAATGCACCAAGCACTGGGAGTAGGTCATGTTGATGATGTTTTCTGCACAACAAAAACTTAGATAGAATATGGAAATCCTATCTCTCTTGAAAGGTAAATCTCTATTAGCAAGCCTAAAGAGATAACCCTAGGGTCTCTAATGTCAGGTCTTGACAATGCATAAACAACTTAGTGATAAATGTGAAAATGTTGGTAATCACAATGGGACCTTACTAGAAGCAAAATACTGAATCTTCAATTTATCATATCTATCAATATGATGATACTTCAATCCTATATCTAACCCAATGATAAAAGAAATAAAAAAAGATATAATATTTCAAAGAGACTTCTAGATTAAACACTAAACCTAAGATTAACAATGCAAATGACAAACACTCGAAATGGACCAATCCCTCAAAAACTGATTTCTACTTGACCTAGATGGATCTGTAATCTTATAGAAACAATGCAATCTTCTAAGGTGTTAAATATTTTCAGATCATGAACATTCATTCAAAACAAACCTATTGCAATTGAAATGAATAAACCCTCACAATTGAACTGAGCACAATGAATATAAAAGGTCCAGGCTAACTTTGAAAAGCAACTAACAATCAGTTGGTTGTGAAAAGTATGGACTAGGGATTGTTGCAACACTTCAAATATCAAATCATAAACATCATTGAATAAAATCTAATCCTACATATCCAAATATCAATCCTCCTCAAAGAAATTTTAAAGATAGAATAACAAGAACCATGCAAGATAAGAAGAACACAAGTATGGCACCAAATCATAATGTCATTACTTGCATCAAATTATCCACTGAAGCAACAATTCCAATTTTTTGTTACAATATTTGCTTGAGATCAACTACTTTCTAACTCTTTCTTTACTTAATTCGCTCTAATATCATCTATCTCTCTATTTGTCTATGTCTCTACTTAACCCTTACAAATGAGGCAAAATGCCATATTTATAGAAACCCCCCAAAAAATGTTGGCCTAGTTAGGGTTTTACAATAATAATTGGCCACAAAACAAGTCGACCAAAAGAAATTCAAAATAAAATAAAATATGCATTAAATGCTTGAACTTCATCTAGGTCGGCCTGGGATCTCCAATGTAGCTTGGACCAATGCATGCAAAATAATAGGGAAGCACAAATCTTGATGTAGCCCAGAATTAAATATCTTCCCTTTGTTTTATTTCAATTCATCCTATCATGCACCATCAAAAGCACCTTGTCCAAGTCGGCCACAGTTGGTAAAGGAAAAACCTTAAGTCAGCTCTCAATTGATGTAATATCATCCCTTGATTGTTTCACCGATTTATCCCAATCAACCTTATATGTTTGATATTTATCAATAACAACAATATAAGTGGCCGCATCATCTAATTGGTGTTCAATAACAAGATCATCATTAGCTGGAGCATAAAAATATTGCCACCATTTCCTCAACTGTTCTAGTCTCAAATGCTTAGGTGTAATATTTCTTCTCCCTGTCATTATCTCAAAGAAAGCAATGCATTCATTATATACACCAGTTAGGTTATCTTCAATTTTCCTCCTCTGCTTGTAGATATTTTTCAGAACCTTCTACCTAATTTGCAAAGCTTCAAACCATTTCCAAGGTTCGACAGCTCTGGAGGAAGGGAGAATTCCATCACTCACAAGTTTATCCTTGGTATAATCCATGATAGTTTTGGTTTTCTACAACAAGAGATCTGTATCTTCTTTATCTCAAGCTAATACCTCTTTCAACCAATCTATCACCCTTATAGCATTTCCTATAGTTGAGAGAATGTCCTTGATAGCATCATTTCCTTTAGATTGCACCCCTTGTAACCAAATTTTAGTAGAAAGAGTGGTAGCTTTCATCCTTTCTAGCTCAATGATAGTCTCTTGGGGTAGGAGATTTGCAGTAGAGGATGAAGAACCAATGGATTGCAAGGGTTTCATCAGATCCTCCAAACATTTCCTGAGTTTTTAATTTTCTTTCTTCAACTCCTGCTTAGTTTGGACTTCCTTTCTTAATCTACCCAGGATGATTGTGCTAGAAACCTCATATTATTCAATGTCTTGCTCCATAGAGGTGGATCCCAGGTTGATGGTTAGTAGATTATAATCCTTTGCAGTTACATCATCCCTGTTCCTATTTGGGGAAGGAGTGGCATTGTGGATGACCTTGTTGATTACTCGATCTCTTTCAATTTTAGAAATAACCTTGACCTTCTTCTTTCCTTTATTCTTTCTTATCTTAGCTATCAATTCATCCCAATTGGGTGGGGTATCTTCAACAACAACCTACTTTCTCTTTATTTCTTTGTCCAACCACTTTGGAACAGTGGTTTCTAATTGCACTTCACTTTGTCCTACTTCCTCCTGCTGACCCTTAGGCATATCTTTATTCAAATCTTGCCTCTCAGGAACCTCTTTGGCCTTATCCTTTTCTTCAACATGCTCTTCTCTATGCACAGGTGATGAAACCTTTTTTGATAATTCCTCTCTTTAAGGAGATTTAACTCCTTCAGTTCTAAATGGTGAATCCTCATATGTGACCAAGGGAGACTACATCACTTTTTCTACTTCTGCCTCAGCATTATAAAGCTCACCCTCATGAAATTTGTCTCCTTATTTATCTTGATGATCCTCAACTTTGTTAGATTCACCTAGTTCATTTTGAGCTTCATGGGAAGAAGGAACATCATCATGCCGCTCCTCATGAGAAGTAACCAGAGGAGGATATGCTTTTGGCACACTATTCGTAGGAGGAGTCCTTGACTTCCTTGTATACACCTATGTCTTTTCTTCTGAACTCTCTACACTTACCATAGGTGGATTAACTTTCTCCCCATCCTTAGAACATGCCTTTTGTGACAATCTTATGATTCTTCTCCTTTTAGGCATAGGAGCACCAACCTTAGGACTCTGCTTTTCAGTTTCCTCCTTTCCAGACTTCTTATTCCTTTGAAGTATGCCCCCTTTTCTTAGCAATAGGCTTTCTCTATTTTTCTATTTCTTGAGCTTCTTTCATCTGAACATCTTTAATTTTGATTTTAAATGGGGAACTCACCTTACCTTTACCTTTGGATCCTACTCAGTTGACTCCTCAGAAGTATAATGAGGGTCTAAATCTCCCATCAAATCATAAGTGCACTATACACCTTCATTCTCCAATTCCCACATCTTATGCTTTAGCCACAACTTGGTATACTTGGTGACTGGATCCATTATCTGTCCTAATTTTGTCTTTTCTTCTTCTAGCCAATCCACCTCACCAATTGGCCTATCCTTTACCGCCTCATAAGCATGACCTTGAATCAGGTCCCCATCATTGTCAAGTTGATCTAGAAATTCCTTTACATTAAACAATTGGACTGATTCAACTGGAAGGCGAGAAAACTTCTTCTTTCTAACTTCATACTCATCACTATAGTTGGCCTAGTAGTCTTCCAAATTAACCTTATGGCTATATTCCCTACTGACCCTCTTTTGTGCTTCACCTGTTATGTCAAATCTAGATCTCTTGGAATGGAACGACAAACCAGGAGCACTAATCTCCTCCTCTGAAGCCTGAGCTGAATTAATGGAAGGTCATGCCTCTCCAGTGCCTATCATAAAAGGGAACTCTCCACCAAAACTATTCTTATGCTTGTCCCTTTTGAAAATAGCATCAAAATCACATATCTGTCTGGTGACCTCCAAAAGTAAAATATGATCAGTGGGATACCTTGGAAGTCGGTAAGAAGCCCTTTTGACAACCATCAATTATGATGTATGAGAAGGTTGGGAACTAAATGAACCAAGCCCCATATTTCTTGATGAGCTCCTTGGCCTAGTCTAAAATTCTTATGTGTTCTACACCCTGAAGTAATTTGGTGATATGCATGGTGAATGCATCATTCACCCTTTGTAACTTGAGCTTCCCAAGTGTGATTGAGGGTAAAATTCATAGATAACATTGTGTCCAAAGACTCCCCTTGTGCTTAATCCTCTATAGGGATGAAATCTTGCAAGTGCATAGACTAAGTACAAGGTCATTGTGAAGGTCTTGGTTTGTAGTACATTGGACAATTGCTCATGAATCATTCTACTTATTACACCTGCCCAATGATAGTTGATCTTTTCTTGTTCCATCCTCACGATAACATGGCACATTCAATTTTCAAACATACCTACTCTTTTTAGACCAACCACCCCGCTAAGGAGAGTAATGGCATCACAATATTCTTTCTTGAACTTTTCTTTAAATAGCTATTTAGGCAATTTTGAATAGTGAGATTTGGGCTTCTCCAACTAGGAATTGATAAGCTGTTGTGACTTAACAGTCTCCTCTTCATAGTACTTTTTAGCTACTTCCATGTTGAATTCCACCACATGGGATCTATCTGGCATATCAAAGGTATGAGCTATGGAGACAGGATTCAAATTTTCCACAATCCTCCCTTGGGGACCAATTATTCTCTGAGTATCACTATCATAATGTATGACACACTCAAGAACCAATTCATAACATTGCACTGTAGAAGGAAAGCCAGCTACATGCGCCAATCCTAATTCCAACATTCTTGTAGCCACCAAAGGAAGATCATGCACTACCATTCTACCTTTGAAATCCTCATAATCCCATATTCCAATGTTTGTATCTGTTACCTCTTACTAGAGAGAGGTAATCTTGCTCTCTGAGAGTTTGCTCCTGATGTTCAACTTAATTCTCTATGCTTCAAATACTAAGAATCCTTCCATGTCACCCTTAGCTTTTCCAGCTACTACCTTGCTAGATTCTACCTGAACTCAACAAAGGAATCCATAGTAAAGGTCACACAAACAAAGGTTAATCAATCAAAATCATCATTAAAATGAATCCCATATAAGCAAGGTGTCATTGAATCTTCAAATAAAATTATCATATCAGAGTTCAGGTTTCAGTTCCAGCCGCGGAATCCAAGCCATGGAGGAATTTTGAAGAATTTTGGGCCAGGTAGATTCCAATGAAATAAACATGAAAACACCTACTAGCAACTTAATTCAAACATTATCAATCAAGGAACAACATAGGAGATCTTGAAACAACACCAATTAATCATAAAATGTATAATCATCCATTAACAAGTCATGCTATTTCATATTTCTTCACATTTCATCAGATTCCAGGGAAATCCGCATGGGATAGATTTTTGCGAAGGAGGAGACACTATGCCAAATTTTAGAAAAACTAGGGAACACAAAATTTTGGGAGAATCTAGAGTCGACGAAAATATATGAAGAAGATGAATCTTCAAAAAATAATGGATTTCAGGAAAATGAAGGAGACAAGGACAATCGGGAAAATCCGCCAGAGCTGGAAAATCTTGAGATGAGTGAAAAAATCGAACTTTGGCATCCAATCATGATTTGGCCCAAATGGATGGATCGATCATAAATTTCAAGAATCTAGGCCTAAGAGAAGTTTGATATGGGGCCTCTACATATTTTCTTTGAATTCAAGGCCTATTCAAGAGCAATATAAGGTGAAATGGTGATGCCCTAGATATCAAACCCTATAGATTTTCCATTGATGCACTGGCAAGCTCAAGATTCAATCATTTCAACTACTAAATCTCTACTAGAGTATTCACGGTTCACAAGCAAGTTATCTCATAATGCAGGAAAATGAACAATCTTAGAAACTACCTGGGAGATCATAAATCAAACCATTTCATGCAACCCTAGCACAAACTCAAAAAACCACATAAATTTAAACCTTGAACAAACCAAAAACGCCAAAGCACTGCTTACATTTATCAATCAAAAGCAAGGAAATCACATACATGCCATTTGACGAAGTAGAAACCAAATGTGGCTAAAAATATTAGTTTATCAATGCTCAACAAAGAACAACAGTGAAAATGCGCATGAAATCTCCACCAAAGACAATAACTCACCAATCAAATGCCTCAAATCAAGTCTAATATTCCAAGAATGCACCCCTCAGCTCAATCAAACATAGAAAACAAAGCATAATGGCACTAGAGTCCTCAAAGATCAATTAAATACATCCCTCGCCAATCGTACGAATGAACATTAATGCCAACGACAAGACAGCCAGGATAACTCGGGAACCCGACGACAGGATGAAATTCAGAAAAATCCAGCCCACGTGGAATTCCACAAAGACCAAACATTCTTGAACCATAGTGTTTATGTAGAGTCTAAGTAGGATCTGGGAAAATCTGGCTGGGCTAGAAATCCTGGACTAGGGAGAAAACCCGAATTTTGCCCAGAACTTAATGTTTTTCAATGTGCAACCTAGAGGAATCACTTAGGAAAACAAGATAAAAAATTAGGCTCATTCCAAAGTAAGATAAATCCTCAAAATAAAAGGGCCAAGACACCAAAAATCAAAGCGAAAGAGGTTCAATGCTTTCAGCGGGGTGTGTGTGCGAAAAATGCACAATAGGTCATTGAGAGACTCAAGAAGATAACCTTCCAGATTCTTCAATCTAATCTCATGGAATGGGACAAGCTTCAAGGTATGATTAGGAAGTTTTTGGAATATGCTACTCTCCAAAAGAATGTTGGAAATCTAGTTATAGATGAATATTTGATAGCATATCCCTAAAAGCTAAAAGTAGCTAAAAGACAAAATAACTACAGTGTCTAGGCAACTAAATGACAAAATGGGGAAAAGATAAAATTTTATGTTATATTGTCATATATTTGGGGGTAGGTGAAACCCTAATGTAAAGTGAATTCGAGCCACACAATGTAAATGAATCTTTTCCATTCATTTCTCTTTTGGAAAACTATAAATAGGGGCATCCTCTCATTTTCAAAGGGAGAGATGAGTTGTTTTGTAGAGGCATGCTACAAAAAATTAATGAGAAAAATATTATTTTGATGGTTTCTTGTGTTTTCTTCTCATGTGTGCATGATTCATTCTCCCAATCTTATATTTTAGCATCCTTGTTCTTAGTTTTAAGTTACTTTAGTTGTTAGTTCATGCTATGCTTTAATGGTGAAGAGTGCTATAGTTTTGATGTCTTCTTAGCTCATACTTTTTGCTATTTATTGATGATAAACTGTTGTGTAAAGTTAGTTTGTGCATCATTTCCATTGCTGCAATTAAGTTCTATTGTTATTCATACTTTAATGGTGAATTAATGGTTTGAAAATTGGAAAACCTTAGAAGATTGCACTAGTTTCATGAGACTATAGGCTATCCTTGGTTAAGTGGAGCTTAGTTTTAGGAAGTTTGTCCACTGTAGCATCCTCCATTGTTACTGTTCAATATTAGTTGCAGATCTAGGAAACTTCTAACCCTTTTTCCCTCTTGTCCTTTCTTTAAAACTTAAGTGAAAACAAAGTTACAACATCATTATAAAGCTGAATCTAATGGCAAAGATGGAGTTTTAGTTTGTTGTCCTGAACTTGCAACAGTCATCCTTCATTTTTAGAATTTAAAAAAGCCCTTTTGCAAACCCAATTCCCTCCATACTTAGTGACTATAAATTCCCATCGTGATTACCATCAAATCACATCAACTAATTGAACTATTCCAAGCTTATTTATGACCTAAAACTCGGGGTGATTTCTAAGATTTAGTTGCAAAAATTACCTTTCAAGAGGTGTAGCATACTTGTGTGCTACCAGTGTTGAGAAAGTGCAAAAACACCCATCAATAGTTGTTATAAATTTCATAACATACCTTTCATTACCCTATATAGTTGCATTATAAACAATGTGAAATAATAGTAGGAAATGCCACTTGAAGTCTTATTGTTTATGGTAGCTTGCTTATAAATGAAATAGAAAAGTTAGAATTTAAATCATTTCAGCTCAACAATTTAATATAGCAGTCAATGGTATTGAATAGACTAATTGCATACATGGTATTCAATAGAGTATATCAATAAATGTTATGTGTATGTGTATATGTGGGAAACTATTTTTCTCATCATGGATACTTTCAAATGGATAATGGTGTTAAATGTTATTTATGGATGTTTGATGTGCAAAGTAGGTCATTGACCTGAGGGGTGACTAACCGATTGGGTTGTTATGTACATGGTAGAGTAAAAATTCAAAACAAGTCTTAGTTGGAGTAAAAAAGGCATTTCACTTTCTTCATCTAATTCAAAACATAAAACTAAGAAAATTGAGTTGACGGGTGACTAGCCAATTGGATTGTTACATGTATAGGGTTTTTCAACACTATATGGGTTGCAAGTTTCATAACTTCTACATTTCTATTTCACATTACACATACTACACATGCACTTTCCTCAAATATTTGGTAGAGTAAATTTGACATTTTGAACATTTTTCATCTAATTGGAACAAATAAAATGCTCACATTATTTGTAGTGTTTGAAAACATAATTTCCCCTATCAGTTATTTCCTTATGAATTTTTTTGTTTTGTACGCTCCATGAATGTAGTAAAGTCCACCTTCAAATTTTAGAACAACTCTTTAGTACAATAAAAAAGACATTTCAGTTTTTTCATAAGATTGGAACAAATAAATGCTCACATTACTTGTAATGCTAGAAAACACATTGTCCCCTATCAATTATTTCCTTATGAAAAAATTTCATTTAGTATGCACTAAGAATGTAATGAAGTCCACCTTAAAATTTTAGAACAAATCTTTTGTACAATAAAAATGAAATTTCACTTTCTTCATCTAATTGAAACAAAAAAATGTTCACGTTATTTGCAGTGTTGGAAAACACACTATCCCCTATCAGTTATTTCCTTATGAAAGGTTTTTGTTTCGTATGCACCAAGAATTTAATGAATTCCACCTTCAAATTTTAGAACAACTCTTTAGTATAGTAAAAATGGAATTTCACTTTCTTCATATGATTGAAACAAATAAATCCTCACAGTATTTGTAGTGTTGGAAAACACACTATCCCTTGTCAGTTATTACCTTATGAAAAGTTTTTGTTTCTAACTCACCAATAATGTAATGAATTCCACCTTCAAATTTTAGAACAACTCTTTAGTATAGTAAAAATGGCATTTCACTTTCTTCATCTGATTGGAACAAAAATGCTCACATTATTTGTAGTGTTGGAAATAACACTATCCCCTGTTATATTTTCCTTATGAAAAGTTTTGTTTTGTATGCTCCAAGAATGTAGTGAAGTCCACCTTCAAATTTTATAACAACTCTTTGGTACAGTAAAAAATTCATTTCACTTTCTTCATCTAATTGAAACAAATAAATGCTCACATTATTTGTTGTGTTAGAAAACACAATGTCCCCTGTCAGTTATTACCTTATGAAATTTTTTTTTTCCATGCACTCCAAGAATGTAGTGAATTACACCTTCAAATTTTAGAACAACTCTTTGGTACATTAAAAATGGAATTTCACTTTCTTCATCTGATTGGAACAAAAGAAATTCTCACTATTTGTAGTGTTGGAAAACACATTGTCCCTTGTCAGTTATTTCCTTCTGCAACTTCAAAGCTACATGGTGGGGAGTATGGGGAGGATTTGTATGTGGGGGACACATAAAACTATCCAAATTCACCAAAGGGGTGAGTAACCAATGGGGTTGTTTTGTGAGGTTTCACAAGAGTATGTGGGTTGCAGGCTTCTTAACACTTAATGTTTGCCAACATGTGAATTCTTAAAATATTATGAATGTAATAGAAAACTTAAAAATAATACCTTAAATAAATAAAAACTATTTTTGGTTGATTCAATATTTATCTTACACTCTAGGATTCTCCTTCACCATCTTTCTAAAGTTTTGAATATTTTATATAAAGTATAAAACACATTATCCTTATTTTTTCACTTTTTTTAACTTGTATCATTACATGCACTTAACTTTTGAATGGTGAATCCTTAATCATATCCAAAATAAATTAAGAATTATTATAGTGATTAAGTATATTACTTGTACTTTTTTGTATGAAACTTGGTGACATTGCAATGCCTTTACTCATCAATATAATGTCAAGCTTATTGTTTCTGCAAAAGTATAAAATGTGTGTATATATAAAACATGATTCTACCATAAGAAGTCTTAATTATTACTACAAATTCTCCTTGTATATAATATTAGTTCTTGATATACATTCAAATGAATGTTCTACTCATAATTTGTGGGTTAAATGTGTTGTCTTTTGTAATGCATAGTGGATCATTTTATTCCAATTTAGTTGTCCCTATTTCATTAGGTTATAAAGTCATACCATACTAGGGTATGTGCATGATCATGATGGGCCAAAAAGTGGCAATATGATGGGTATGTGTAAGGTATGTGGCTGACGACTTTTTTTTACCCAAAATTGATGAAACGAAAAAGGGTTTTTAAAGGAGATTCTCAGCTTTCCACCAATATAAATTATTCTTTACTTTGAATTTAATAAATAATTATTATTCATTTTCTATTTGAATTACGACTAAAGTCCCGATTGATAGGCTGATTGAAAATAATATATAGCTTTCAAATGGTATCATATTTTTTGAATCTGAAACATGCATCACATTCTATGCTTCACATACTATAAGATTAAAAAACAAAATTTGAATTTCATGAATTTTGACCAAGTTAAGGTGGCCATATATGATTTTTTATATTTTTAAAAGTTGTAATAAAAAATCATAATTAAGTATTTAGTTGGAAAAAAATTACAAAAAATATGCATCACATCGACATAAGTCCTCTACTTATATCTAAAATCTTATAAAAAAATGTTATCATTTTATTGTGGTTAGGGTGGTAAGACATTTCTTCTTTTTTCCCTAAAATTTAAGTATTGCTGCATTGAAATTTCAAATTTTCACCAAATAGATTTTAAAAACCTAGTAGTTTAGAAACTACATTCAATTTTCTACAAATTCTATTGTTACGTATTTTTGAAATAATATAGATAACTTATTCAAATTTTTACGTCAAGTTGCCTAACTCTGTTTTTTTGATTTTTTTGCCACTTAAGGGCCTGTTTTTTCCATGATGATCCTACACATACCCACCAAGGGAAACAAGATATCTTAATAATACAAGAATTTGACTTGGACAAAAGAAAAAATCACAAATATCATATGAAAAACTAAGGTTATTTATCCATCTACAAAAAACTAAAAAATCATATGTAATAGTTAACTAATCATTAAAAAAACTAAAACTATATTCGTTATGATAACCAAAGTGTGTTATGTATTTATTGTCTATAAAATTTCCAAACAACACTATAAATATAACACATGGAATTGACTGTGAGGAAATCACTAATGACATAAAAATTCTATTGAAGTTGTATAGAGTCATATATACAATGTGTGAAAACTTTGAAAGCATTTGTGACTAAAAAATTCACAAATATTGGTTATAATAACTAAATAGTTTGTAAGCATTTTCAACTAGGTAAACCATTTATGAATAGATAATATTTTTTCATTGTTTCTATTAGGAATAATTCTTCTTAATCTTATTATAAAGTTAGACTTCACAACATACAACGTAGTTATCCCATAATTTTCATGTAACAACCTGCATGACGGTATCACACAGTGCACCTTGAGCCTAATAGTGTAGTTGAATTTGAAGACAACAAGCAACCATTCCTTGATTGGGCCCTTGGGATAACTAATTCAAGATCCCCCATTAAGGAATCTCATGAATTTCATGCTCAGCTCGTTGGGAAGGTTGTGCTTCTTGATGATTAATGTTGGTTTAATGGATACCTTCCAAATGCATCCATCTAGGAAAAGGTCTCGAATCTCTTGGTAAAGAATTGGCTAGTTACAAAAATTTACAATATTTATTTATAGATTGTGATATTTAACATCCAAGCTCATTATCACCCATACATTATAGAGGAAATTAAAGTAATGAGAATAATTATGAAATTTGATGTGAACACAATTTGGCCTATTTGTGTCAATTCTCCTTAACGTCATCTTTACCCTCAACCTATATGGGAGACTCAATTTCTCTATTTGATCAAGGACATTACATGGAAGATATTGGTGGAAGTTGGTCAACCAACTAGAGACCCATGCTTGTGCATTAATCTTGTATACCTACATCAAATAAATTATTTTCTTTCACATCTTGACCATATGAAGCAGAATTAGAACAAGCAAAATTAAATAACACAAAACACATTGTGTTTTCCACCTTGCTAATATGTTGTGCATTTTCTTTTAATCATATCAAGAAATAAAAATGCAATTTTTTCTCAAACAAATAGATGTGGTATATGTTAAAATTACATGTATTCACTTAAGAGATTTTTCATGTTCTTGATAAGTTGAGCTTTGAACAAGAAGAATTAAATAACATAAAACCCATTGCATTTTCCATTTTGCTTGTGCATTTTTTTGTTAATCATATGAAGAAATAAAAATTATTTTTTCACTCAAACAAATAGATGTAGTTCATGTCCAAGTTACACTTATTCACTTAAGATATTCTACATGTTCTTTAGAGAATGAGGAAGGAGCATGTGTAGTATGTGCAATGGGAAAATGGCAATACACAACTAGAGAAACATGTACTAGAATTCCTGAAATGAAAAAGAAATCTACTATGAAAACACTTGAAAAGAAGTGGAAAAAAGTGAATGATATTCATAATGTATTGATTGAAGATATTGTTCCTAATCTTGAGAAGTTGAAGAAGGAGCATGTGTAGTATGTCCAATGGGAAAATGACAATGCAAAAACAGAGGTAGTAGGAACTAGAGTCTTAACTAAAAATACTTGAAAAGAAGAAAACAATAGTGAATGAGATAGATAATGTATCGACAAAAGAGATTATTCCTACTCTTTAGAAGTTAAGGAGCATGTGCAGTAAGTGTAATGGGAAAATTTCAATGCACAACTGGAGCAACAAGTACTAGAATGCTTGCAATGAAAACCAAAGTAGCTATAAAAACAATTGAAAATTAGAGTAGAGTGAGTGATATAGATAATGTATTGAGTGAAAATTCTCCAATCTCAAATAGATGTCAATGTAAAAAAATAGAATCAATTGGGTGGAGACATGAAATTCTGATGTGAAAAGTGTAGAAAACTTATGTGAATAATTTTTTTAGAAGATACAACTACATTCTCTAATTAGAAATAAAATGTTGACCAAAATTAGGTTGCAAAGCTACACAATAGCATTGACTAAGGTGAATGTGTAGTATGTGCAATGGAAAAATGGAAACACACAGGTGGAGCAACATGTATTAGAATGCCTAAAATGAAAAAGGATTTTTCTATGAAAATACTTGAAAATAAGTAGACCAAAGTGAATGAGATGGATAATGTTTTGAATAAAGAGATTCATCATGCTCTTCACAAGTTGAGGAAGGAGTGTGTGAAGTATTTGCAATGGGAAAATGGAAATACAAAATTTGAGCACCAAGTACTAGAATACATGAAATGGAAAATGAATGTACTCTACAAGAGCTTGAAAAAAAGTAGTGCAAAAAAATAGAATCAGTTGGGTGGAGACATGACAGGGTGATGTGAAAATTTTAGACAACTTTTGTGAAAATATTTTTGAAAAGATAGCATGCTTACCTACATATGAATGTAAACTGATATATGCTGAACTGCACTCCTTAGTAACTCTTCAGAAATCACTAGAGAGAATGCTTGTTGGCCAACATCAACTATCACCAATAGTCAAAATTTTATATGGAAGCACACTATTGCATAATGTCATAACAAAAAATGGACTTAATTATGTATAGTTGTTAAATTGGAACCATACCTTCCATTGTGTTTACACTCGCGAAAAAAGAATCACTAATGAGGACTCATTTCCACATATTTGAGTGCTAATGAGAAAAAAAAAGACAAAAAAAATTAGAAATTTTATAACGTGGTAGAAGTTGGTTAATGGAAAAAGAAATGTGCAATACCATTCCTATTACAATATAGAAATTGAAACTAGTTTCCAATCACCCGTATTAGATGTTGTATCCTCTGGCCCATCCATAGTAGGTACACCTAGTGTTTCACATTGCATATATTAACATTCATATTAATGCTATTATTTGTGGACAAGGTAAAGGAGTCACACATAGGAGTTCATTAGTTTGAATGTTGTGCAACAAGCTCACCATAATGGGTTGCATGTCGAGGATGATCCCTACTTGCACCAAATCATGGACACATGTGAATAGTGCTAGTTGTAGCTACATCAGGATCCTGAATGATTTCAAACAACAATGCATTAGATTGTTTTAGATATTATAGAAACCTCTCAACACACTATGCATATGACTGTACTTGTTGTAGACACTAGGGTAATGTACGCATCAATTTCTTCAAGATTTCATTTGTGTCATTCCAAATACAATTTTTTTGAAAATGTACATGTTTTTCACTAACTGAAGGAGCTTGTGTAGGGGTGAGAACATTAGGAGTGTTTTCTTAGACCTCCTCTTGTGACAATGTCTCTTTCAAATTTGTCCCTCTATCAATGGCTTCAAATTCATCATCTAAATGAAAACACATAAGAAACTTGTATTAGGTGGTAGAAAATGCAAAACACAATTGTCTCCCATAAACTAACATGAATCTAATTGAAATTCACTTACTGTGGACCACCCCTTTAGTGTTAAATGATATTTTAATTAGTTCAAAAACCTTAAGGACATGTTTGCAAGTGTTCCCCTACAAACTCCAAGGGAACTCACAAACAAAAGGGTGCTCACCAAATTTTTGAACCATGTAGTGGTCACACCTACTTTGAATTTTCACCCAATTTCATCTAGGATTTGTTTCGTCCAAAATACAATCATCATCCATAAATTCCTCCACCCTCTGCAAACTAGATATAATATTTCAAATCTTATAGTTTGTCAAAAAAACATGATGTTGCAACTTTTTCTTTTTCCTAAAGAATGGTTCCATTTTATACACAAGTGTGAATATAAATATTTCATTCACCTTGTTCATTTTTTTCGGTCACATAAGTATTGAGTTTTCAATGTGCAATGGTATGACTTGATGGAAACATTTGTATCCTAGTTGGCATGTGGGAATAGTCTATAATTCTTCACCCACATGACTGCAAAAAAAGAAAGAGTGGAATAAACCACAACATATTAGAGGTAATTTCAAAGAATGTGAATGGTGTGATCAAATCAGGTGATAGGGGTAAGTGCAAAAATATGGGGGCCCAAAAAGGGGGCTTAAGTGGCCACTTTTTTTTTCTGAAATCAAGAAATATTGACCTTGGATGTGAAATTGAGGATAGTTACACTCAAAATTTTGAGATGCAACAAAAACAAGGATCGTAGTACTCTGAGTCTACTCTCTAAAATACTAATTTATTTTGAAAATGGGTAAGATTAAGGGGTTTATAAGAGAGATCCATAGAAATTGGTGTTTTTTGTTGTTAGAAAAACATAACATAGCAACTTTTCTGGGACTATAGCACGGTGAACTTTTTTTAGTTATTTTAACATCACTTCAGTGAGAAATTAGCTAATAGTATGTAGTTGATGCATGATTTTTTTGATAATTTTTTAATGAATATTTATTTTTTTACTAATTTTCAAAGTGGAAACTTCTTGAAAAACAAAATTTTGGCCGTGCTACGCCTACAAATTTTGGAAACTAATTGATTTTTTTTTTTAATTTAATTTGTAGAATGGAGTCTAGTTTCTAAAAATTTAATTTATTTGAAATTTTTATGAATGGTTAATTTATAATGAAAAAAACACCAAACACTGATTTTTTTCCAAAAAGGAGACACAAAAAAAAAATTATAGATCAAAGGCTTAAAATTGTCAAAAAGCGAAAAAAATTTACATCGTTGGATAGCTAAGAGAGAGCCTAACATTACCTAAGTGTTTGATTTGTTTGAAATTGAAACACACACAATCTTGACAGTGAGCACGAACCTCATTATGTGAAATATTGTAGAATTTGCAAACAACACATATATGGTCATTGGGAAGGCCCTCCAATCCTTTGGGTTGGTATTCCAAGGAAAATACCAAGCCTAAGGCTTTAGGATTCCCAAAGCAAGATATAACACGAGTGTGTTATAATGTGCTCATGTTATATCTTAGTTTTGACATGGTTTTTTGTGTTTCTATAGGAGATGTCTAGCAAGACATAACGTGAGCCCATTATAACGCACTCATGTTATGTCTTTCTTTGTGTTAAATTCTACTCTATTGAATGTATGTTTATATATTTGTATGTTTGTATGTACATGTATGCTTGTATGTCATGTATGTATCTATGTATGCATTTAGAGCAAGGGAGAAGTTTAAGAGAGAGAGAGTGAGGGAGATACCTAAGAGAGAGAGAGAGAGGAGAGGTAGTGAGAAAGTCTTGAGAGAGGGAGATGGGGTGGAAGGGAGATACTAAGAGAGAGGGAGTGGGAGAGAAGGGATTGGAGTGAGAGAGTCTTAGATAGGTAGGGTTGAAGGGATAAAGGGAGAGAGAGGGGGTGGGAGAGAGGGAATTAAGAGAGAGAGGGGGGAGAGAGAGAGGGAGTGAAATAGAGAGTTATATAGGTAGGGTGCAAGAGGGAGATACTTGAGAGTGTGATGGGGGTGAGAGGGAGAGACTTGAGAGATAGGCAGTGAGAGGGAGTGCAAGAGAGAGGGAGTGGGAGAGAGAGGGAGTGAGAGTGAGAGGCTTGAGAGAGGGAGAGGGTGTGGGAGGGAGTGACTTGAGAGAGTGAGAGAGAGAGGGGAGAGAGAGAGTTGCCTAGGTAGGGTGCTAAAGGGAGAGATATGAGAGAGAGAGAGTGGGAGGGAGGGAGAGACCTAAGAGATAGGGAGAGAGAGGGAGTGATGGAGAGGAGATGGGAGGGAGATAGAGAGAGAGTGGTAGGGATTTATTGAGTGAGAGGTACATAGAAAGATGGAGAGGGTAGATAGAGACAATTAGAGAGGGTAGGAGTGAGGGAGGGAGAGAGAGGTGATATGTAGAGATAAAGAGAAATGGATATAGGTTGAGGGTATAGGGTTGAGGGATTAGGGTGGAGGACCTATAGGGTTGATGGTTTAGGGTATTGGGTTGAGGGTATATGGTTGAGGGATTAGGGTTGACGGTACAAGGTATTGGGTTGAGGGTAGAGGGTAGAAGGTTTAAGGGTTTAGGGTTAAAGGGTTTAGAGTTGAGGGTTAAGGGTTGATGGTAGAGGGTTTAGGGTATAGGTTTGCGGGTATATGGTTCAAGGATTGTGCTGAGGGTCTAATGTATAAGGTAGATGCTATATGAGTTGAGGATTTAGGGTTTGAGGGTTGAGAGTTGAGGGATTAAGGGTTGAGGGTTGATAATTGAGAGTTCAGAGTTTAATGTATAGGGTAGAGGGTAGAGGGTTTAAGGGTTGACAATTTAAGGTTGAGGGTAAAGGATTGAGGGCATATGGTTGAGGGATTAGGGTTGAGGGATAAGGGTTTAAGGGTTGAGAGTTGAGGTTATATGGTTGAGGGTTGAGGGTTTAAGGGTTGGCGAATTAAGGTTTTAGGGTTGAGTGATTAGGGTATAGATTTTACTTGGGTTTAAGGGTTTAAGGGTTGAGGGATTAGGATTGAGGGTAGAGGGTATTGGGTTGAGGGTAGAGGCTAGAGGTTTTTAGTGCTAAGGGTTGAAGATTTATATTTTAGGGTTGAGGGTATAGGGTTGAGGGATTATACTAAAGAGGGAGGGATGGATGGAGGGAGAGATGGAGAGATAATTGTGATAGAGAGAAGGAGAGAAGAGGAGGGAGGGATAGAGATGTATGAGGGTTGGGGATCCAATGTATAGGGTAGAGGGTTGAAAATTGAGAAATAGGGTTGAGGACCTATAGGGTTGATGGTATATTGTCAAGGGATTAGGGTTGAGGGTAGAGGGTAGAAGGTTTAAGGGTTTAGGGTTTGAGGGTTTAGGGTTGATGATTAAGGGTTCAGGGTAGAGGGTTTAGGGTATAGTTTTTGGGTTATATGGTTGAAGGATTAGGGTTGAGGGTCTAATGTAAATGGTAGAGGGTATAGGGGTTGAGGGATTAAGGGTTGAGGGTTGATAATTGAGGTTTTAGGGTTTAATGTATAGGGCAGAGGGTAGAGGGTTTGAGGGTTGAGGGTTGAGGATTTAAGGTTGAGGGTTGAGGGTTGAGGGTTGAGGCTATATGGTTGAGGGATTAGGATTGAGGGTCCAATGTATAGGGTAGATAGTATAGGGGTTGAGGAATTAGGGTTTAAAGGTTGAGGGTTTAGGTTAGAGGGTAGAGGGTAGAGGGTTTAAGGGTTGAGGTATTAAGGAATGAGGGTTGAAGGAATAGGGTAGAGAGTTTACTTGGGTTTAAGGTTTGAGGGATTAGTGTTGAGTGATTAGGGTTGAGGGTAGAGGGTATTGGGTTGAGTGTAGAGGGTAGAGCGTTTAAGGGTTTAGGGTTGAGGGTTTAGGGATGAGTGTTTAAGGGTTTAAGGGTTGAGGGTATAGGGTTGAGGGATTAGGGTAGTGAAGGAGGGATGGATGGAGGGAGAGATGGAGGGAGAAGTGAGATAGAGGCAAGGAAAAAGGATGAGGGAGGGAAAGAGATATATGAGGGTTGAGGATCCACTGTATAGGGTAGAGATTTTATAATTGAGGATATAGGGGTGAGTACCTATAGGGTTGATGATTTAGGGTATTGGGTTGAGGATATAGGGTCGAGGGATTAGGGTTGAGGGTAGAGGGTAGAAGGTTTAAGGGTTTAGGGTTGAGGGTTAAGGTTTGAGGGTAGAAGGTTTAGGGTGTAGGTTTAAGGGTATGTGTTTGAAGGATTAAGGTTGACGGTCCAATGTAGAGGGTAGAGGGTATAGGGGTTGTGGGTTTAGGGTTTAAGGGTTTAGGGTTGAGGGATTAAGAGTTGAGGGTTGAGGGTTTAATAAATAGGGTAGAGGGTTTAATATTATAGGGTTTAAGGGTTGAGGGTTGAGGGTATATGGTTTGGGGATTAGGTTTTAATGGTAGAGGGTAGAGGGTATAGGGTAGAGGGTTGGGGGTTGATGGTTGAGGGATTAAGGGTTTAGGGTTGAGGGTTGAGGGATTAGGTTAAATAGTTTACTTGGTTTTAAGGGTTGAGGAATTAGGGTTGAGGGATTATGGTCAAGGGTAGAGGGCATTGGGTTGAGGGTAGAGGGTAGACGGTTGAGGGTTTAGGGTTAAGTGTTAAATGGTTTAACAGTTGAGGGTATAGGGTTCAGGCGTTAGCATAGAGAGGGAGGGATGGATGGAGGAAGAGATGGAGGGAAAAGTGAGATAGAGAGAAGGAGAGAAGAGGAGGGAGGGACACAAATATATGAGGGTTGAGGATCCAATGTATAGGGTATAGGGTTGAGAATTGAGGGTATAATGTTGAGGACCTATAGGGATGATCGTTTAGGGTAATGGGTTGAGGGTAGAGGATAGAAGGTTTAAGGGTTTAGGATTCAATGGTTTAGGGTTTAGGGTTAAGAGTTGGGGGTAGAGGTTTTAGGGTATACGTTTGAGGGTATATGGTTGAACAATTAGGATTGAGGGTCCAATGCAGAGGGTAGAGGGTATAGGGGTTGAGGGTTTAGGGTTTAAGGGTTGAGAATTGAAGTTTGAGGGTTTAATGCATAGGGTAGAGGATAGAGGGTAGAGGGTTTAAGGGTTGAGGGTTGAGGGTTTAAGGTTGAGGGTAGAGGGTAGAGGGTTGATCATATATGGTTTATGGATTAGGGTTGAGGGTCCAATGTATAAGGTAGAGGGTTTAGGGGTTGAGTGATTAGGGTTTAAGGGTTGAGGATTGAGGGTAGAGGGTAGAAGGTTTAAGGTAGAGGGTATAGGGTAGAGGGTTGATGGTTTAAGGGTTGAGGGTTGACGGATTATGGTAGAGAGTTTACTTGGGTTTAAGGGTTTAAGGGTTGAGGGATTAGGTTTGAGGGATTAGGGTCAAGGGTAGAGGGTATTGGGTAGAGGGTAAAGGGTAGATGGTTTAAGGGTTGATGGTTGATAGTTTAGGGTTGAGTTTTTAAGGGTTGAGGGTATAGGGTTGATAGATTAGGGTAGAGAGGGAGGGATGTATGGATGGAGAGAGGGAGGGATAAGTGATATAGAGAGGAGAGAAGAGGAGGGAGGGACAAAGATATATGAGGGTTGAGGATCCAATGTATAGGGTAGAGGGTTGAGAATTGAGGGTATAGGTTTGAGGACCTATAGGGTTGATGGTTTAAGGTATTTGGTTGAGGGTATAGGGTTGTGGGATTAGGGTTGAGGGTAGAGGTTAGAAGGTTTAAGGGTTTAGAGTTGAGGGTTACAGGTTTAGGGTAGAGGGTTATGGGTATAGCTTTGAGGGTATATTGTTGAAGGATTAGGGTTGATGGTCCAATGTAGAGGGTAGAAAGTATAGGGGTTAAGGGTTGAGGGTTGAGGGTTGAGGGATTAAGGGTTGATAATTGAGGGTAGAGGGTAGAGGGTTTAAGTGTTTAGGGTTTTTGGGTTGAGGGTAGAGGGTTTATGGTTGAGAATAGAGGGTTGAGGCTATATGGATGAGGGATTAGGGTTGAGGGTCCAATGTATAGGGTAGAGGGTATAAAGGTTGAGGGATTAGGGTTTAGGGGTTGAGGGTAGAGGGTAGAGGGTAGAGGGTTTAAGGGTTGAGGGATTAGGGTCAAGGGTAGAGAGTTGAGGGTTTGGGGTTGAGTGTTTATGGGTTTAAGGGTTGAGGTATTAGGGTAGAGAGGGAGGGATGGATGGAGGGAGAGATGGAGGGACAAGTGATATAGAGAGAAGGAGAGAAGAGGAGGGAGGGATAGAGATATATAAAGGTTAGTAGGTTAGTGGGCCCACTAGCTTTCCAATTCGATGAAAGTGGCAACCTAACTTGGCCTATTTGAAAAAATGGGTCCAAGAAATGGGGTCTCCCATTACATCATCTAGTGACCCCATTTCTTGGACCTATTTTTTCAAACAGGCCAAGTTAGGTTGCCAATCTCATCCAATTGGCAAGCTAGTGGGTGAAATTGGCAATGTAGTGGTCTATTAGAAAAAATGGGTCCAAGAAATGGGGTCTCGTGGGGATTTTATTGAATTAGCAACCTAAAATGTCTTGTTTGAAAAAAGAGGTCCAAGAAATGGGGTCTCTCGATGAAATTTCACCGAATTGGAGCTGGTGGGCCCACTAGCTTGCCAATTCGGTGAAATTGGTAAAGCTAACTTGGCCTACTTGAAAAAATAGGTTCAAGAAATTGGGTCTCCCTATGAATTACATCACCAGGAGGCCCCATTTCTTGGACCCATTAAATCACTGGGAGACACCATTTCTTCGACCCATTTTCTCAAATAGGTCACTACATTTCCAATTTCACCGAATTGGCAAGCTAGTGGGCCCACTAGCATGCCAATTCAACGAAATTGGCAACCTAACTTGGCCTATTTGAAAAAAATGGGTCCAATAAATAGGGTCTCCTGGTGATGTAAATCACACGGAGACCCCATTTCTTGAAACCATTTTTTCAAACAAACCATTACATTGCCAATTTCAATGAATTGGCAAGCTAGTGGGCCCACTAGCTTACCAATTAAGTGAAATTGGCAACCTAACTTGGCTTGTTTTTGAAAAAATGGTTCCAAGAAATGGGGTATCATAGTGATCTAAATCACTGGGAGATCCCATTTCTTGGACCCACTTTTTTAAACAAGCCACTACATTTCCAATTTTTTCGAATTGGCAACCTAAATTGGCTTGTTTGAAAAAATGGTTCCAAGAAATGGGGTTTCTTGGTGATAGCCCACTAGTTTGCCCACTAGTTTGCCAATTCGGTGAAATTGGCAACCTAACTTGGCCTGTTTGAAAAAATGGGCCTAAGAAATGGGATCTCTCGATGATGCACATCACCTGGAGACCCCATTTCTTAGACCCATGTTTTTGGGAGACCACATTTATTGGACTCATTTTTTCAAACAGGCCACTACATTTCCAATTTCATTGAATTGGAAAGCTAGTGGGCCCAATAGATTGTCAATTTAGTGAAATTAACAACCTAACTTGGCCTATTTGAAAAATTGGTTCCAAGAAATAGGGTTTCCTAGTGATGTAAATCATCAGGAGACCCCATTTATTGGACCCATTTTTTCAAATAGGCCACTACATTGCCCATTTTTCTGAATTGGCAACCTAACTTGGCCTATTTGAAAAAATGGGTCCAAGAAATGGGCTCTCCCAGTGATGGTCTACTAGCTTTCTAATTCAGTGAAATTGGCAACCTGACTTGGCCTATTTGAAAAAATGGGTCCAAGAAATGGTGTCTCCTAGTGATGTACATCACCGAGAGACCCCATTTCTTGGACCTTTTTTTTTCAAACAGGCCAGTAGGATAGAGGATTGGGGGAGAGATAGAGGGTAGAGAGGTAGAGGGTAGAGGGTTAAGGGTAGAGGGGAGAGGTATAGGAGTTAGTGAGTGAGATAGAGAGAGGGAGAGGGGGTAGGAGGAAGAGACTTGAGAGAGAGGGAGAGAGTGGGAGAGAGATAGAAGGTAGAAGGTACCGGGTCTAAGGTTTTAAGGGTTAAGGATAGATGGGAGAGAGATCATGAGAGTGAGTGAGAGAGAGACTTGAGAGACAGAGAGGCGATAGGAGTGAGATACTTGAGAGAGAGAGGAAGTGGGAGAGAGATAGAAGGAGTGAGTGAGTGAGTGAGATAGATACTTGAGAGAGGGAGACAGGGTATGAGGGAGATGCGGTATGACGGAGAGACTTGAGAGAGAGAGAGGTTTTAAGGGTTAAGGGTAGAGAGGAGAGAGATAGAAGGAGTGAGTGAGTGAGAGAGAGAGAGAGAGAGGGAGTGGGAGAGAGATAGAGGGTAGAGGGTAGATGGTTTAAGGGTTTAAGGGTTAGGGTAGAGGGTTAAGGGTAGAGGGAGAGATAGGAGGAGTGAGTGAGAGAGAGATACTTGAGAGAGGAGAGGGAGGAGGAGAGAATGAAGTGAGAGGGAAGGAGTGGGAGAGAGATAAAAGGTAGAGGGTAGATGGTTTAAGGGTTAAGGGTAGAGGGATAAGGGATAAGGGTAGAGGGGAGAGAGATAGGAGTGAGTGAGAGAGAGAGAGAGAGACTTGAGAGAGGGAGAGGGGGTAGGAGAGAGAGACTTGAGGTGAGAGAGAGAGAGGGTTAAGGGTAGAGGGTAGAGGGGATAGAGATAGGAGTGAGTGAGAGAGAGAGAGACTTGAGAGAGGGAGAGAGGTTAGGAGGGAGAGACTTGAGAGAGAGAGAGCGGAGGGAGATAGAGGGTAGAGGGTTTAAGGGTTTAATGGTAGAGGGTAGGGGATAGAGAGAAAGAGAGAAAAGAAACAAGAAAAATCAACTTTATCATAATGCGAGCACATTTCAAATTAGTAGAGATATGGCCGTTATTTTAGCAAGACATAAAATGCTCGCGTTTGTGTGAACCCCAATTCTAATACTTGCAAAACACAATGAATAAACACATTAAGTTAGATATTGCAAGCATGAACAAGGATTCCCCATGAAATCCATTTACAAACTTCAAATTAGGAAAGAAAACAATGAAGAACACAATGAAACAAGAAAACATAGATTCAATCCTAATTAGAATAGCAAACACATGATCCCATGGGGGAATTGGTGCCAATTTGATGTGAAAATTGGCCCTTTCCCAATTCCTAAGATGCAAGCTTGATATGTTGATGATGATTGATCCACTTTGTTGATGAAGGACGAGAGCTCCAAGCCAATAATCTGCAAAAAACCTAGCTAAGAACTCAATGGTGATGGATGGAAATGACTAAATATTTTAGCATAATAACTTTGCATAATTTGTGGATGATCAAATGAGGATATGAGCTCTTTATTTATAGAATGCTAAGATGGATGAATGTTCAAATTTGAGCAATGTGGGACTAACATTCATCCAATGGAAAAATTCCAATTGTCAATCTATGAATGGATGGAGGATGTGCAAGTTTTGAGGATTGTGCCAATAAATGATTATTTTTTAATTTCAAATTTGTTGAAATGACTTGTAAGAGGGAAGGGAAAATGCAATAAAAGCCACTTGGCTCAAGGAAAAGGACATGTAAGATGAAGTTATTTCCTTGTTGGATTTACATGTTGACTTGGAATTTTTGAATTCAAACTTGGAGAATATTCCAAAAGATGCCTTGTGAGGAAAATAGAGATTTAATAAATTAATTAAATCTATTTTAATGTGCAACTTGAAAAATCTAGAGGATGGGACATGACAAGAGATTAAATTAATCAAGGGTTAATTAATTTAATGAAAGATTAGATGATGTGACCTATTTGACTCAAATTTATGGATTTATTTCAATCAAATAAGAGAGGAATATGATAAGAGATTAATTAAATAAAGATTTTTGATTTATTTAATTAAAAGAGATGGTGTTAGATTAAATCAAATAGGGTTTTAATTTATTTAATTTAATGGATAGAATTTAGAGATTTAATCAAATAAAATCAATTATTTAATTAAATAGGGATAATTAGATCAGATGGATTGATTTAATTAAAAAGAGAGACTTAATTAAATAATTGGTTTATTTAATTAAGGAAAGGAAATTGATGAATTTTTATTTTTTTTAGACTGCAGGAATCGGGTAGCGCGACCTCCTATAAAGGAAATTGATGAATTTAACCAAATAAGGAGATTTGATTAAATGGTTAGACCGAGGGATGTTTCAGGATGGAACGATGTTAGTAGTTAGGATCAAATGCATAATTTCAATCGGTATATTTTACGTGTCTACATTTTTCCCCTCTTTGAAGCAATGCACTTGTTGCATTGGTTCAAAGAATAAACGATCTCGATGAAAGAAGAAATTTTTTTCATTATTTAAAAAATTTCATCACTACTGCCTAGCGAGAGAAAACATGCCATTATAATGCCCCCTCGAGAGATTGGATGAAAAATTTCAATATTTGGGTGATCTCGTGAAAAAAGAGGACAAAGTGCCCGATAGGTCCGAAAAGGCTCCAGGAGGCCAAAAATGTGTCTAAACATAATAAAATGATTTAAAACAAGCCTCAACTAGACAAAAATAGCTTCAAGGGTCCAAAACCATAGCAAGACAGTCAATCAAGGTGAAAACAACCCTAATTTTCAAGCTTAAATGGGGCTTGAGGGGTCACTTTCAAGTCATTTTCATACACTTTCATTTGTAACCTCGAGTTTTGATCTCTAACCTCCTGATGATATGACACAATGATAGCTTCCCCTGCACATTTTTGATCGAGTTCGGAAGTACTAGTGGCCACCTGGCATCGGGGCACCGGTAAGTGACCCTTACCTGAGCTTCGTTTTTCATTTATTGCTTTCATTTAATGCTTTTAAAGGTCGGTTCATCTACAGTGGTTCTTTATAGCACCGCTCAGAAATCAAACTACACCGTGTGGTGTGATATTGTGTCGTGGCAGTGCAATTTGGAGTTTTAAAACTCTAATGTTGAGGTCGGGGCTGGTGGGGCAGTTTACAAAGTGCAATGCGGTGGTCCTAGATTTTCTCAAAGTGCGCCGCTGGAAGGGAAAGTGCACCATGACAGTGCCATTTTTCTCTTTTAAGCCCTAGCATCGGAGTTTGATTAGAAATCAAACTACGATGCCTTCATGGGTTGCACTATTGGAGAAGTTTTTTAAACGCCCGATGAAGAATTTTCCAAATATTTTAACATGGTGACTTTCTTTGATACAGGATGCAACAAGGGAGATCTATTCTCGAGAGCATAGGTCACGAGATTTATCTAGATATTTATGGGACTTGAGCAACAATGATCAAAATCGATTCTGGATTGCGGGGTTATGGTACATTGCCTATGCAACACCCATTCACACTCACCTAGGGATGTTGTCAGCGCTGGCTAAGAGATGGCATAGCAATACCTCTTCCTTTCATCTTCCCACTAGCGAGGCCACCGTCACCTTAGAGGACATTTGGTGTATTTTGAGACTATCGATTCACGGTCGACGAGTAATTTTTGATATGGATGAGGGGAACGATGCCTGCCACAGAGTCTTCGCCATAAAGGACATCGTCTTTTGTGAGGGGAAGATAGAGCTCGAATGACATAGGATCCTAGCACCTCCCTATCACTGGGTGATTGCATCCATCATTTTAGGTCTTGTTTCCCCTGACAGATGAGGCCGATACTTCAATCCTGGCTAGGGATATTCCTGGGAGTGGATGGTTCTAGATAGGCTGGTTCATTTTTCATGGGGGCCTGTGCTTCTAGCTTCTTTATATAGAGATCTTCATGAGTACATGTACATGGACTACAGAGCACTGGGAGTAGGGGTGACACTTCTTCAAGTTTGGGCATGGGAGCACATTGATGTACTATGTCCATGCGTTGTTTCAGTTCTGATGTTGCCAGACAATCCCCTTGTGTGGCATTACAGAGGTGGTGTGTCCTTCACACACACTGGTGAGCACTAGATCCCCTACTAGAGGAGGGTCTTGGACGAGATGCAGGTTTTCACCTGGCGACCATACCTTGGTTGTCTTGGATGGGCCGATGATGTCAATTGTTCTATGTCCGCCAAGACCATTTTATGTAGGGGCATGAGCACACTATGATTGAGAGGTACCTGCCCAGGCGTGTGTAGCGTCAGTTTGGTGAGTTGTAGGATCATCCCAATGATGATTATGTAGTTGTCTTCACCCGCACCATGACACAGGTTTCATGGGGGTAGTATACTCCTGCCTCAAAGCCCATAGACAACTTCAGGAAGTTGGTAGCTCGACCGTGGGCTTATGATCAGGGACCCATAGATCCAGGCATGACTCAGGCCTACAGGGATTAGTTTCGGCCTCTGCTTCAATTGAACATTCCAAGTACAGTCCCAGATCATCAGAGAGTTAGAGGCAGAGGGGGGATGTTTGATAGGACCAGCCAATTGTGCCTCCTATTCAAGAAGCTCAAGTAGATGTGCACATGCAAGACCAGCAGTAGGTGCCACCAGGTGTACTACCACAGGGTGAGGATCAGCCTCGGGTATATCCAGCAGGACAGGTGGATCCTCAAGATGCACTAATTGTGCAGTTATAGGCTCAGTTCCAGGCCGTGACAGCTGAGAGAGATTAGGCTAGGGTTGAGAGAGAGCAGCTCAGGGCCAAGAGGGATCAGGCCATACAATAGAGACATGTTGCAAAGCTATAGGTAGCCATAGAGCTAGGTAAGAGACAACAACTAGAGAGCGTGGAAGACTCCTCCCAGGGTATAGTGTCTGTTCAATCTTATAGGGATGTTGTCTGAGAGGCCGAGTACTATTAGAGGCACTATCATGAGGCTGTACCTAGAGGAGGATAGGTCCCAGAGTACTCAGAGCAGACCAACTACAGGGACAAAGCTTGATCGACAAAGCTTGATCGAGATGCTACAATACTTTTTGTGCCTTATGGGCTCATTTTTGATAGCCTGATAGGCCTTTTTGTACTAATTGACATACATGTATAGTGATCTGATTTATTCTTTGTACTATGACAGTTACATTATAAATGATATATGAGATGAGCTGATGATGACTTTGATATGATGTGATGATATGTGTACCTTTTATTTATGCATGTATGATTTTACTTCTATATGTTGTGCAATGATGCTTTTATGGATGCATTTATTTATGATGATGTATGCATTATGATTATGACTAACAGATCTATATTATGTTAACCTATGATATGCAAATGTGATGTGCAATGATGACGTGATATGTGATATGAAATGTAGTATGCAAAATGATATGGGAATGATCTATGTTGTATGCGTGAAATGATATGTGAATCCTGTTTATATATGAAATGATTATGGAGGGATGTACACTTTGTGATGGATTGTTTTCTATTTATGCTTATTTGGAATGATTTATGATGCTATTTCTAAGATGACATGGATGATGTAATGTGAATGCAATGGTCGTGATATGATGGAAATGAGATGGTTTATTTACGATGCTTAGAATAACAAATATTATTATCCTAAACATGTTAAATGATGTATGTGATGCATTTAATATGACGTAATGATATATTAATGCAAAGTGGTATGATGATGCATAATGTAATATGAACGTAATGTGTGAGATGATGTCATGATGTTTATGCAAGTATGTATGCAAATGAATTATTTATAATGCTTATATACCTATTGTTTATGATTATGTAGTATGTGGTAATGTGAAATGCAAATGAAATGAAAATGAATGTTATGCGAGGATTTATGTGATAAATGTAATGTTATGCAAGAAATGGATGCAATTTTATAATATGGTGGAAATGCAATGCATATGTTTCCTATATGTTATGTGTTGATGCAATATGATAATGATTTGTGGATGCAGGATCAATGAGGATGAAGATGATGGTGATGATCAACTATCATTGTACTTTGTTAGTGCGATGGGCAAGAAGAGAAAAAGTCATTTCAACAAGACACAAGATGCAAATGAAAATGATGATGATGACAATTTTCTTGCTAAGGAATTGGGATTTTCAAAGGGTCGATTTCCTTATGTTTGATAACACACATGGTACGATGCATCAAGGTATGGAAAACTAGGATGGCGTTGTACCCAATGTGATGGACTTTGACTTGACAAGTAGATAGGAGTATCCTTGTTCACACCTGACATACAGAAACCTTTCTAGGATCCACTTTAGAAGTTTCAAACACGTCAGAACAAAACATAGAAAGGTAAACCTATCCATGCAATAGTCAACAAGTTGTCCAAAACCTCCCCTATACATACCTAACAAAGCAAGTATTTGCCAAGGATATATTACAAGAACATCCAACAAGCATAGCAGACAAAAGATAATGATCATTGCCCCATTCCTATTTCTCTAAATCTTCTTGTGTGGATATCATCGAGAAGTCATTGGAATGAGGGAAAATAAGATAAGTCAAAAGATAAAGACAAAGTAAACAAACAAGCTGATGCTCTTCAATACCGCTAACCAAAGGAGGATGTGTTTTAAAGGATAGGAGCCAAAACTATTGCCAAAAGATAATGCCCATTGGAGGAAGGATTCATCCTAGGACATATTAGTGGATGGTGGCACGTCATTTCGTTTATCCAAAGCATTCTAAATGATGATTGATATGGGACCAATTTGGATGATGAGCTACCGATACAAAGAGATGACCAGCTTGTTTTTTTAGTGACTTGGACCTAAGACTTGACGTTTTGAGTTTTTACTTTCGCCCTGCTAGACTTGTTTTTGATTGTCCTACCAAAGATTTAGAATGATGATCATTTATTATGAGTGATATTATTGTGGGTGCAAGCAAGATGAGATGGATGGAGTTTTTGAAATATTTGGATGTTTTTGATCCTTTTGAGATGTTTTGAGGTTGTTTTTTGGTATTTTTAAGATTTTGCAAATGTTTTAATTTTTTAATTTTCCAATGTTTTGGGATTTTCTAAGATTTTGACCAAGAGACTATCTTAACGACCTATCCTAGGGGCCTCGGGGGCTGATCAACAGATTAGCCTTGCCTACATTATACATGTAGAGACCATGTAGTTCGACTAATGAGTTGACCAGTTTATAGATGATGATATACATGATGAAATGTTAGTTTATTATGACAGACTCCTATAGGACTGACCTAAATGTCTCCGGGGATGATCAAAGATCAACCTTGCCTATGTTCAAGCTCAGAGATGACGTAGTTCGAAAAGACGACCCTGTTTTTGGATTTTTGATTGACTTTTTGACATGTTTTGGGATTTTGATATGTTTTGATGTTTTTGGATTTTTTGATTTTCTAATGTTTCTGGATTTTCTGATTTGAGGATTTTAAGGATACATAAAGGAAGGACAAAATGACCTTGAGAATGGGCCGAGTAGTACTAGGAGGGATCATGATATGAAAAAATACCAAGCTATGGTGCGGATGCAGTGGATGAGTGATAGATGGAGATATGGAAAGTGATGGATGATGGAAGCGCAATGGATGGATGATGCAGAACAAGCCATAAAGATCCTGGTGGATGGAAGTGATTATTTAGGTAAGGCATTTGTTTGCTAGGTTTTTGACGAGGTACTTGCTCAAAGTGCCACTAAAGTGGTTTTCACTAGAGGATGATTTTTTTCTCTCTACTATTTTTTATCCTTTTTCTAATTTTTTTTTTGGGATTTTTTCTTTTTTGATTTTTTTTGTTGTCACCAAGATGCCTGTTTTCTAGGTTTTCACCAAAGTAACCATTTTTTCAAGACATTTTTTGATTTTTTTGGATTTTTGGTTCTATACCTTGAAATATTTAGGCATAAAACTTTTTGAGATGAGAGTTATTCATGGGCTCTTGTAGAGGTTCCCCTTCGGGTGTTGATAACTGATATGCCCCTAACTTGTAACTTGCTATGATAATGAATGGTCCCAACCAATTGGGTTCAAACTTTCCTTTGTTGCTTGGGTTTGGGACATTATTTTTATTTTCTTTTAATACTAGTTCTCCGACTTGGAAGGTCCTACTTTGGATTTTCTTATTGTAGCTCCTTTTGAGTCTCTTCTAATAGAATTGCAAATGATTCAAAGCATCTATCTATCACTCATCTAGCAGCTCCAACTCATTCAATCTTGATACTTGGTACTCTTCATCTGCGATGAGGTTTTGTAGTGATATCCTGAGTGATGAGAAATCGATCTCAATGGGAAGTATTTCTTTTGATCCGTAGACCAGGGAAAAAGGGGTGGCGCTAGTGGGTGTGCAGATGATGGTTTGATAGGCCCAGAGGGTGGGATTAAGCTACAGATGCCAATCACGACTTGCGTCATTGACTATTTTCTTGATTATTTTCAAAATGGTTTTGTTTGTAGCTTTTGCTTGGCCATTTCCTTGGGGATAGTATATGGTGGAGAAGCGATGTTCAATTTTGAATTTTTTGCATAAGTCATGAACCTCCTGATTCTTGAATGGTGTCCCATTATCTGAGATAATGGCTTGTGGAACACCATAACAACAAATGAGATAGTTTAGGATGAACTTTGAAATCTGCTTCCCAGTTATATGCATCATGGGTATGGCTTCCACCCACTTAGTAAAGTACTTTGTGGTGGTTATGATGAAATTGTGACCGTTAGATGAAGTGGGTGTGATTTTTCCAATGAGATCTAGTCCCCACTGCAAAAAGGGCCATGGTGTGACGATAGGATGAAGCTCTTGAGCTGGAGCATGGATGAGGTCCCCATGCAACTGACATTGTAGACACCTTCTAGCATAATCATGTGCTTCTCTTTCCTTTGTGGGCCAATAATACCCCATCCTCAACAATTTCCTATCTATGATCATTCCACTCAAGTGCGAACCACAAATAATGTTATATACTTCAGTTAGAGTGGTTAATGCCTCAGCCTTTAGGCAGTGTAGTAGGGTTCCTTCTATGCTCCTACTATATAGGGTATCTCCTAGGATGAAAAATCTGGATACCTTTTTTACAAAGGTTCATTTTAGGTTTGAGGGTAAGTCAACGGATGTGATTCCTATTCGAAGGTATGTGTAAATTACATGATACCAAGGATCACTAGGACCAACAATTTCGCACATATATTTTGATTCTAGTACCTCGAATGTAGGCACAAGAAGCTGCTCAATCAGGAATTCATATTTTGGAACGATGTGGGGGATGTCGAGCAAGGATCCAATTGTTGCCATGGCATCTGCTACTCTATTGTTGGTTCTAGGAATCTATTCAAATGTTATTTCGATGAAGGATTCTTTAAGAGTCTCCACCAATTTATTGTGTGGAGTGAGCTTGTCTTCCTTGTTCTGATATTCATCATTCACTTGATTTATTATCAATTGGGAGTCTCCGTATACTTTTAGAGCTATAATGCTCCACTGTACTGCTATTCTAAGACCTATGGTCAAAGCCTCATATTCTACAATGTTATTGGTGCAGGGAAATGCTAGTTTGTAGGACCTTGGTATGCAATCCCCTTGTGGGGTGATGAAGAAGACACGGTCTCCTGATCCATGCTATGTGTATGAGCCATCAAAGTACAGTTTCCAGTGGTCAACTATGTTGAGATTGAAAATGGATTCATCTGGAAACTCTAAGACGAGAGGGTTCTCTGACTAGATTGGTGCTTCTGCAAGTTAATCTGCGATGACTTATCCCTTGATTTTTTTCCACTCTACAAACTCAATGTCATATTCTGACAGTATCATCACCCATTTTTCCATTCTTCCTGTGAGCATTTCCTTTGATAATAGGTACTTGAGAGGGTCAATTTTGGCAATGAGTTTTATTTTATGTGCCAACATGTAATGTCTAAATTTTTGTGATGCAAACACTACTATGAGGCATGCTTTCTCGATGAATGAATAGTTTAGCTCATGACCAACCATTGTTCTATTGGTGTAATAGATAGCCCTTTCCATTCCATTTTTGTCATATTGAGCTAGAAGAGCTCCAAGGGCTGCTGCTATTGCTGATACGTATATAATCAATAGTTTTCTTGGGATTGGTGGCATTAAGACTGGTGGTGTCAGTAGGTATTCCTTGATTTTGTTGAATTCCTCTTCACACTTGGTATCCCATTTGTGCACTACTCCCTTGTGGAGTAGGTGAGAATATGGGTTTTGTTTGTCTGCTAATTGTGTTATGAATCTTTGAATGGATTGAAGTCTACCTTGGAGACCTCTTAGTTGCTTTAATGTTTTTAGTGCTTCCATCTTGAGGATTGATTTTACCTTTACTGGATCTACCTTGATACCTTGCATTGACACTATATATCCTAGCAATTTCCTAATTGTATGCTGAAGAAACACTTCTTTGGGTTTAATCTGACCTTGTACTCTTCCAGCCTGTCAAAGATGGCACTTAGGGTTGCTATGTGATCTTTTTTTTTTGGATTTAGCTAGAATATCATCAACATAGTCTTTGACTGCCTTATGAATCATGTCATGGATCAATGTCATGGCCCTTTGATATGTTGCTCCTACATTCTTTAAGTAGAATGACATCATGTTCCAATAGTATGTCCCCCATGGACAAGAGAAAGTTGTTTTATGTTGGTCCTCTTTTGCTATCATGATCTGATTATATCCTGAGAATCCGTCCATTAGTGACAACATTTCATGTCCAGCTATCATGTCTACTATCATGTTGATGTTGGGAAGTGGGAAGTCATCTTTTGGACATGCCTTGTTCAAATCTCTGAAGTCTATGCAGATTCTGATATTTCCACCAGGTTTTGAAACAGGTACCAAATTTGACACCCATTATGGATAATCTATTGGTTGAATGAATCCTATGTCTAATAGATTTTTTAGCTCCATTTTGACTAATAATGTGATCTCGGGGTGCTTCTTTTGAAGCTTTTGTTTAACAGGCTTTGCTTCTGGATATACTGCTAAGTGGTGAACCATAGTCTCTAGATCAAGCCTTGGCATGTCAGCATAACTCCATGCGAAGTTTATTTGTCTTTGTCTTAGGAAGGCTGGTAGGAGTTCTTGCTCTTTTGATAGTAGTGATTCCACATAGACTGTTATATGCGGGGTATCCTATGTTCCTAGGTTGACCGGATTGCATTTTTCTGCCAAGACTGCTGACTTTTTATGATGAATACTCTTAAAGGAAGATTGAATCCCCCATCCTCAGGCACCTCAGAGAGGTTTTCACCATTGGATGCATCCTTTCTTTTTACTTTTTTCTGGTTAGAGAGTGCCACAGTGTGGTTTTCACTCAAGGACTTGTATATTATTCTTAATTTCTCACTTTTGTAACTGAAGGATTCAATCATTTCCCCATAATAGGCATGTGTTTCTAACTTGATTATGAACCCTACTTTATGATCCCCATCTGGAATGTTATCTCACAGTCCCATGAATTTTGAGAGTGCCTCATCATTTTTGAATGTATCAAGAATTGGTGGTCCTGATTGGTCGTAGTCAATGAGTTGGGGATATACTAGGTAGATCTCATGATTTTGGTGGTCTGTTTCAAAAGATAGGGTGCTAATCATGCAAAGAGTGGTATCCTCAAATAGCCTAGGTATGTTGATCATGGTATCCTCATCATCACTACTACTACAGATGTTGGTTATATCAAATGTAAAGTTATCTATGACTCTACCTGTAGACATTGGTAAGTGTAATTCTATTGGGGTTGGCTGAGGAGCATTATTAACAATTTTAACTAGAGGACTTCAGCCTCATATGGTTATACTCGGAGGGGTACATCCAAGGCCAAGATTTGTTATCAATCGCATCTCTGGAATGATAGGTATTATAAGCCCATTGTCATTTTGTCCAAGTATTTTATTTTTGTCGTAGCCCATTGCGAGCATCATTTGCAAACCTTTGCTCCTGTCATCCATTGGTAAGTTAGCTAGTGGTCTTTCATCTTGATATAGCATATGAGATGGATCTACCTCAATAACCTCCTGGCCAAGGTCTCCCCAGCTTGTGAATTCGAGATTGTCTTCAGGAGATGTTTGAGATGTGGAAGCTTCATTTATTTGTGGATGTCCCCGTGATATAGGAGATTGTGGTAACTCTCCTACCACAAAGGAATTATTGGGGAGCTTGTAGTTTCCACAACTGTTATCTTGGATGATGAGCTTGATATCAGAGATGGTGGGAATGGTGGGAGTGGTGGGTTTCTTTGTCGCAGAAGTGGATGCGAGAGTGGTGGGATTGATGTATGGTGTGGATGGGCCTTCATCATTTTTTGGTACTTGGGGTATTTTATAATATTTTGTTTCAAGGCTTTTGCAATAGGAGAAGGGTTTGGGATCTCCATGAATGGTAACTTCTTGTCCCTTATGTGTGAATTTCACACATTGATGGAAAGTTGATGCTAATTCCTTCATTGTATGAATCCATAGACATCCTAAGAGGATGTTATATGGCAAGTCGAGGTCCAAGACTTGACAAGTGGTTTCCATGAGAGCCGACCCTACGTGAATAGGGAGTTTGATCGTGCCTTGGGAAACTCTTTCTTGATCATCATATGCTCTTATTATGATACCCTTTCCTTTGTCTATAGAATCCTCTGGGATTTTCAATTGTTTGATGAGATTGAGAGAACATATATTCAAACCCGCACCTCCATCAACCAAGACCCTTTTGAATTTTCTCTTGTGTACTATGAATTCTAAGTGAAGTGCATGGTTGTGAGATGGTTGAGCATGGAAATATTGGTCAGAGAATGTAAGAAGATTAGGAATAATGATATTTCTGACAATAGCTTGGAATTGCTTCCCATCAAGATCTACGGGGATAGTGGATGAGGCCAATGCTTCTTCAAGGATTTTCCTATGGACAGATGAGATTTTTAGCAACTCCATGATGGATATTTGCGCTGGTATTCTTTTGAGTTGATCTAGGAAATTATAGCCATTAGGAATAGATCTAGATGCAGGGACCTTGTTTGGCTAGGATGATCCTACGATGGTAACCTTGCTGCCTCTTGTGGTGACTCCACAATTGACATGGGCACCTTTGATGGTGATGACCATGCATTTTTCATCTAGGGAGGTGATGAATATTTTATACACATGATATATGATTGAGTGGGTGCCTTTCCCTTTATCATTGTTGTTCCTTTTGTTTCCATCATTCGGCATCAGATTCATGTATATCTTATGATCTTGATTTCTTGTAGGTTGTTCCACATCTATAATTATTTTATCGATGAGATCTTGAACTATGTTTTTCAATCTCATGCAACTGTTTGTGGTATGGCCTTTGATTTTATGGAATTCACAGAGTTGATTCTCATTATACCAAGGAGGTTTCACATCTGGTTCCTAGTAATTCTCAAAGGTAGGAGCCTTGATGAGTTTTTTGTCTATTAGCTTTTTCATGATGTCTTCAAGTGGTTCCCCCAAAGTGGTGTACTTTTGATTAGGATAACTCTTGTTACATTGGAGTGGTCCCCTTTGATCATTGAGATTGTTGATTGTTGGATTGTTGTTTGGTTGTTGTATTGTGTGATGATTGCTTTGGTGTTGGATTTGGATTTGTGGTGCAGGTTTATTTTGGCTAGGAGCACTAATGACCACCTTGGCATTGATGACACCATCATTAGTAATGTTTTTGTTCCTTGCTCATGTGGGAGGTTTATCATTGTAATTGGAGGGTGAGCGGTTGTTTTGTTGTTCAGGGTATGAAGTTGATCCCACAGGTTGAGTCATAAGGGCTCGTTTGATGCTGAGCACCTTGGGGATACTCTGGTCATATGTGGTTATCCCTTGAACCTTGAGATGAAATTCCAAGAAGCCATCAAGGTTGGCTATAATGGTGAAAACTTGTTGTTCTTCGGGCATGGTCCACTTGCTCTTATTTCCCTTGGATCACCATCATTGCAGGAATGAAGCAAATGATTCACCCTGGCCCTATTTCAGAGTCGAGAGTTCTTCTAGACTAACATCCATTGCAATGTTGCATGCATAATTTTTTATGAATGCATCTATAATTTCTTTGAATGTCCTGATGCCTAAAGGTAGACGAGAGAACCATTCCATAGCGTGACCTGCCAAACTCCTACGAAATAGCCACATCAGATAAGTATCGTCATATGCAACCTCCATGCAATGAAATTAAAATTCCCTTATGTGATCTTCAAGATTTATTGTCTTGCGATATTTGTCAAATTTGGGGATCTCAAATCCCTTAGGGAATGGTTTCATCACTAGGCTCCTATCAAATGGATAGGGACACGAGTTGCTTGGTGTTTTTGTTGTTCGCCTTGATTGAAGATTGAGCACTTGTTGCGAGAGCAACCTAATTTGTGTTGTTAGTTCATTTTGTGGATCAAGGGGTGGGATGAAGGTGTTTTGGGGTGTTTCAATTGTGGGTTGGATGGGTGGGTTGGTTGGTGTGTTGTTCAATGGTATCTATATGTTTTCTGAGCTAGGTAGGCTTCCACTTGCTATTGTATGAACAATGCCTATTGCTGATCTTGTTGTTGTTGCGCTAAGATTTGTGCTTGTTGTTGTTCCAACAACGCTTGTTGTTGGACTACCAATTCAACTACTTCTTGCTGCTCTTGATATTATTTAATTGCTTGTTGATATGCTTGCATTTGTGTGGCTTGTTTTTGTGCAAGAAGTTTTTCCTATGCTCGTGCTTGTTGTGCTTGATATTAGGAATTTTCCTGAGCTTGAGCTTGTGCTTGCACTACTTGTGCTTGGGGTTGTGCTTGTGTCACTTGTTGTTGTAATAGAATTTGTGCTTGAGTAGCCTTTTGTGCTTGCAATGTGGCTTGCGCTACTTGAGCGGCTTGTGCAGCTTGTGTGACTAGTTGATGTTGTTGTTGTTGCAATAAAGCTTGGGCTTGTGTAGCCTGTTACTCTTGTAATGCAACTTCGGTTGCTTGGGAAGCTTGTGCAGCTTGAGTGGCTTGCTGAGTGGCTAGTTGCATGGCTTTTTTTTTTTGCACTTGTTGGAAACCCCTTTGAAAAGCAACTTGCAATTTTGTGTTGTATTGGTTTGATGTGGTGGAGGTTGGTGGTGGTGGGGGTGGTGGTGGATTTGGAATGGTGTTTGATGATGTCGTGTTGGTGTTTTGAGTAATGGATGGTGGTGTTGATGTAGTTGGTCCTTGGGAGACCATGCTTTGTGATGTTAAGGGGGTATTTGATGATGTTGCAATTGCTTGTGCATTTTTCATCTATTGTTGTGATATCAACAAAAGGTTTTGAGTGTTTGGCATAATGCTTTGATTGATATTTGGGATGTTGGTTTGATTGATAGTTGGTAGAGGGGGAAGCCCTAAACCAAGGAGTGGTGTGGATGATGATGGAAATGGTGGAAGAGGTGTAAATGTGAGGGGTGTGAGTTCTTTTGAAAATGTTGTGGTGTCAAAAATGCCCCCGGTCTGAACATATCTCCCTCCTCTTTCGAATTTATGAGGAGAGAAGTTGAGGTGTTGCGTGGAAAAATGATGATGATGGATCATGATGGAAAGTGAGAGGAACATTCTTATGTAATGGGTTTTCAAGTATGTTTTGTTCCAAGATGGTATTTGCATCCAAGTTTTGATTATTAACAAGGGGGTGTGTTTGAATAGCATTGAGAAATGCATTTCCCTTATTAACATTAGGTTGGGTTGGAGCAAAAGATGTCGTGATTTGTGGAATGTTTTGAGTGATGTTTTGGGATGGGGGTGTAGATGAGATGGAAATGGTGGATGAGATTGGAGGAAAATATGTCTCCATTATGGTACTCACTTTAAAATCCAAAGGTAATTTGGCCCCTTGTTATGCTAGCTCAAGCATGTATAAAGAGGGGTTAAGCCTCATCATGATGTTGATGATTTTATGGTTTTCCAGATTTTGGAGAATTTCTGTTATTTCTTTGTGAGACATCCTAAAGGTAAGATCATATCCTTGGGTTTCCTCTTGCAGATTTTGTGATGATGAGATGGTCAAAGGATTGCTTGATTCGGTGGGATTCATTTCAATGTTTGTTTGGCTAAGATCAGTTGAAGCGGGTGTTTTTTTTGGTTTCCATGCTCTTCTTGTATTGAGATCTAGTTTGAACCATAAAACAAGGATTAATTTTCAAGAATAGGAGAGATGAATCTCTTGGTTCTTTGGATTGATCTTTACTTTATGCCCAAAGTAGAAAATTTTAGGATATCTTGAGGATCGAAAGGTGATATGATGATGATGCAAGGGATGGATGATGTAGATGTTTTGGTTTTTGATAAATCTTAAAGGAGATGCTAGGCTATTACGACTTTCGGATATGTTACGGATTTTGACTTTGATTTGATGTGGGATTTGGGATTTTTCCTTGATTTTGATCGATTTTGGTTGTTTTGATTTTGAACAAATAGACCCTAAGATGTTGGATTCTTTATCTAAGGGATAGATTTGATCAAAGGATGATAATTTGAATATTTTTAGGGAGAAGGATGAATCTACCCACACCTATTCAAACAAGATGATAGTTTAACTAAGCATATGAAGAAGGATTCATCTACATATACTTAAGCTAAACAAGATGATTTTGATAACTTTGACTAAGAATATGCAAAAGGATGAATCTACACATACCTAGCCAAAGGTGATTTTGATAAAGTTTTCAAGGATTTAGTCTCAAGGATTTGATGATTTTTTATTTTTCCAAAAATCCTAGAATTAAGGATGATTTCAAGATTTTCCAAAAGGTGATGGTGAGATGATTTTTGATGTTTTTGATGTTTGAAGGATGGGTGAAAAAGATTTTGATTTTCTTTGATCCTAAGATTTACCTAAGAAAGACACTTTGTTTTCCTAGACCTAGGTATTGAAGAGCATACAATGCTTCTATAGACCTTTGTAACCAAGAAGTGGTTTCACTTGAACATTCATTTTCGGATTTTGAAACAATGACTTTTGTTTTGGGATTTTGAACTTTTTGAGAATTGTGAGGCTTCAACACACATGAAAGTTCATTTTGATTAGCTTTTCTTAATGGCTTTATTTTACCACAAACACTTTCTTTGATTAAGTTTTCCAAACTAGATGTCTAATGCCTTATTTTCTTCAAATCCCACAAAATATGTTATGTGGAAATTCAATGAACTCAAGGCAACGTTACCTATTGTTGACTTTAGTAGACAAATTGAGATGCAATCCAATGTTTAGAAACCTCTAAGGATGTGAATCCCAAGGGCAAGCAATAACATATGGATTGAGTCAATTGTATTTTTCTTCAAAATAGTTTGAAATTTGGATGATGATGTTAAGTGTTTGTTTTCAAGATGTTTTCGATCAAGCAATGCATTTTGTAACCCAAGAATAAGTACAACCCTATGGATGTGTAAGATAGTATTTGTTGGATTCCCACTTGGACAAGTCTAGCTACGCTTATCTTTAGTGAATGGTTAGATGCTTGACCCCACTGGCTCCCCTCCATGACACTCACTTATATGGGGGATCCAAGTATCAACACCCATGAAACTACCATGCAATACTTTCCATTTCTACTAAAAGACCGTAAAAGTGTGGGGTGGATTCACAATGACCGTTCTTGCACCAACAAATAGATTTAAGGATTTTGGAAAATTCTAGAACATGGGTTTTAATAAGGACTTTCCGTTCATGGAGATTGACCCATATGGCAAGAGTCCTCTTTTGGATCCATCTTGTTAGAATCAACCACGTGGTATTGGCGTTTACTCCAATACCCACATTTATATCCTGGTTGGAAATACTCTTGGCTTTAGAGTGTTACCGGTTGAGTCATTCCCTTGGGTGAGTACTTTTTCCCCAAGGTAGGCCCTCTAGGATAAATAAAAGCGAGTAAAAAACAATATTCGTAACTCGATCAATCTTTGTTTGCAACAAAGAGAGAGAATGTACGCATTAATGCCCCCACTCACACTCGCACAAGATTTTGTTCAATTTTTAAACCCAAATTGAAGTGTGGAGGTGATTGCTTTATCTCAACCTAAAATCATGAAAAAGGCCTTTTGATTCTCAAGATCGCTATAAAGCATGAGAGAAGCACATATGTCCATTTTCAATGAATTTAGTTCAAGTAAGTCTTCACAAAAAAATGTAGCACATGTTCATTTTAGATCCCACAAACCAATAATGAATTCATTTTAGAGCACCAAAAGACAAGTGAGATAATTTTTTTCAATTTGTTAACCAAAGAAACAAACTCTAGTATGTTGTGATCCTAATGTTCATTTTAGCCTTTTGCAAAATTTGAAAAGATTCTTTTTAAACCCAAATGAAATTAGTGTCCTAAGAAAGAAGTGAACAATTTCTTAAAAGTGTTAAGTAAACACTAAAGTGTTTAAAAACACTTTGATTTGATGAAATATCATCATCATGTTTTCTCCCTATTTCATTTTCAATTACAACCTACAAGAGAGAAAACTAGTCAGATTCTGGAAAATATAGAGATTAAAAAGCAGAAAACAGAATATAAATTCATCATTAATCAAAAGGCACGTGCTAAAATTTAATTTCCACATTTTACTCCCTACCAGTGGTGCAACCTGTGACTGCATCAGAGTTTGATATTTCAGTGGTGCTCTTAGAGCGCCGCTTACTAGTCAGTGTCGCTCTGTGTTGGGAAAGCGAGCTCAATTACGTCGCCCTTTTGCATAGCATCGCAGTTTGATTTCTTTGAAAATTCTAGCAAGTTAGAACAATCAAGTAATGGAGTTTGAAATTCAAATTTTGGGCGGGAAGACTTTAGCGTCACAGTTTGAGTTTCTAGCAGTGCTATATGGTGACGTTGAAGAGTCAACAATGCTAAAACAGCGACGTTAAGCTCTCAGCGTGGGAATTTTTCTCTGTATAAGCAAAAACGCATAAATTTTTGGAAAAAGTGATTGAGAATGAGATTGGGCCCTCCTTCTAGCACCAAATGTGTGAACCCCAATCCTAATACCTGCAAAACAATGAGAACAAACACCTTAAGTTAGATATTGCAAGCATGAACAAGGATTCCCCATGAAATCCATTTACAAACATCAAATTAGGAAAGAAAACAATGAAGAACACAATGAAACAAGAAAATATAGATTCAATCCTAATTAGAATAGCAAACACATGATCCCATGGGGGAATTGGTGTCAATTTGATGTGAAAATTGGCCCTTTCCCAATTCCTAAGATGCAAGCTTGATATGTTGATGATGATTGAACCACTTTTTTGATGAAGGATGAGAGATCCAAGACAAAAATCTGTAAAAACCTAGCTAAGAACTCAATGGTGATGGATGGAAATGACTAAATATTTTAGCATAATAACTTTGCATAATTTGTGGATGATCAAATGAGGATATGAGCTCTTTATTTATAGAATGTTAAGATGAATGAATGTTCAAATTTGAGCAATGTGGGACTAACATTCATCCAATGGAAAAATTCCACTTGTCAATCTATGAATGGATGGAGGATGTGCAAGTTTTGAGGATTGTGCCAATAAATGCTTATTTTTTAAGTTCAAATTTGTTGAAATGACTTGTAAGAGGGAAGAGAAAATGTAATAAATGCCACTTGGCTCAAGGAAAAGGACATGTAAGATGAAGTTATTTCCTTGTTGGATGTACATGTTGACTTGGAATTTTTGAATTCAAACTTGGAGAATATTCCAAAAGATGCCTTGTGAGGAAAATAGAGATTTAATAAATTAATTAAATCTATTTTCACGTGCAACTTGCAAAATCAAGAGGATGGTACATGACAAGAAATTAAATTAATCAAGGGTTAATTAATTTAATGATAGATTAGATGATGTGACCTATTTGACTCAAATTTATGGATTTATTTAAAACAAATAAGAGAGGAATATGCTAAGAGATTAATTAAATAAATATTTTTTATTTATTTAATTAAAAGAGATGGTGTTAGATTAAATCAAATAAGGTTTTAATTTATTTAATTTAATGGATAGAATTTAGAGATTTAATCAAATAAAATCAATTATTTAATTAAATAGGGATAATTAGATCAGATGGATTGATTTAATTAACAAAAGAGAAAGACCTAATTAAATATCTGGTTTATTTAATTAAGGAAAGGAAATTGATGAACTTAATCAGATAAGGAGATTTGATTAAATGGTTAGACTGAGGGATGATTCATGATGAAATAATGTTAGTAGTCAGGATCAGATGCACAATGTCAATCGGTATATTTTAGGTGTCTACAACATTATACTGCGAGCACATTATAATACAAGCATGTTATAACAAGAGAACATTTCATCTTGCTCTAAAAATAGCTAAAAACACAATATATTTGTGATCTCAAGGACCACATTTTTCATATTCTCTTGGTTTTGCATGTGTTATAACAAAAAAAAGATTTTTGATGATTTTGTGAAGTGTTCATGCAATTTTTTCACATTCCACCACCTTTGGATGAAATAGTAGAGTTTTCATGTTGAAAGGAATATAATATCAATTCAATTCTGAATTCCATTGAGAAGTGATATAGAATTGAAGGTTGGAGGGGAACAAGCTTTTGAAAAAGTCAAATTATTTTGGATTTTGAGGAAAGAAGAAGCAATGGCTACATAATTGGGTAGAACTCCTCCATTTGAAACTTTGTTCTTTTAGCTATGTGAAGTCTTTACACATTTTTTTATTTCATTATATTTTGACTTGCTTTGATTTTTTTATTTTGCATATTCCATGTTGATCATTTTTTTTGTCATTATAACCTTAGCTTGTCACTGCACATTTTAAATTACATAATTCTTTAAACTTGCCAATTACATTTTTAAACCACATCTCTTTGAGGCATTTTGTTAAGCAATTGACTTACCTTGTGTATGCTTCCACATTTTGTATACACATATATATGACAAAAGTTATAAGTAAAATAATACATCATTTCTCAATCCTCAAGTATGGATGCACATACCACTCTCCAAAGCTTTCATTTTGGTATAGGCATGGGGGATGTTGGAAAATGTAGTTGAATTTAGTTTTACACCTACAAATTGCATATGCTTGAAAATGTATTTTGTGCATATCCTACAATCATTCTAGTCAACGAGGACATATCTTATTGAGGTATTTTTTCAAATAGATATACCAAGTAGTTGATTGCCTTGTCTATGCTACCAATTTTTCCATACATGTCTACCAAAGCATTTTATCAAGCATCATAGACAACGAAGTCAGTTTTTTCAAGAAATACCTCAAAGAAATGGGGTCTCAAGGTGATGTGAATTTTATCAAAAAAAAAATTGAATTATCTATGCTACCAAATTTTCCATACATGTCTCCACAAAATTGGAATATACTCCTCCCACATTGATAGATCTTTGAAACTATTTTGGTTTTCATCTCTATTGATAAAACACTAGCTTGTCAATGTGGTAGGCTTAACAAGGCAGGGGCAGCGTGAGAAAATGCCTCATAGAAATGGGGTCTCACCATGAGACCCCATTTCTATGAGGCATTTTATCACCCTTCCCCTACCTTGTCAACCCTACTGAATTGGAAAGCTAGTGAGCTCACTAGCTTGCCAAGGCTACAACATCTTGCATACATGTCCACAAAAACATTATTGTCAAAAATTTCACATGCCTTGTCCATGCTTCCATTTTGAGCCTATCTTGCAATCAAGGCATGCCACATGACCATATTTTTTTAAGGCATTCCATAGAAAAAATCATGTGAGCATTGGCAAGCTAGTGAGCTTACTAGCTTTTGAATTCGGTAGGGTTGACAAGGTAAGGGAAGCATGAGAAAATTCCCCATAGAAATGGGGTCTCACGGTGACATACATCACCGTGAGGCCCCATATCTATGGGGAATTTTCTCATGCAATCTAGTGAGCTTGTCAAACACTAGCTTTCCAATGTGGTAGGGTTGACAAGGTAGGGGAAGCATGAAACAATGCCTCATAGAAATGGAGTCTCGTGGTGACCGTGAGACCCCATTTATATGAGGCATTGTTTCATGCTGCCCTTGCCTTGTCAACCCTACCGAATTAAAAATCTAGAGTTTGACAAGCTCAATACATCACTATGAGACTACATTTCTATGAGGAATTGTTTCATGTTTTCCCTACCTTGTCAACCCTACTGCGTTGATAGGCTAGTGTTTGAAAAGCTCACTAGCTTGCCAATGCGGTAGGGTTGACAAGGTAGGGGCAGTGTGAGAAAATTCCTCATAGAAATGGGGTCTCATAGAAATGCTCACATGATTTTTCAGATGGAATGCCTTAAATAAATGTGCTCATGTGGTATTCCTTGATTGCAAGATAGGATCAAAATGGAAGCATGGAAAAGGCATGTGAAATGTTTGACAATAATGTTTTTGTAGAAATGTATGAAAAATGTGGAAGAATTGGAAATCTACTAAGCTCACTAGCTTTCCAATTCGGTAGGGTTGACAAGGTAGGGGAAGTGTGAAAAAATTCCTCATATAAATGGGGTGTCATCACCGTGATTCCCCATTTCTATAAGGCATTTGTTCATGCTGCCTCTACCTTTTCAACCCTATCGAATTGGAAAGATAGTGAGCTCACTAGCTTACCAATCCTCACATGATTTTTTGGATGGAATTCCTTAAAGAAATGTGGTAATGTGGCATGCCATGATTGCAAGATAGGCTCAAAATGGAAGCATGGACAAGACATTTGAATTGTTTGACAATAATTTTTTTCTAGAAATGTATGCAAAATGTGGTAGCATTGACAAGTTAGTGACCTCACAAGCTTACCAATATGGTAGGGTTGACAAGGTAGAGGTAGTGTATGCTTCATAGAAACCCATATATATGAGGCATACATTTCCCTACCTTGTCAACCCTACCACATTGGCAAGCTAGTGATGTACATCACTGTGAGACCCCATTTGTATGGGGCATTTTTTCATGTTGCACCTACCTTGAATAAATTTCTCATAGAAATGGGGTCTCATGGTGATGTACATCATCGTGAGACCCCATTTCTATGAGTAATTTTCACATTTCCCCTATCAAAATGCCTCATCGAAATGGGGTCTCATGGGTACATAACTAGATAACCCCATTTCTATGAGGAATTTTTTCATGATGCCCCTACCTTGTCAACCCTACTGAATTGGAAAGCTAGTGAGTCCATTAGCTTGCCAATTCTCACATGATTTTTTTGATGGAATTCCTTCAAGAAATGTGGTAATGTGGCATGCCATGATTGTAAGATAGGCTCAAAATGGAAGGATGGCCAAGGAATGTGAATTGTTTGAAAATAATGTTTTCATAGAAATCTATGCAAAATGTGGTAGCATTGACAAGCTAGTGACCTCGTATATCACCATGAGACCCCATTTCTAGGAGGAATATGCTCTCCTTACCTTGCCAACCCTACCGAATTAGCAAGCTAGTGAGGTCATTGTTGTGCATGTTTTATACACACACCCTGCTAAAGGTAGGGACCCCCTCTTTTCACTCCTGATGGGTTGTTTTCACTTGTGATGAGCTGCTTTACTCTTGCCTCGCTTTGCACACCCATCTTTCCAAGCCCAAAATGGTCATGAGCCATTAAACGATCAAATTTCTCTTGGACAAGTTCATCAACCTAAGTTTCACCAAGTCATGTGCCTTTGTGGGTTGGGTCCTATAGGCTTCCCTTAGCTTTATGCTCAGCGTCAGTTAACCTTGGTGGACCCCTGTTTGCAGGTTTCCTCTTGTCATTCATTGTTCTTGTCTCATCATTCAAAAGTGGCTACCCCTTGAATTTTTCCCACATGTCAGGCTCCGTATTTGGCCCTTCTGTCTTTGCCATTACCGCAAACCAACCGACCCCATTGCTTCAAAATTACCTAAGTTCAAAGCATTTGTGGGTCTTTACACATGGCCTGCCACCACCATCACACCATTTCTGACTGGCCACCCTTTGCTATCTCCTTGCTCTGCAAGCCCGTAACCCACCGAAGTTGTCATCTTTTCATGGGTCTTTTACACATGGTGGCTACCATTCACCATTTTTCCATTGCAAAACAATGCTCATTCATGGCTTACCCACATTGTCCACCTACATTGTTCTGAACTCCATAGTCATTTTCATGGTTAATAATGTCAAGTTCCTAGATGACGATCTCAATGGCGTAGGTTCTTCTTAGTTGCGTGCACTAGAGATTTTTCATTACAAATAATAGCATTTGATATTGGCACCAATTGGCCATCAATCACGTGGAGCCAACAATGCAGTCTTCTATTGGTCATTTTCCATTTCTTCGATAGCCTCTATTGATTGTCCTCCCACATTTTTCGATCCCTACATTCTCGAGGAGATTGAGATTATTACATTTGAAAACTCACCATACTCGATGGGGGGGGTGTCTTAATTGAGCTTACAATAGAAGAATGGTGAGATAGAGCCATCACCATTGTTAATTAATATTAAAATTACCCATAGCACGAGTGTCTTCCACAAACGGATTTCTCCCATACGAACCCCACATACTTCTTGGTGGTTGCCAGGACTCAACACGGGGACATTCTCCATGAATGGCATGTGAGTTGATTGCTAAAGGATTGTCATAACAATAGAAATTGATTGACATGGATGATAATTTTGAGATATGAGTTTTAGTCCATTATAGGATCTTAGGGGCATTGGTTAGTAGCAATCATAAACCTTAGTCAACCTGATTGAGGTAAGTGAATTATAATCTCCAAGGCACGCGAAAGCATTAACAGTGTTGTATTTAGGAAGGGGTTTTTTTCATTTTGGAAGGAGCACTGTAATCCAGACTCGCATTATAGATCGATGGCCTCTATCCAAACCAGTGCATTGGGTTATTGAAACAATGAAATGCATTGAGTTACAAAAGGGTGTACCATCACTGGTCATCAGGCAGTTCGTGAACACTATGGTGTGGGTGGTTGTTCCTTTATTTTTTTTCTCGACGACATAGCTTGGGTGAATCTTTGCATTGTGGGGCCCACAAGGTTCACTTCCACATGGTCAATCTATCCCATTTTCTGGAAATAATCCTCAGTTGTAATGAAGGTATTGAGAACATGAAGTAATTTAACGAATCAGGTGGTGTTCGAATGCACAAGGACCATCTTTTAGGAATTGACTAAACCAAATCTCCAAAGCAGGATGTATTAGGAAATCATTGTATGTGTTACTAAGTGACTATTAGCAACCATGTAATCATTAATTGATCTTCGATTGATGTCTAAGAATGAAGTTGGGGGGCACAATACATATTAAAATGAAGGGAAGAAGTTTCAGGCTGGTGATAAAGGTTCACAACCAACAAAGTTTTACCTACTCGTCATTGTTCTTCTTCAAGCCCCAAGTCTTCCACTGTCTATCTCAATGGAATCTTTCATTGTAGGTTTTGGCTATAGGCTTGCCATGGTTAAAGGTCGTTATTGAACAACGGTCTCATAACTGCAGCCTACATTCATTTTTTCACAGGATTTTCCCTTTGCGAGGCCTGTAACCTTCACATAAACCTATTCCAAAGGTGCTCCCCTCGTCAACCACTATGGTGTCACCTCTGCGCCACCCTGCATGGCATTTCCAACATCTAAAGGATAAGTGCCCATGATCACTTCCTCGCAGTAGTAATTCTTGCATCCTTGTCAGCTTCCTATTCTATGAATGCATCCTCAAATGATGTTTCCAAATGAAGTCCAAACACAAGCCATAAAAGAGTGAGGACCATGATCTAAGTTGGTGGGCTGGTAAGTGCAATGGCTTGGAGGCCCTGTGAAACACCCGAACTATGGTAGATGCAAATGGTTCTCAGAGATATGTCTCCCATTGGTGATGTGAGGTTGAAAGAGAGGTCTATGAACATGATAAAATAAAATAACTAAATTACTCATGATGATGGAGTAGAGTAAGTCAGGCATTATGGGCCCATGGGCATTCTTAGAAGATGACACTTCTCTTTAAAACTTTATCATAAATGGATGAATAAAATGCAATGCAATGATGGTAATAAGAATATGTACATCCAACTGAATAAATGTTATCAGATGGTCAAGCTCTGAAATTCTCAAGTTTTAATTTGACTACCTTGGATTGTTCACATGAAGGATCCATGCTATCATGCTAGGGATGCATAGATGATCGACACCATAGGAAGAATATCAAACACTCGTAGTTGGTGTGCCTTTTATAATGGAGTAGGGAAGTATATTTTTTGGGGAATATAATGTGGGCTTCCCTCAGCTCATTGTCATTGTTCACAGTGTCCTCATTCTCACGTCTCCCATTACTCCATTTCTCGTGGCCTTCTCCAATGCGTGTTCTGTAGCTCGCAATGCCACCGTTGTGTCTACCATTATTCATAGCCTCTCCACCACATCTCCCTATATTCATCTACTTGCAGTCTCCTTGGTGGAGGCTCCACTTGTAGACCCTGCATTATTCATAGTCTTCTCCTTTGCTGCTGCTCTTTAATGAAATTCTCCCTTCATTCCTCTACTTTCTCTCCAATGGTGATGGCACTTGTGGATTCTGTTCCAAGTCCCACCTCTCCAGCGATGTTCTTTGCTGCAATGAATTGGTGATGGCTTTCCGCTAAGATGGATTTTTGCTTGGATCTTCTACCCATGGTTGACCGAGTAATGCAACATAAAAATGGTTACGGAAGACTTCTACCCTCAATATTGATCAATGAGGTGGATCACTATCTCTAAAATTTCCAACTCTTCAAAGTGGTGATTTCATGGAGATTGATGATACTAGGGAAACATGCACCATCTTAAAGGGATATCAACTCAATCATTAGCAGATGGTGAGTAAAAGGATGATGATAAAAATTATTAAAAAATCCATGATTGTGGATCCAAGAAAGGCTATTACCTTCAAAATGTAAATATGTTCTGACAACATTGTTAGAAATTCCCATGGCATGGTAGCATCGAGCATCGATTGAGGTAGACGAATGAATCTTACATTGCCACCGTAATTTTTATCAATAATATTTGATACCTTCAAATGAAATTTAGGTAAGGAGATATTTCTCAATTAACTGAGGACACTCAATGCAGGTCGAGAGTGGTTAGAGATTCTTTATGATAAGAACACTGCTGGAAAAGTTTTCATTTCAATGACCGTTTGTATTGACATTAACATGGGTTTTGCGTGGATGCATTTGAACATCACTGTCTCAGTTCTATCATTATAAGATGAGTGGCTCAGGCTATAATATATGGCCTAGTGTGGGTCATTTGATTCCTCTCGCAGTAAAGTTATGGGGTACATTTAGAGAATGATAGATCAAAATCCATAGAAGGATGATAGGCAATGAATAATTGGAATCGAGCCAATAATTTAAGTAATTTCCAAATAAATCCAGCCCCAACAATGATGAAAGATTGAAAATTGCACAATGGGACAAAGATGAATTAAAAGAATATGTTCAAAATACGTGATTCAGGAAATCTTTTGTCACCAATCACTCCCCTTAAGGATGCGAAGCTCGCAACAATATGGAGGTGAATATCTCATATGGAGATCACCCATAGGGTGGTAGTCATTCAAATGCCACCATCAAATGGCCCACGCCTTTATTGCTAGGCCCACCATTTCATCTGCCACTCAGAGGGAATTTTCCTATGGATACCTCACATCCCTCTAATGAGATGCCTATTTCTCTCAACGATCGTTCATTTTACCCTCATCATTTTCCCTCTATAGGTCTATGCATATATTTTCTGAAGGGAGTTCTTAAAACAAGCATGCTTACCTTTTCAAAGCTGTAGGATGATTCATCTTCTAAGATGTGGGATTGTTGTTTTGCAGGGATGGTATCACTGGCAGTTGTCACTAGCAAGACCATCATTGGACGAAGATTCAATAATGGTCATCCACACTCCCCTGCTCGATGGAGATCGTGCACACATGTCACACATCTTCAAAGGATGTCTACCTCTACCATGATCACAATGGAATTCCCATGCCATATTCCTTCCTCCTACCCACACTTCCCCTCCCATGTGACATTGCAATATCATCCTCTCGGGCTATGAATCATGGCTATGCTCCATGAACACTTTTGAATGATTCCTAGCTTGGCTCCACCTAAGAAAATGTTCATCAATGATAATGAAGGAGGAGGCACAAGCAAGAGCAAAGCTTAGACCAATTAAATGAAACCAATGGTGGGCCCCACTAACAATGCAACCAATCCATGACGTTGCCATAGTGCGGGATCAATGTTCTATCCTAAGAATGTGCAGGTAAAAAAGGTTATTAGGACTGCTTATGTTTTCCCAACTTCCTTTCGGCTCACAGCTTGTTCTTGTCAAAGGCCCGATTGAGGTAGTCTATGATGAATCAGTAAGAACAAATAAAGAACAAAAGGATTACTTGGTGTATATAATTTTATTAAAAAAATCAGCAAAGTAGGTGATCATCATAAGGAACATGTCCATATAAAATCCTATTTCTTTTATTGTAAACCAAACCTTCGCAGGTAGAGCAATTTTACACACAGTGGGAATTTCAAATGTGGGGCTCCACACCCTCAATACCATCACCTGTGACCTTCTTGACCTGCTTACTCATACCTCCATCTCATGGAAGACATTCATGTTTTGTGTTCCTACAAATAGCTTGGAAGTGCTCCATTCCTACACTAGATTCATTGATTAAGGATTACAAACACCACCTTACGCATAATCATTTGTAAAAATGGGGGGTGATATTATAGAGGGAAATGCTTGAATCTTTTGAAATAAAAGAGAATGATACTTCCCAACATGGAAAGTTGGTCATAGAAACTATTTAAAATTGATTTGGAATTTAGGAGGGTGTTAAGTAATGATGTCATTTTATGATCAACTTTAAGAATTTTGCTAAGGTCCTTATTTGAGCATATAAATGGTTCAATGATGCTCTCAATATGACATTGTAAATATTATGTGCAGGTATTCTTGCAGGAAAGGAAACTCTTATGAACCTCCTGAGATGCCTATCAAGGAAGTTCCTACACTCAAGGAGTTTTCATATGGATTGCAATCAGGGGGGAGAATGCTTTCATTTTTTGATGACATGCAGAACCCCATTGGGGGTGGAGCTTTAATTCAAATTTATCAAGGTGGCCAACGTGTGAACGTTCGTCATGAAGGACCTATTAAATGGGATGAAGGTGGAGGATACCAGGTCATAAAGGTTAGCATAAAAAGGATGTGAATGGAGGTCTGAAGATATTGAAGCAAAAAATCTGCTTGTTCATGAATATATGCCAAAGGAGGACCGATTTCTGTGAAGATTCAAATAGCCTATGTCAAGGGGGTCCGTGGCACGAGGTTAAAGGGGATGTTTGCAAAGATCAAAGATGAAAGGGAAGTTTCATACTAATTACCAATTTTGCAAAGGAAATAATGGTCAAAGGTCATCTGTAGGGCCGAACAAGAGAGAAGACCTTAATTCATAAGTGGTGCATTTAAAACTCATCAAGAATGACTAATAAGTAGATGATATCATGCCAAAGGAAGTTAGTGCCAAGAACACAAAGGAACTGTCTTGTTCTTCATCAAAATATCATGATCCATTAGAAGTTGTCTCATCGGATTGGGGATAATCTATCCATTTCACAATGATGCAAATCTGTAAATGGGGCTCGTTTGATTGACTAATGAAGAATGTTGTGAATCCATCAAGAAAAAGGTAGCCTTTTAACAATTTCAGCTACGAAAAAAGGGAAATCATCTACAAGAAAAAAATTCTACAGTGATAGGTCACTAAAGGAAAAAATAGGGAAAAGAGAAAACTATATTTTAAATTACTATAAAATGGAGGGTAGGTGAAACCCTAATGTAAAGCAAATCTAAACCACTCATTGTAAATCAATCCTAGCCATTCATTTGGGCTTTGAAAAAATATAAATAGGGGCTTTCCCCTCATTTGTAAATGGTTGGAGAATTGGTGCAAAGGGAATTTGTAGAAATAAAAGATAGAATTGCATGATTTTATGGATGTTCTCTTTGAGTTTGCTCATCTTGCATGCATGGTTCTACTTCCATATTAGTTTTAGCTTGTAGTTTATGGGATGACTTTAATAGTGTTGGTTGTTATAGTATTTAATGCACTTCCATCTCATGCTTTTTGTGGTTTGTTGAATATGAATCACTTTGTAAAGCTAGTATAAGCTAACTCATTTTTGCAACCTAGTTCAATTGTATGTTCATGAGGTGAATGCATAATCTGAAAATCTGTAGTCCTTTGAAGATTGCATTGATTCTGTGTAGTTGTAGGTCTTTCTTGGTCAAGCAAAATTTAGTTTGTAGGAGTCATTCTACTATAGCACCTCCATGATTAGTGCTCTTTCATAGTGTTAGAATTGGCTATGGCTGCCATCCAAGATCTATGGACCAAATGGAAAGCACAAGAAAGAGAGAAATGATATGATAAGAATAAACTGTATTCAATGTCATTAATATGATATGCAGTACAATGATTATGATTACAAATGAGAAAGACCCCTTGGTTATATAGCCAAGGTGAGAACATAGAAGGGCATAAGATTATGACAAGTGTCAGAATCTTATGACATGAGACAACTATGAAGAGTTATCACTCCACCAAAGATGGAGAGATAATCACATGATCTGTCCACAAAAGGTGGAAGTGATGAGATGATGACATGCCAAGTCCACCAAAAGTGGAAAATCTTCAACAACCTCCTATGTGGTCCCTAAGTAAACTTAACTAAAGTGTAATTATGACCTAGGACAAGGTACAAGATATTTAACTACACCAACACCCCCCCTTAAGTGCAACTTAGGGAGTAGTGCAAATGACACAAAGATGCAATGATGGGTCCTGGCTACGAGGCCATGTTAGGTACCCATGTACAAACAATTCTATCAATGCAATCTCTCACAAGCGAGGAAAGGGAGAAAACCTCATGGGAAAAAACTCCCCCTCAAAAGAGAGATGAAATACAAAAAAGAAATGCTTTCAATGAAGAATGAGAAGGTAAAAACCCCATGTGAGGAAAAAGACCCCCCCATAAGAGAGAAGTAGAAGAGAAGCAAGGTAGCCCCCCTTCAATGTTGAGTCTCCTGCAAGAATGGTAGAAGCTCGACATTGAATGCTAAAGATGATCCAATCTCGCCAAACAACGTTCCTCCCCTTAGGAAGAAACAAAACCAAGGATGTATGCAGGAAGTCAAGATGTATGGTGGATGATGGTGTCTCTGAAGCATGCTCAAGTGTCTCCATGTCGATGCCAAAAGCTTACAAACTCCAATCAGGCATTCTAGGCCACACTGTTGAAGAGGAAAACCCAACATCTAGTAGAGATGAATGTAGAGCACTATCCAAAGACAAGGATATCCCCTCTGAAGACAAAGAAGCCTCCTCCAAACGCTGTCCAAAAGAATCCACACTCACATCAAATTGAGAAGAATGATCATGTAGAGAATGAACAAGAGGGTCAAGGTGTTCCCTCACAACAACTGAAGAAGGTTCATCTTCATCAAAGATAAGATGAATGCTATCAATGGTGTCCTCCAAATCCACAAGATGAGAATCCACAAACAAGTCTAAAATACCTGTTAGGAAGTCATCCAAAGTAGCCATATCTGGAAGACTATGTATATTTTGCTGCACTGAATCACTAGGAGCCAAAACTATAGCAACACAAGTATCATCAAGTATAATAGAAGATGGAGGAGATAAAATGCATGGCTCAAGTACTAGATCTGATGTGAGTATTCCCAAGTTCAAGAAGCCAAATGTCTCCTCAGAATCATAGTTGTGATCAACAGTTGAAGGAACAAAGTCATCATCAGAAGAAAACTGTGCAAAGGAATACAACTGAGATGAATGATCAACCACCCCAGTAGCAATGATCTCTCTAGTCTCCAAGTCACGAATGATAACTGAATCAGGAGTGAACTCCACAGTTCTCCCATCTCCACCATGTGTAATCTGATAAATAGAAAGTAGATTGTTCGTCAAATGAGGAACACACAAGACATCCTGAAAAGTGTTCTCCCCAATGCTAATAGATCCCTTCCCTATTACACTCATATATGTATTGTTTCCCATCAAGATAGGAGACATAGAACAAGGCTGAAATCAAGAGAAGATAGTCTACGAAGATGCCATATGATGTGATGCTCCTGAATCTAGAAGTCATCTCCCTGATCCTGGACTTGAATGAGCATAAAGAGCTTGTCCTTTATTTCCTGATATTTGACCTTTGTCCTTTTTAGACTGTTTTGAAGTAGAAGGAGAAGAAGATTGAGACATTCTAGAAGGAAAATCAATGTGATTCTTTTTGAGAAGATTCTTCAACTCATCTATGTCCTTATAACAATAATGTTCTTCATGTCCATCCTTCTTGCAATATGCATAAAAAGGTCTCTCCTTCTTTGATGATTCTTCTTTTGATGAAGATTTTTTCTTTGATTGATTTGAATGTGGTTTTACTTGATCTGAATGTTGATTATTCTTTGCTTTCTTCTATTTCTTATCTGATTCTGATTCTTTCACTTGACTAACCAACAATGCCTGAGATTTAGAAGTCTTGATGATACCCATTGAGATAAGCTTTTGTTGCTTATGTATCAACATCTCAGAAAATGATGCAAATGAAGGTGTAGTGTATGCAGACCCCATAGTCAATCTATGAGTATGAAAGCTAGAAACAAAAGAAGCATAATCAGAACCAAGTTTGTTCATTGTATTGTACACCAACTGGATGTCCTTCTTATCAATTCCACATGCTTTACATTGCTCTTTTAGATCATTAACCTTAATGATGTAGTCCTGGATGTTGTCAAAGTTCTTAGGATCAAGATTCATCAAATCATTATCAATTTGATAGCCTCTTACTTCATCTTTAGTACCATACAATGTTTTCAATTTTTCCCAAGCTTCATGAGAATTTTTACATGATTCAATCTGAAACAACAAATCTTGAGAAACTAGTCTACGAAGACACCCAAGAGCTTTGGCATGTTTGATCATCCATTTTAACTTTTTCTCATCATCTGTAGGTTCAGGTACCTTAATTTCAACATATAGAGAGTGACCTTCTGTCATTAGTATATTCCATGCATTTTGATGTCATGTTGAATAATTATATGATGTGAGCAAAGGAACCTTAGAATGATCCATGAGAATGAAAGAGTAAAGCAAACAGATCAAAGACAATGCACCAAGAGACCCCCACAAATCACTCAATCAAGAAACCCCCCAAACAATATCTGATTTGGAACTTTATATTTAGTGCGTTTACAGTTGCTAGATGCCAAAAGCAGCAAGCTAGACTTGATCTTAGTGCTTACAAATGCCAAAATAGGCCATAGAATCAAATACAATTTTTGGTACAAAATGAGATCAATCTGATCATTCCACTGAGAAGTACAGGAAAAATCATACACTTTCAAAAAAAAATTCACTAAAAAATGTTACCGTAGGAGCAAGATATGAGCTCGTGAAGTTCTCAAAACGAGGACGAAGCAGCAACAACTGTGAGAATCTAAAATTTCTGGAAAAACCAGGCACTAAAACCAAAATATTATTACACCAGTGCGTAGAGCACGAAATTCTAGCTCAGATAAAAAAAAATTGCTCGAAAAAAGGAGTCAAAATGAGCAAGATATTAGCCTTCAAAGTTAGACTGCAAAAATCAGATTGCAAACCGTGAGGGGGGCAAAATTTTCAAAAAGCTGCTGACGTCATGCTGACGTGTGCTGACGTCATCATACCCTGTGATTAAATTTGACGGGATGGCGGTCGTCAAAAAGGAATATTCTCTGTCGGCAGAAAATTCGCCAATTCTTAGCTTAAATTTGACGTTCAAATGGACGTCACAGAAAAACGCGCCCTTCTGCCTGGAAATTTTGACGCAGACGGAATATGCTTCTGATTGAACGGAATATTCGCCCGGATTTTATAAGATTTTCGACCTGAATTTTTATGCCGGAAATTTCAAACTGTTTGCCGGAATTCGTTTGCGCCCCCGGATTTTTGTGTTCGCCGGTGGTGGGGATTAGAGTGCCGGAGGAATACCGCGGCCGGAGGATGTGACGCTGGTGGGGGCCACGGCCGAAGGATGGCCACGTGGCCTACTGGCGGTACAAAGGTACCTTGTACAGGTCTGCGGACAAGTCCGCAGACTTGTTATTTTTTTAAAAAAAATAAACTTTGACAATGATTTCGGAAACTTTATAAAATAATTTGAAATTTTTTCAAAAAAATAAAAATTTTAAAATGCCGATAGAAATATTTAATTATTTATTTTTTGTACCGACTGTAATGATGACGACCTGTGGTAAAATTATTTTGCCTCACCGGACAACTGTTCTGAATCAGACAAATTGACAGTCGATCTTAGGGTTTTTGGCCCGTTTGAACGCGATGGCAAGGTCGGATTTGACCCAAAATGCTCCAAAATTGCAGCTACCTTCTGGATCTAGCAACCACTCTTTAGCTTCAAACCCTCATAGATTTGGCCTCGTAGCTCCGATTTGGACGAAACAAAAAGAAAAATCGACTATCTCGAACTTTCTGGACACAATGGTGAACTCATATTTGCACCAGCAAGCTCGGATGTGAACCTGCAACAAAGAGCCACGAATGGAACTTCCTCAGATCTGGAATCTCTCTTCAAAATAAGACTCTCCAATGGCTCCCAACACACTCTGATACCATGTTAGAATTGGCTATGGCTGCCATCTAAGATCTATGGACCAAATGGAAAGTACAAGAAAGAGAGAAATGATATGATAAGAATAAACTGTATTCAATGTCATTAATATGATATGCAATACAATGATTATGATTACAAATGAGAAAGACCCCTTGGTTATATAGCCAAGGTGAGAACATAGAAGGGCATAAGATTATGACAAGTGTCAGAATCTTATGACATGAGACAACTATGAAGAGTTATCACTCCACCAAAGATGGAGAGATAATCACATGATGTGTCCACAAAAGGTGGAAGTGATGAGATGATGACATGTCAAGTCCACCAAAAGTGGAAAATCTCCAACAACCTCCTATGTGGTCCCTAAGTAAACTTAACTAAAGTGTAAGTATGACCTAGGACAAGGTACAAGATATTTAACTACACCAACACATAGCTTAGGATTAGAAAAAATTCTCTTACCCTTTCCCTTTTGCTATTTCTTTTGAATCTTGGTTAGAGTAGGATTCCAAGCATCAAAACAAAGCTAAATCTGATGAACATGGTGAGTTTCAGCTTGCTATTTTAAGTGAGTAGCCATTTTTCATTCATTTCCAACACCCTTGAAAATCCATTTGCAGACCCAACTTCCTATTCATTGTAAACCATAAAGGCCGCCATGTGATTACCAGCAAAACACATCAACCAACTGGGATATTCCAAGCATCATCATGACCTGATACCCGAGAGACCTTGGGGTAATTTTCTACGACTTGTTTCTAGGAAGTTTCCTTTCAAGAGAGGTAGTACACTTGTGCGCCACCTGTGTTGAGAAGGTGCAAAAAAACCCATGAACAGAACTAGAGTTAGAATGGGGGAATGGCTGAGCTTGAGGCTACAAAGCTGAAAACTAGAAGTTGAAAAGAGAACCTTCAAGTGAAAATCTGAGATAGGGAAATCTCTTTATATGCTGCAAGTTAAAATAAGAAAATTTTGAAGGTAAACAAGAGTTGAGTGGAGATGGAATAGAATTTTCAAATAAACATCACTTAGCTACATGCAGATTTGAATAGGAGATTGAGGAGATCATTGAAGAAATTTGCATTGGCAGAAAAATGCAGAATCTATGGCACTCAGAGACATAACAAATTGGGATGTCTAGCATTCTTGGATATAATTGAAAGTCTTGCAAGGAGAAATTCCCTTTAGGGAAATCTATCAACCATTGGTTCTTGCAGATCTAGAAGAGGAACTTGCTAACATGGTAGCCAAGGCATTCAAGGAGTTGATCCAAGATCATTTGAGCAGCAAGGATGGATTAAGATTGGAAAAGGTATTGATGCTAAGTTGGTGTAGATTTCACAATGCACCTCATTCAAAGTTTACTTATCCATCATGTGCAAACATTATCACTCAAGTCAAGGGCTGTTTAGACAAGTTGGAGTAGCCAATTCCCATTGAAGAAGATTCATCCCATGAGACAAGAAAGTTTTCAACATTTGGAGGCTAGCACATTGAAGTTGAACTAAGAAATCTGACACAAGTTAGTGCTGGGGAAACAAACACTGAGGCTGAAAGTCAAGAGGAAGGATTTGATTTCCTTGGGATAGTAAGAAGCTTTGGTGAAAGTTTAGTTAGAAGGGAAGTAGAAATCATTTTCCCTATAGGAAAAGGGTAGTCCTACACACAAGAAGAGGAACCTTTGGTAGTTGAAGGTGAATTAACAAAGTTTGCAACAACGTATGTTGGGACAACTAACTTGGATGCTGAAAATCAAAAGGAAGAAGAGGCTGACAACCTTGGGGCAGTAGGAAAGTATGATGAAAGCATGAGTGAGATAAGATTAGAATACCTTTCCTTCATAAATGGCAGTGATCAAGCATCTAAAAATTTATATTTTGAGGAGTGGGAACAACCACATGTTGTGACTGTCTACCATCAAACTTCCTTCCCAACTAACTATGAAGATCCGATAGTGGAAAGATATGATGAGTTTGTGTCAAGACTCACTAGGGATTCGTTAGAGCTAAGAAACCAAGAGGAATTGGAAGTGTTATTTCTATTGGGATGGTGTAGGATCTATGATTTAGTGCATTCTAAGTTCATGTGTGAACTATGCCAAGAGGCCATCGAACAAGTTAAAGAACAAGTGGGGAAGCCAAGTGCATTGCTTCTTGTGGTTACTTCAAGGATTGAACTAGAGGACCAAGAGCTAGAATCATGTGACAACTTAGGTAAAAGAAATCCTCAAGAAGGTGGTAAGAAAACAATGGAAGAGGAAAAAAAAAGTCTCGAGCCTTCAAACGATGAAGTAGAGTAAATAGGGAGGTTTTCCATCAAGCACCAAGAGCCTTTTCCTCTTGAAGAGCATCTATATGCCATGGATGATAGGCTTTATGGGGATTCCTTGGAGGAAAATCACATAGTAAATCTTGGCTCCCTTGATGAGGTTCCCTCCATTGATGAATTTTTTCCATTGGGAGCTATACTCTAGAGGTATGCCAACACTTAAGGAGAGTACATTTCAGAAGAAGGAAATGATGAGGATATACTACCTGAACCTCCAGATGGTGAAACATCAGAGCTTCCAAATTGGGAGAGGAACTCCCTCTCCATCTACAACAATAGTGAACAAGAGGAAATGATTGAATATCATGATAAGATACATGAAATAAAAAGAGAAGAAGACAAAGGTGAGGGTGTTATGATGGCTACCCACAATGATGATACACCTTGACATCTACAAGATGCAACTAAGGGTCCTTTCACTTTTATTATTGTTGATCCTCCTTCACATTTAGAAGGTTGCAATAGGATAGATTCGTCCATGTCATCGTCCTATTAAATTGAACATCATAAATTAAGGTTAACACCTGGGGAAGGAGAGGGGACAACACATTGCCTTTTGTGGATAGCAACCAAGTGAACATTGAGCTTATGGATGATCTACATGATGAAGTGTTGCTCCTTGAAGAACAACCAATGGGAGATACAGGTCCTATTAGTGGCTTAGGAGATTTACTTATTGCTTCATTCTTTGTACCTTGTGTAAGCCTAGGATTAGGGATGATGCGCCATCTAGTGCCTCCACTTGAGGCTTCCAATGCACCTATCAGTGATGTAGTGCTCACTCTCAACTATCAAACGATGTTGGATTAACATGACAACACCCAGATTCTATCTTTCCTTACTCCTTTGAATACTTATAGCCACATTTATCATTTTGATTATGGGAACAAGGGGAGATGGACGTGTTTATGGATAAACCATGGGTTTAATGAATCACCTCAATTGCTGATTTTCCCTACATACGTGACTAAGTTTGAATGCTACAATGTTGAGACTCTTTTTTCTAAATATAAAGAAAAGTTGTCATGGCTTAGAACTATAATGATTTGCTGTCTACTTGTGCATGTTTTACAAAGTCCAATGATCATAAACATTAGTTTTCCATGCCTAAACACAGTCCTTTGTAAATATCTTTGTACATAGGTCAGTTTTGGGTAGTGTAGGTTTCATGTACATACCTTGGGTTCATGTATATAGTCCCACTTTCCTATTTTTCGTTAGGTTAGTTGGTTTATTGTAGGTTAGATTTTCTTTAGGGTGGTTTTCTTGTTGTTTACTTTTTCCTTCCTGGTTTGGTTTGATTAGGTCTGGTTTATTTTTTGCTTCTATTTTGATGTCACTTTGCTGTTGCTTTGCTCAGGGTCCCTTTGCTTTTAGCTGGGCACATTTGTGTGAACAATAACCATACTTATTTCATGGGTTTGTTCTGTGTATTTTTTCGTTAAACTTTAATCAAGCCTCCAGAGTGGATGGCGAAGGTCTTCTATTAGTGTCAAGTGATCTAGGTGTTTGATTCAAAGGGGATGAGTTATTGGTTGGTATGATTTAGATGTATTCTAAAATATTATATCTCTCACATACTTTAAGAATCCTGAGGTCACTATAGGTCCTTTGTGAAGTCTAGTTAAGTGAAAAATATAAAATTCTACCTCAACAACACTGTGATTCTTAGCCCTGTGCACAAGCTTCACTACTCGCAGGTTGAAATGAAAAGAGTTACAAAGAAAAATCAAAAGAAAAGAAAAGAAAAGAAAAATATTAAAAATCAAAAGAAAAGAATTTAAATTTTTAGGGGGATTCGAGCAACTCTACCAGGGCTATGGATGCCTAGCTAGCAGTAGAGCAATGTTTGGGAAAATCACAGGACAACCTCATTAGGGCTATGGATGCTTGACTGATAGCAAGGCAATGTCCCATATGCTTTTGGAGTTAAATAAACTACGTAGCTTAACTTGACAGAGCTTGGGTTCCTGTAGGAATTGAAGGATGAGAATTAACACAATTGCACACACTTGGATTTTTAGTGTACTGAAGATTGGATTAACTATTGGTTTTGATTCTTTGGTTGAATGTCTGCTTGTTTATCCTAGCTTAAGGATTAGAACAAGAGATTCTGGGTTCATGATTCCAAGTTGTCATCAAAATGCTCTGGAGAATTTCCCCAACGAGTTGCCATTTGTTGTGCATGTTTTGCACACACACCCTGCTGAAGGTGATGACCCCCTCTTTTCCCTCTTGATCCGTTGTTTTCACTCCTAACAAGCTGCTTTTCCCTTGCCTCGCTTTGGAAGCCCTTGTTTCCAAGCACAAGATGGTCATGAGACATTAAACGATCAAATTTCCCTTGGCCAGGTTCATCAACCTAAGTTTCACCAAGTCATGTGCCTTTGCGGGTTGGGTCTTGTAGGCTCCCCTTAGCTTTTCACCCAGTGTTCATTAACCTTGACGTTTATGGGTTTCCTCTTGTCATTTTCCTGTAGCCAAGGCCTCCGCATCCACCTGACATGCAAAACCTGCACCTATTTTTGCTGTTGTGTCTATCATGCTCTATGGACCCATAGTTGTGGGTCTCCCTGTGCGAGACTCCATTCCTATCTTGTCATTTGGAAGTGGCTGCCCCTTGACTTCTACCAACATGTCGAGATCCATAGTTGGTCCTTCTATCTTCACTATTGTTGTAAACCAACTGACCCCACTGCTTCAAAATTTCTTAAGTTCAAAGCATTTGTGGGTCTTTACACATGGCCTACCGCCACCACAATGTCATTTATGAACAACCAACCTTTGCTACCTCCTTGCTCTATGGGCCCGCAACCCACCGAAATCATCATCTTTTCACAGGTCTTTATCCATGGTGGTTGTCGTTCACCATTCTACCAATGCAAAACGATACTCATTCTCAACTTACCCACATTGTTTTGAACTCCATACTCATTTTGATCGTTAATAATGTCGAGTTCCTAGATGACGATCTCAATGGTGTGGGTTCTTCTTAGTTGCATGAACTAGAGCTTTTTCATTACAAATAATGACATTCAAGATTGGTGCAAAGGGGCCATCAATTATGTAGAGCCCGTAATGCAGGCCTTCATTGGTCTTTTGTGATTTCTTTGATGGCCTCTATCGATTTTCCTCCCGCATTTGTCAATCCCCACATTCTCGAGGAGATTGAGATTATTACATTTGAAAACTCACCAGCCAGTGGGGGTGTCTTAATTGAGCTTACAATAGAAGAATGGTGAGATAGAGCCATCACCATTGTTGATTAATACTAAAATTACGCATCACACAGGCGGACCCCACATACTTCTTGGTGGTCATTTGGACTCAACACAGGGACATTATCCATGGATGGCACTTGAGCTGATTGCCAAAGGATCATCATAACAATAGAAATTGATTGAAAGGAATGATAATTTTGATATATCAATTTCAGCCCATTATAGGATCTTAGGGTTGCTGGTTAGTAGTAATGATAAACCTTAGTCAGCCTGATTGAGGTAAGTGATTTATAATCCCCATAGCACATGGAAGCATTAATAGTGTTGTGTTTAGGAAGGGGGTGTTTGCATTTTGGGAGGAGCACTATAATCTAGATTTGTGTTATAGATCAATGGCCTCTATCCAAACTAGTGCACTAGGTTATTGAAACAATGAAATGCATTTAGTTACAAAAGGGTATATCATCACAGGTCATCGGGCACTTCACGGGCACTATGGTGTGGGTGGTTGTTCCTTTATTTCTGCTCTCGATGGCATAGCTTGGGTGAATCTCTGCATTGTGGGGGCTGCAAAGTTCACTTCCACATGATCAGTCTATCCCGATTTATAGAAATAATTTGTAGTTGTGATGAAAGTATTGAAAAAATGAAGTGATTTAACGAATAGGGGTGGTGTTTGAATGCACAAGGACCATCTTTCAGGAATTGACTAAACAAAATATCTAAAGCAGGATGTGTGAGGAAATCATTGTATGCATTACTAAGTGACTATTGGAAACCATGTAATCATTACTTGATCTTTGATTGACATTTAAGAAGGCAGCTGGGGGGCACAATACTTATCAAAATGAAGGGAAGAAGTTTCAGGCTAGGTGATAAAGGTTCACAACCAGTGGAGTTTTACCTACTCGTCATTATTCTACTTCGAGCCCCGAGACTTCCATCATCTGTCTCAATAGAATTCGTCATTGCAGGTTCCAACTGTGGGCTCACCATGGTTGAAGGACATTACTGAACAACGGTCTCGTAACCACAACCTGCATTCATTTTTCTATCAAATTTTCCCTCTACAGGGCCCACAACCTTCACGAATGCCTATTCCAAAGGTGCTCCCCTTGTCAGCTGTCATGGCGTCACCTTTGCGCCACCCCACATAGCATTTCCCACATCATTAAGATAGCATCTAAAGGAGACGTTCCCATGATCACTTCCTCATAGTAGTAATTCTTGCATCCTTTTTAGCTTCCTATTTTATGAATGCATCCTCAAACGATGTTGCTAAATGAAGTCCAAGCACAAGCCATAAAAGAGTAGGGACCATGATCTAAGGTGGTAGGCCGATAAGTGCAATGGCTTGGAGGCCCTATGAAACACCTGCACTATGGTAGATGCAAATGGTTCTTAGAGATATGTCTCCCATTGGTGATTTGAGGTTGAGAAAGGGATCCACGAACATGATAATTTAAAATAACTAATTCACTCATGATGATGGAGCAAAGTAAGTCGGGCATTATGGGTCTGTGGGCATTCTCAGAAGATGGTGCTTCTCTTTAAAACATTATCATAAATGGATGAATAAAAATGCAGTGCAATTATGGTAATAAGAATATGTACATCCAGATGAACAAACATTATTAGATGGTCAAGCTCCAAAATTTTCATGTTTTAATTTGACTACCTTTTGGATTATTCTCATGAGGGATTTGTGCTATCCCACTAGGGATGCATAGATGATCGATGCCATAGGAAGAATATCAAACACTCACAGTTGATGTGCCTTTTACAATGGAGTAGGGAAGCAAATTTTGTTGGGAATATAATGTGTACTTCCCTCAACTTGCTTCCATTGTTCACGACCTCATTCTCACATCTCCATGCACTCCATCGCTCGCGACCTTCTCCCATGCGGGTTCCGCATCCTACAACGCCACTGCTGCCTCTTTCATTATTCATGGCCTCTCCACCATGTCTCCCTACATTCGTCTACCCACAGTTTCCTTGGAGGAAGCTCCACTTGCGGACCTCGCATTATTCAGTCTTATCCTCCGCCGCTTCTCTTCAACGGTGATGGCATTTGTGGATTCCGCTCCTAGTCCCACCTCTCAAGTGGCATTTTTTGCTGCAATGCATTGGTGATGGCTTGTTGCTACAATGGATTTTTTCTTGGATCTTCTACCCACAGTTGACCGAGTAATGCAACATCAAAATGGTGGTGGGATCCTTCTACTCTCAATATTGATCAATGAGGAAAATCACTATCTCTAAACTTTCCAACTCTTCAAAGTGGTGATTTCATGGGGATTGATGATACTAGGGAAACCTATGCCATCTTAAGGGGATATTGGATCAATCATTACTAGATGGTGAGTAAAGGGCCAATGATAACGAGTATTATAAAAGCCATAATTGTGGATCTAGGAAAGGCTATCGCCTTCAAAAAGTGAATATGTACTGACAAGATCATTAGAAATTCACTTGGCATGGTAGCATCGGGCATCAATTGAGGTAGACAAATGGATCTTACATTGCCACGTTGATTTTTATTGGCAATATTGGATACCTTCGAATGAGATTCTGGAAAGGAGAGATTTCCTAGTTAACTGAGGACAATCAACATAGACTGAGTGTGGTTAGAGATTCTTTCTAATAAGAGCATGGTCGGACAAGCATTCATTTTGATGATCATGTGTATTGACGTTAACATGGGTGCTGTGGGGCTACATTTCAACATCATCATCTTAGTTCTATCATTATGAGATGTAGTGGCTTGTGCTATAAGATATGGCCTGGTGTGGGTCATTTGATTCCTCTTACAACCAAGTTATGGGCTACATTTCAAGAATGATAGATGAAAAGCCATAGAAGGCGGTAGGAAGTGAATAATTGGAACCGAGCTAATAATTTAAGCAATTTCCAAATAAAGCTAGCCCCAACAATGATGAAAAATTACAAGTTGCATGATGGGACAAAGAGGAATTACAAGAATATGTTCAAAATTCATGATTTAGGCAATATTTTGTCACTAATCACTCCCCTCAAGGATGCAAATCTTGCAACAATATGGAGGTGAATATCTCATACTGAGATCACCTGCAGGGTGGCAGCCATTCAAACTCCACCATCAAACGGTATGCAACTTCACTGTTGGGCCCACCATTTCATTTGTCACTTAGAGGGAATTTTCTTGTAGATACCCCACATCCCTTGGATGAGATGCCTCTCGCTCTCTATGATCATTCATTTTACTCACATCATTTTCCCTCTGTAGGTCTATGCATATATTTTTTGAAGGGAGTTCTTAAAACAAGCATGCTTACCTTTCTGAAGTTGTAGGATGAGTCATCTTCTAAGATGTGCGACTGTTGTTTTGTGGGGATGGTATCTGTGGTGGCTATCATTCACAAGACCATTGTTGGACAATGATTCAATAATGGCTTCCCTCACTCCCCTATGCAATGGAGACATGCATGTGGGTCCCACATCTTCAAATGATGTCTACCTATACCATGATCACAACATCTACATGCCATCTTCTTGCCTCCTACCTGTACTTCCCCTCCTGTGTGATGTTGCAATATCATCCTCTTGGGCTACAAATCATGGCTATTCTCCATGAACACTTTTAAATGATTCCTAGCTCGGTTGCACCTAAGAAAACATTCATCAGCGATAATGAAGGAGGAAGCGCAAGTGAGAGCCAAGCTTAGACCAATTACAGGAAACCCATCGTGGCCCCCTAACAATGGAGCCAATCCATGATGTTACCATAGTGTGGGATCAATGTTCTATTCTGAGAATGTGTGGGTGAAATGGGGCCTCTTATGTTTTCCCAACCTACTTCTGGCCCGCGGCTTGTTCTTGTCAAAGGCCGGATTCAGGTAGTTCTTGATGAATCAGTAAGAAAAAATAAAGAATGAAAGGATTACATGGTGTATAGAATTTTATTAAACAAATCAGTAAAGTAGGTGATCATCATAAGGAACATTTCCATATAAAATCCTAGTTCTTTGATTGCAAATCAGACCTTCACAGGCAGAGGTGTTTTACACGGTATGGGAATTTCATATGCAAGGCTTCGCGCCCTCAATATTGTCACCTGTGAGCTTCCTAACCAGCATACCCTCACCTCCATCCCATGGAAGATGCTCATGTTTCGTGTTCCCGCAAACAATGTGGAACTACTCCATGCTTGCACTAGATTCATTGATTAAGGATTACAATCACCACCTTATGCAAAATCATTTGTAAAAAGGGGGGCTGATATTATAGAGGGAAATGCTTGAATCTTTCAAAATAAAAGAGAATGATACCTCCCAACATGGAAATTTGGTCATAGAAATTATTTAAAAGTGATTTGGAATTTAGGAGGGTGTTAAGTAATGATGTCATTTTACGATCAACTTAAGGCATTTTGCTAAGGTCCTTATTTGTGCATATAAATGATTCAATGATGCTCTCATTATGACATTGTAAATATTATGTGCAGGTATTCTTGTAGGAAAGGAAACTCTTATGAACCTTTAGAGATTCCTATCAAGGAAGTGCCTACACTCAAGGAGTTTGCATATGGAGTGCAATTAGTGGGGAGAATGCTTTCATTTTTTGATGACACGCAGAACCTCGTTGGGGGTGGAGATTTAATTCAATTTTATCAAGGTGGACAACATGTGAAAATTCATCATGGAGGACCAATCAAATGGGATGAAGGTGGAGGATACCATGTCATAAAGGTTCACATACAAAGGATGTGAATGGAGGTCTAAAGATACTAAAGCAAAGAATCTACTTGTTCATGAATATACCAAAGGAGGACCGATTATTGTGAAGACTCAAATAGCCTACATCAAGGGGGTTAGTTGCAAGAGGTTAAAGGGGCTATTTACCAAGATTAGAGATGAAAGGGAAGCTACATACTACCTACCAAGTTTGCAAAGGAAATAATGATAAAAGGTCACCTGCAGGACCGAACCAAGGAGAAGACCTTAATTCATAAGCGATACATTCAAAACTCATCAAGGATGATTGACAAGTAGAAATCATGTGAAATGAAGTTAGTGCCAAGAACATGGAGGAACTATCTTGTTCTTCATCAAAAGATCATGATCCATTAGAAGATGTCTTATTGGATTAGGGATAGTCTATCCATTTCACAATGATGCAAATTTGCAAACGGGGCTTGTTTGATTGGCTAATGAAGATTGTTGTGAATCCATCAAGCAAAAGGAAACCTTTTAACAGTTTCGGCTATGACAAAAGGCCAATCAACTATAAGAAAAAATTGCTACAATGATACATCACTAAAGGAAAAAGTAGGGAAAAGAAAAAACTATATTTTAAATTACTATATAATGCAGGGTAGGTGAAACCCTAATGTAATGAAAATATAATCCACTCATTGTAAATCAATCCTAGCCATTCATTTAGGCTTTAAAAAACTATAAATAGGGGGGCTTGCCCCTCATTTTTAAGTGGTTGGAAAATTGATGCAAAGGGAATTTGCAGCAATAAAAGACAACATTGCATGATTTTATGGATGTTCTCTTTGATTTTGATCATCTTTCATGCATGGTTCTACTTCCATGTTAGTTTTAGCTTGTAGTTTCTTGGTTGACTTTAATAGTGTTGGTTGTTATAGTATTTGATGCACTTCTAGCTCATTTTTTTTTGGTTTGTTGATGATGAATCACTTTGTAAAGCTAGTTTGAGCTAACCCATTTGTTTCAACCTAGTTCAATTGTATGTTCATGAGGTGAATGCACAATTTAAAAATCTGCAGTCCTTAGTAGATTGCACTGATTTTGTGTAGCTATAGGTCTTGCTTGAGTAAGAAATATCTAGTTTGTGGGAGTTTTCCTACTGTAACACCTCCATGATTAGTGCTCATTCATAGCTTAGGATTATAAAAAATTCTCTTACCCTTTCCCTTTTGCTATTTCTTTTGAATCTTGGTTAGATTAGGATTCCAAGCATAAAAAAAAAGCTAAATTTGATGAACATGGTGAGTTTCAACTTGTTGTTTTGAGTGAGTAGCCACTATTCATTCATTTCTAGCACCCTTGAAACTCCATTTGTAGACCCAACTTCCCATGCTTTGTAAACTGTAAAGGCCACCATGTGATTACCAGAAAAACACATCAACCAGCTAGGCTATTCCAAGCATCATCATGACCTTGGGGTAATTTTCTACAACTTGTTTGTAGGAAGGTTCCTTTCAAGAGAGGTAGTGCACTTATGCACTACCTGTGTTGAGAAGATGCAAAAACACCCATCAATAGTCACTAGCTTGCCAATTCATTAGGGTTGACAAGGTAGGGGTAACATGAAAAATTCTCTCATAGAAATGGGGTCTCACGGTGATGTACATCACCATTAGACCCCAATTTCTATAAGGAATTTTTTCATGCTGCCCCTACCTTGTCAACCCTATAGAGTTCAAAAGCTAGTGAGGTAACTAGCTTTCCAACGTGGTAGGGTTGAAAAGGTTGGGGAAGCGTGAAAAAATGCCTCATATAAATGGGTTCCCACGATGATAGCTTTCCAATGCGGTAGGGTTGACAAGGTAGGGGTAGGATGAAAAAATGCCTCATAGAAATGGGTTGTCACAGTGATCACTGTGACAACCCATTTCTATGAGGTATTTTTTCATGCTGCCCCTACCTTGTCAACCCTATCATGTAGGAAATCTAGTGACCTCACTAGCTTGCCAATGCGGTAAGGTTGACAAGGTAGGGGCAACATGAAAAAATGCCTCATAGAAATGGGGTCTCATGGTGATGTAAATCATCATTAGACCCCATTTTTATGAGGCATTTTTTGAAGGTAGGAGCACTGTGAAAAAATGACTCATAGAAATGGGGTCTTAGGGTGATGTACAATACCATGAGACCCCATTTCTATGATGCATTTTTTCATGGTACCCCTACCTTGTCAACCCTACCGAATTGGCAAGCTAGTGACTTGATAGATTGTGGGCTAGATTGAAAAGAAAGGGTGATGGGAAATGTTATTGTCCTTGCAATAATTGCAAGGGCTTAAAGACATGACGAATTTTAATCACAACAGCTGAGAAACATTGTAGGTAGCATGGTCACGTTGAAGGGGGCCATGATTATCGTCCATTGGTAAGTTGTTCATTATATGTGTTTATATTGATTGAATTTGTAAATGTTTATATTGTTTTAACATTATATATATATATATATATATATATATATATATATATATATATATATAATCACTTGATCATGATCATGGTTTATTTGTGTCTATCATTATTATAAAGGTGGGGCACCCTAGGGCAGATGATATGGATTATCATGGCCCAGAGAATGTGGTTTTGCAAGCGGATGAACATGGAGCTATGAATATCGAAGATGAAGTTAATGATCCTATGGAAGAAGATGATCATGTGCCAGAAAACATAGTTGAAGATGATGGTATGAATATATTGATCCATGCCACATTTAGTAGCAGAGCTAATCATGATGATCATGATGAATTTGATGATGTTCATGATTTACCTGTACTTGACAAGGCATACAAGCCCCTTTATGAAGCCTCTGAAACAACTCTTCTCTCTGCTATATTGTTGCTATTGAACTTTAAGGTTATGAATGATTTATCAAACATAGCAATCTCACAGATGTTAAGGTATGTCATATATGTCATCTTTTTTCATCTATTTTAATTGTTGTTAGTTCATCACTAGTAAATAAAGGATAAAATATGTACCATTAATATTCTTTATATGAACAAATTATTTTTTGTTGTAGATTGATTGGTGAATTTTTGTTACCACCATCAAATATTTTACCTCGCTCATACCGAGATTTATGTGCCATTATGAAAGATATCAGAATGAGTATCAAGAAATAGATGCATGTCCCAATGATCATATTATATATCATAAACAACGAATTTGCAAAGAATGCCCGGAATGTCATATCGAGATATCAAACAGATCAAGTAACAAAAAAGGTGCCTCACAAGGTTCTTCATTATATTCCCATTATTCCACGTATGCAATGATTATTTAGGTGTGAAAGCTTAGCGCAATTGATGGATTACCATGCACGAAATAGAAGTGGAGATGACATTCTTCGAATTCCTGTAGATGGTTCTGCATTTAGGGACTTGGAGGAAAAATGGACACACTTTAAAGAACTTTGTAATCTCAGGCTTTCATTGGGAGCGGACGGTGTCAATCCATTTGGAGAGTTGAGACCTATTTACTCAGTGTGGCCTGTTTTTGTTATCAACAATAACATTCCTCCATGGATGTCAATAAAGAAGGAGCACATAATGTTGTCAATGATTGTTCCAGGTATTTGTTTACATCAATTTTCTTTAATGTAGTAGCATCTCATTTGTCTTATTTGTTGCATAATGACTTATATTTTTTTCATTCAATAGTCATGTACATTAATTTATATATATTGCAGTAAAATGGTTATAATAATTATGTAATGTTTATGATCATTCAACTAGGTAAGCACCAAGTGAAAGATATGAATGTATATATCGAGCCTCTTATCGAGAGTTACTAAAGTTATGGAATGGCGTCACTATGTATGACGTCTCCAGACCAATAGGACAAAGACAATTTCAATTCCATGCAATGCTTGTATGGACAATTCATGATGCCCCAGGGCTAACACATTTTTGTGGTATGTTATAACATTTGACTGCACTTTAACAATATTTAATTTGATGAAGTAGATATCATGAATGTTTTTAAAATAATCTATTCATTATATATAATTATAAAAATTGACATATTTAATCCAATTATATATCATCTTGCAGGTCTTCAAACAAAGGGAAAATTTGCATGTCCAATTTGTGGTCCAAAGATGAAATCTTATCATTCAACAAGTTTAGGAAAGCAGGTGTTTGATGAGTATAGGAACTTCCTCCATAGAAATCATAAGTATCAAACTACTGAAAAACATCTTTTCAATGGGAAAGAGGAGACTACGTCAAAACAATGAAGAATGTCACCTCACCTATGGAAGTTGGAATATAATAGAATTAATCATCAAGGTTATACATCGGATCAAATTGTTTATCTATCATTTATGATATGTTTTGAATTTATATTTTTACATTGTGTTGTGTTTACTCATGTTGTAATTGACAATGATTGTCGTTGTTAATTTTTTTAACTTATATGCTTCATGAAGGTCATCAAGGCATTAATGGTTGGCTTCCACAGGGACTAAAAAGTTATCCTAGACAATTTAGTAGGTTGCCCTACTATGAGCAGCTAAAAATTGTGCATTTGTTTGATACAATACATATCAGAAAGAATATAACATAAACGCTATGGAAAATATTGGATGGAAGGCATGACAAAGAAAAAATTGTCAAAATTTGTAGTGACATTGAAGAAGCCAATCATGCAATGAAAAATGTCATTCAATTGAATAGTGATGGAGACCAAATTAATATAAGTGCCCTTCCTTGGTTATTAACAGAGTAGCAAAACAATGCTATAAAAGAAGTCATACAAAAAAATTGATTTCCCATAGGATTTGCTGCAAACATAAACAATAGAATAACAAAGAAAGGTGAATTTGGGTCAGGGATGAAAACACATGATTGACATACCTTCATTAAGGTAATTATTATGGTATATTATATACACTTGTATAATGCATGTACTTTTTAGTGTATTGTGTTTACTACTTTTGGAAAAATAATGAAAAGATCATTTTATAATTGTTGCAGTACGTTCTACCTCTATCTCTCCCATACAACTTTGACAACAATGTCAAGCAAGTTATATATGATCTTGGAAAATACATGAGGTAAGTAGTGAGATTTGTTCAATTCGATGAGTACATCTTATAATTTCCATTTGTTTTACTTGTTATGTAATATATTGTATATTTTTGTTAAATATCATTAATATATTTGCACCTTGAATCACTTGTAGATGGCTATCATCTAAAGAAATCCATAAAGAAGATATAAATTATTGGAAGAGAAAAATTCCTCGTCTAGTGTGTGAAATGAAAAGTGTCTACCTTCAACATTTTTCAATGCACAAGAACACTACCTCATACACCAAGTTGAGGAGATTGAATTGTGTGGACCTTACACACAAGGTCAATGTGGATGGTTGAGAGGCACTTGAAATTTTTGAAGGCTTTGGTTAGACAAAGAGCACATCCCAAGGGTTCTATGGTGGAGGGATATATGGTATACCAGACCATGGTGTACATTAGTGAATATCTTCCTAAGTTTGTAGCAAAGATCCATTTAGATCACATTTGGGATCCCAACTCCATTAACAAATTTGAAGGGGAGTACCTTTGGGGAAAGGTAGATTGAGGAAAGTGAGAGGTAATTATAAGATGGTCATGGAGGTTAATTGGAATGCATTTTACATATGGTTTTTATGTATATTGTACTTATTTAATTTTTAATCTTCAATATACATGAATTATAAATTAAGGTCGTGTACTATGGTATTTAACTAATTATATGTCATTTGTGAATTTCAATTTATTTTTGTACAGTTGGTCGAGAGTGGGATGCACTACATTTGTACATCACTAAAAATCTTGATTGGATGACGGTATGGATTGAACGATGTCAAAAATATGGTCCCACATTAACATGGGAAGGTGTGGCTTCATTGGTTAAAGAAGCTCATTGTAATGGAGATTCTAATGTTACACAAAGGGAAATTGATTTAGCATATGGTTTAAGAGATAAACAGGTACGTATAAATATACTAGTCACCCATATTATTTAATTATTTTCAAGTATATTGATGTATATATATCTTGAGATTGTTTTCTTTGCATACATTTGGCTAAGAATAAATATGTTTATCAACTAACGATATTGCAATAATTTTTACATGTTTGACATATTGCAGGTGAAGCACCACAAGGCTATGTGGTGTAATGGTTGTAAATTTTGAATAAAAATGTTGGATGACATGAAGAAAACTTGTGATTCTGGTGTAACTAGAGTCTTTCAGGTGACTAATGTTTCATCTAGAAGTGACATACATCCAAAAGTCTCATAAAATCGATACTATGGGATTTTGGATGATATACTTGAGTGTGACTTTAAGTCCTTTAGATTAATTTTGTAGGTCATCCTATGGTATAGGCTATGATTGAATGAAAATGATCCTGAGAGAACTGTTATTAAACATGATAATGGATTTACCATGGTTAATACAAGGTTGATGGAGCGAGCTAGAAATGAGCCCTATGTTCTTCCAAGCCAATGTGAGCAGGTATTTTACTCAGAGGTTCACGGTAACCGGGTTGGTCATTTGTTATTAGACATGATCCAAGAGGAAGGCCAATAAAGTATAATGTGGTGGAAGAAGAAGATATTGAAGAACTAGAAGATGATGTAGATGATGATCAGGATCAATGGTTAGTTGATGATGTCCCCGCCGAAGATGTCGAAGAGGAGGAACTAGATGATGATGATGTAGGAGTTAATGTTCATGAAGATGACATCCGTGTGGATGATGACATTATCGAAACTGATATCGATGATGATGATGATGATATGACCAATCCTTACAATGTCGAATCTGGATCGAATGATACAAACAAAGAGTTGGATGAAGAAGAAGATCAATGACATTGAAATGTATAGTTACTTCATTATATTATCTATTTGATATTAATTTCTTGATAGAATTATATTTGACTTATGTGGTTATAATTAATTCATGATGTTTTTAATTTTTATGCCATTACATAATTAATTTAATGATGTACTTTTTAATGTTTGAAAGGTCAAAAAATTAAAACATTTCAATAGTGATGTTAACAACCTTGAAATTAGTGTGTTTTATGTTTCATGTGATCATAAAAGATTAAAAAGTCAGTTGTAGAGGTGGTTGTTCAGTGGTTGACGTGTATTTTGGTTCTTTTTACAATGTAACCAGGTTTGTCTTCTGATATACCTATGGACTTGCCAATTCCAATCGAAGGTAGCTCGAAGGACCTAGACCAACTGATAAGGACTTTAAAAGCCTCGTACACTTCGGGCTCTGCAAGACCTAGGAGGGTGATCCCTTAATGTGTTTACAACCTCTGCACCATTATTATAAACAACATTAACAATAGTAGATGATCTCACTTAATAGCTCAACACGATAAGATAATATCAACTAGAATTGGTTTCATAGACAATATCAACTATCTGGAGCGTGAGATAACTAAACACAATTCATTGTATAAGATAGTCAATGATTTGCAATTTGTAGCAAGCTCTAGGCAAAGACAAACAAATACTGAACTACACGAATAATTACAACTTAGATCAGTGCCATATATCCATTGCAGGAGTCAAATTCATAAGCATCTACAGGTTTATAACAGATTTAATACATCACATATAAGATCCCTGACAATATTGCATTACAATTTCATCAGTGTGCATTCTAACCCAGGACTACTTATCAAATCCTTATACAGCACATATCCGCCTATAATCCCATTCAAGCATTTTGATTAATTCCTTGAATTAAAGCTAAAATAGGATCATACACACCACAATAGCGAGATGGATAAAACAACCCTTAGTTATTTCATTCAAAGTTTAGATATGCATGTACAATGGAGAGACATGAGCTCAAATTTTTATTTCAACTCAAATGCTAGTACTGTTATACAACATTAAATCTCTATGAACTCAAAACCTGTTACACAATGACTCAAAACCTAAATTGCATTTCTCTAAAACCATCGGACTTTACAATTCGCTCTGCAACTTCACCTAGACTCAAAAAAAGTTATCTAACTTGCTAACCCGCACTTCTGGCCTTGAAATCCTTCTTATAGAAAATGAAGGAGAAAACAAGCACTATGCCAGAAAGTACTCCTGTCACCAGTCAATTGGAGCACTTGGTGATATTCCAACATTTGTTACAATAACCACCACCTTGAAAAATATTCTTGTTCAAAAATCATTACAACAACAATCATTCTGGAGCATATTATCATTCATCATGTCGGTGGAGGAAGGTTGATGTAATAACAAAAAACCACGCGAAACCCACACCAAGAAAGTCATCCATACAAAACTAGAAACATTGTAACCACAACATCTGATTTGCCACCTATCGGTAGCCCACTCTTTTTACTCATCATCATTCAAATACTTAGCCACCCACCTCTAGTATTCTTTGTCAGTTGGCCAGTCAAAATCAATCACCTCTTTTACCTTTGTACTATAAGGCAAATACTTTGCTACTACCTGATTAGCATCTCTTTCAAAAGATTCCAAAAATGAGCCAGTACCAATAATCTTATCCATACAATTTACCAACAAATCATAATCTGAGTCATCACAAGTTATTTTAATTTGATTATTGATGACTTTACTTGATTGATCCTGCCATTGTTGGAGTGTTCTGATTTCACCCTGCTCATCAGTTATATCAGGTAACAGTGTGTTACCCCAATCATTGAAGTTCTTTACAAACTCCCTAATCTTCCTACTTAGATCATCTAGTAAGGTCTGGAAACTTTGCAATGATTTAACTAATATATAAGTAGGCTTCAATGATTGGGGCCTGTTATTTGCATCAAACCTTGAGGCTTTTAGTCATAACATCTAGATTATTTTCCCTAAGGATCCAATTTTGAATTATTGGAATCACTATCCCCTAATCCCCATCAATATTATTTTTTGCTTCAAATAGCAAAGAATACAAAGAATGTATAAAGGGCGGTTTATTATACACCTTTTCATTTAAATGCTCCAAAACAAGAGTAACAATTTCTTTTTCTTTTGAAAGAAAACCCTCCTCTTTTACCCTTAGTGATTTCTGTAATTGATCAATTTAATGCATGAACTACCTCTTTGTTAGATGAACAGAGCACTCTGTTTGTTCATCGACTTGTTCTAGAGGAGGGGTAAGAGCAGGATTTTGAATGGGAGACCCTAGTGTAGAAACATTTGGAGAAGCAGGAGGCATTGACCCTGCTGTGGGAGGTGATGTGCTGGTTCTTGGAGCCTTGGATGTTTCCCCAGTATGTCTATACTTGAACCTTTCTACTTTAGTTTGCAGCTCAAAATTTCTCTGTTGTATTTTACTATATTCTTCAATTAAAATGTTATACTTCTCCATTAGGCTATTTCTTTCAACCTCCTCCCTTTCAGTAGTCTTTTGGGCCAACATGGCCACATTGACAATTAAACTAGTGGCTTCGGTTGTTGTAGTCTTTGAAGCCCTCTTTATTATTAATCCTCCTTTGAAATTTAGATTAATATCAACAATGTCTGGCTTTCTTCCTTGTGGAGCTAATGCCCAAATTGCCAAGGTCTCATATTCTTCACTGAAAGTAGAGTTTTGTAATGATGCCTTAACTTCTTCTTCAGAATCCTGAAAAGGATTCTTGGAATTCATAATGGCACTGAAATCTATTGCATCTGCAATGTCCCATTCAGGAAAAATCAAAACACTAGCCTGATTCACTAGCTATCTTCCTTCTTCAGGAGTGATATTTTTGAACTCTTCCATTAGTTCAGCTTTCATTTCTTCATCATTCTCCTGATTTGACCTGTCAGGCCTTAGTTCTCTTCTCTCCTTGCATTTATTTTGATATTCCTAAAATTTCATCCTCCATGCCAATTGCAAGAATATAGGAGTATTTACAAATGCATTGTCATCTAAGAACTCCTTGCAAGCCTTCATTCTTGCATCCTGCACACTCTTACCCTTCATATCCAAATCGGATAGAACCAATTCAGCTGACCTAGGAGGGGATGGCATACCAACTTGCATGTCTTGATCAGTAACAATAATTTCATCTATGAGATCCTCAGGTAGGTGATCAGTTCTTTGCCTCTTAGGGCTTGGCTCAGGTGGTGGTGATGGGGGATTGTGCTCTAGTGAAGATTTTAATTCAATGATTTTGATAGCCCCAGGTACTTTGAGTTTTGGGCTTGGTTGTGAAGGCGCCTTCATTATTTTCTTCCCTTTTCTGTCTACTTTTTCCTCCTCACTGCCAGTATCCCTTTTCCTCCCATAGATGGGCCACCTTTCTATAGGCTAACATACTAGCCTTGTTTCAATTGGAATATCACTTTGTCCTTGCATATCTAGACTTAGCCTTAAATTTATCTTTTTGGTTGTCAAGGTGTCCATTATTTCCTTGAAATTCTTCATTAAAAAATAAATTCTTTTGTTGTATGGAGTGAATTCCATCAATGGACCATACGTCAGATCCATTTCATGCACAATATCCAATAACTTACTAAAAGCTATCCATTTTTCCTTATTCAATTCCTGTCTATTTAAATCAAACTCATTCTTGATCAGGTCCTCAGGGAAATTGAACTCATGTGCAAATTTGCCACCTTTTATTCTTTGTTTGAAAAGAGCAAAGAAACCTTCAGGATCATGTTGTTGCCTTGGACCAAATCTCAAATGGTAATCAACAAAGAATTTGTCAAAATGTGTCCAGCCTCCCTTTGAAAATGTAAAGTCAGACACTATTGTATAATCAGGGAATAATGTTCCCTTCCCCTTTCCAGTTAGGTTATCTTCATGAATACACCCCATCTGCCACATAACTTCTATAAACCCTAGTCTTGGTGGCACATTGTATGGCAGTATGTGAGGAGTTCCTTGAAATCCATATATTCTCAGGACAATGCTGACTGGATATGGGATAATGTCACCCCAATTATGTAAAACCCTCAATTCTAGTTTCCTCTCCTTTGGCCTAAGGAAATCATGCAGTTCCTGAAGGATCCTAGGTACATTTACCATCAATCTAGCCCTCAATCTTGCAGCAAAACAATTATCAAATTGCACATAACTAGTGCTTTCCTTATTACAGGACAAATCTGTAGCCCATATCTATACTAGCAATCTTTCTCCATTAACTGATTGTCTTAAGTTCATCTTCTTAGCAAATAAATCAACATTCCTAAAAAAGAACATATGCATCAACATGGAATACCAAAAGAATTGAGTACCAGTATCACCATTCTGCAGCTTCAACAGTCCTTCATCTATCCTCTCCACCAAATAAGAAGCAAAGTCATATGTTACAGAGAAGTTAGGGTGTTGTATTTGCACCCCCATGAACATGTATGCAATCAAAATTACTGCACTAGGGTTGAAACCCAAAATCTGACATAGTGAATAGAAAGTAGCTAGGAAAGGCTTTCCAAAACAATTCAATTTAAAGGGTTCCTGGTCACTAGGGCTAATGTGAAATTGTGAACCCCCTGCCTTAACCAGATGAGGTGGAAGCAACTTAACCCTAAAAAGAGATTTCAATTTTGTATACTCCTGCTTCATTTCTTCAAGATTAATAGGAACCAAGTCATCACTTGGCTCACTCAAATCAAAATTCTATTGGATAACATCTCTATTAATTTCCAATAGAACCCCTCCATCATTATCTCTGATTACCCGTTGGATAGGGTCATATATTTTGGCCACTACTCTAAGTAAGTCCACATCAGGGAACACATTTGGAACAACCAGCTTTCCCATGTCGTACCTCCATCCATTTGAAAAAGGATGAAGCAAATTCCTCTGTCCATACCATAATCTGAATATTTCTAAGCCTGTGAGTGGAACCCTAGCATCAACAATGTTGGAATTATTACACACCAACCCCTCCCCTAGGAATTTCCCTCACATCAACACCAAACCTTTCCTTCTCTCATTTTTTGATAATGGAAATTGATCTACGAAATCATCGTACAAGTTTTTTTTCAAATACTCAATGTGGCTAGAGTGCTGCTTGGTTGGCACCATTTTAGACAAACTAGGGCTTCACTACAATGTTACACTTGAAATGGATATGACTAAGCAGAGATAGGAAATTAGAGAGTAAAAATACCGCAATTCCTCACAATTTATGATTAAACAATATCCCTAACAAAAGGTTTTAATGAACTCAGTGATAAGCATTACAGACCCCCCCTTTCCAAATTTAGGTGCAGAATAACTAGGAAACAAAGAAAATTAACTCATGGTTTTTTCACACAAACTCCAATTTCTGGCAGTAGCTGCTCGCAATTTCACCTTTGGCTCTAAAACTGTTTTCATGAAATACTTGGATGCTTTGTGATACAAATGAGATGAGTAAATTGATTTTATGTTGATCAAATTCTACTAGTGCATGTCTCATCCACCATTAAAGCTCACTCGCATGAACGACTCCAACCATAATTTTATACATATTTAAATTTGAGTCGTTGATCCTTTAGTTTTATCAAATCATCGACAACCATATTCAAAATAGGCTGACATAATTGCCAATACGGCAATAAAGGGGCCCACTATGTCATATGCCGCAAAGGAATGCCATGTGGCAGTTTCTTGCAATATCGCAATCCTTTGATTTATCATCACAGGATGGTGGGCACCATCAATTTTTTTACCATAAAGCCTGCTCCTTCAAAAATGGTTGCCGCCTTTCCTTTAAATGTCGAGCAGCTTTTCCCTTAAAATCATAACATTTGCATTGAAATAAAACATGTGCATCTTACAAGTGCATTAGTAATCCACCTTGTAATACATTTAAAACTGGTGAACACTTTCTTCACTCCTTAGGCTTCATTGGATGAGACACGTGGGAGGCACCCGCGACATCGTGATCCCAAAATTCCTAATAGCGAGATGGCAGGCACCGTCAATCTTGAAGAGACAGTTCATCAATGGTCATGCAGATTTCATCCTTTATGAAGGGCCCGTGGCACCCACCCATGATATCGTGATCCCTGTAATCGCTGATCGTGAGATAGCGGGCGTCATTGATCTCGTTCTTTTAACACAGTCGCCAACCATGTCGTTAACCTTCGAGCAGCTTTTCTAGCGAGATTATAACATATCTGTGGATTTAGAACATGTGCATCTCAATAACACTTTAGTAATCCGCCCCTTAATACATTTAAAGCCGGCTAGTGTTTCCTTTACTCTTTAGGCTTCATCGGATGAGACACGTGGCGCCCACCCGTGATTTCACGATCCTTGAATTCTTGATCACGGGATGGTGGGCACCATTGATATCTGTAGGAAATAGATCAATGACAGCACTAAATCAACCCTTGAGCTCCCTTGGATAGGACACGTGGCGCCCACCTGTGATTTCACAATCCTTGAATTCCCAATCATGGGATGGCGGGCACCATTGATATCTGCAGGAAATAGATCAATGACAACACTAAATCAACCCTTGCAAAATAAAACATTCATTAAAAGGAGAAGTAGGCATTACTAGGTGGACGACAAATAAAAAAATATATTTATAGAAGAAAAATAAAATAAATCTACAATTTGTTTTATAATTTCACTTTTAATAAGCAATGCAGGTTGTTCATTGTATTTGATCTAAATACATAGATTGTTTCTTATTTGTAACAACTTGTCTTATTTTTGGATATTGTTTACGGTATTACATGTCACCATTTGAAAAATTTCAAGATTATTATTAAGTTGTTATAATATCAACATTGTTGCTAAAACATAGTAGACACAACAAATAAAAACATGACTATTCTTGCACAATTTGGCAGGAACTTCGCTGCTCTGCAGCTCTTGTTAGTTTTTGGATATCATCATAATTAATAAATTTAAAACTTATCAACTTCAAGTATTTTATATTTTGTATGTACAAATGAAAAAAATACAATATAAATAATACTTTTAAATTTAAATTTTAGTCATTGATTGTTGAATTATTTTAAAAGGATCATGTACTTCAATTTAATATTTAATTCATTTATATCACATAATCATTATAATTTAATTAATTATGAATTTAATAATTAAGTAATAAATATTCTATGAATTTTAGAAAATAGAATTTAGTTTAATTTTAAAATGAAATTTAAGTTTTTAAATATTGTGTTGATTTGATTATTTATTTGCTTTATGATTGGTTATTCAAATTTAAAGAACAACACAATTCAACTCAAAAATATAAAAATAAGCATGTAAAATATTTTATGATTTTTTGAAGTTGGAATTTAATATGATTTTACAAAATGAAATCATTTGGATGCAAAGAAATAAAAAAGGTTATTTTATATATTTTTTCATTTCTTAATTTATTCTCAAATTATAATTATTTATTGGTGAATTATTTTGAAAATAATATTTAGTTTTATTTAATTATATTAAATATAGTAGAATGATCAACCAGTATACCAATGCATTGCAAATAATCCCCGCATACACCAAATCAAACCTTTACAGATGTATACATTAGATAGGATGTAGTTTTATTTAATTTATTTATATTGAATAATTAATATAATTTATAAACTAATATCAAGAAATAAATAACCTTAACCCCAAGATTTATACTAGAACTCTAATTGAACCCTAAACCTAACCCTAATTCAACCCTAACAATAGGATTTAATTACGGTTAGGGTTAGAGTGAGAATTTAATTATGGTTAGTGTTAGGGTTAGAATTAGAGTTTAATTAGGGTTAGGGTTAGGATTCAATTATGATTATAGTTAGGGTCAAATCTATAAGCTAATATTAAGATATTCAGAACTCTAACCCTAACCTAACCTTAATCTCCATCCTAGAATGCTAATTAAACCCTAATTGAACCCTAAAAATAAGGTTCAATAAGAGTTAGGGTTAGGGTTTAACAAGTAGGTTTATGGTTGGAATTAGGGTTCAATTACCTAGTTAGGGATATAATTTAATTAGTGTTATGATTAGGGTCAAGTTCAAGTTATAGTTAGGGTTTATTTAGGCTTATTTTGGTTAATCTTACAATTGGGGTTTAACTAGAATGCTAATTGAACCCTAATTTAACCCCAACAACAAGGTTCAATTAGAGTTAGGGTTCAAGTTCAATTAGGGTTAGGGTTGGCATTCAATTAGTGTTATGATTAGAATCAAGTTCAAGTTATAGTTAGGGTTCAATTAAGCTTATTTTAGTTCAGTTTACAATTAAGGTTTAATTAGAGTTAGGTTTATGGTTCAATTAGGGTTAAGGTTAGGGTTCAATTAGGATTTAATTAGGGTTATGATTATTGTCTAAATAGGGTTAGGGTTAATGTTAAGTTAGGATTAAAATTATTAATCTAGAATAAAACTTGAAGCTAAGGTTAGAGCTATGGTAAGTGGTAGAGTTAGGCTTAAATTAGGGTTTAATAAAGGGTAGGGTACAATAAGGGTATAATAATATTGGTTAATTTTTAAGTCATGACCATGCTAGATGCCAATTTGGTTTAAAAGACCCCTTGTTGAAGCCCACAAGACATTTATTTCTATATACCTTAGATATTGTTCATATTTATTATCATTGTGTTTGACCTCATGAGAATGCTTTAGAGTAAAGTACACCTTGCAAATCCACCTACACCAGGAGAACCATTCAATCTCTCAAAATTTTACTGTTATTCTAGAATGATTATCAAATTGGATATGTCCAAAGCCTTTAATAAGTTGACTTGGAAACTTCTATACTACATATACCTCTTGTCAACTTCAACCAGGGGAGTACTAATTGCATAATGAATTGTCTTCTTTTTCAATTCGATTAATCATCCCCCATAGGGTCTTTTTCATAAATTAGGGGATTAAGTTAAAGAGACCCATTATCATGTTTTTTTTCCATCAAAATGGCAGAGGCCCTTAGTGTAGAACTTATACTAGCCACTATGTTACAAAAATTTACATGACTTCCAATTCTAGCATCACAAGCCAGTACATAGTGTTTGCAGTTGCATAATGAATTGTCTTCTTTTTCAATTCGATTAATCATCCCCCATAGGGTCTTCTTCATAAATTAGGGGATTAAGTTAAAGAGACCCATTATCATGTTTTTTTACCATCAAAATGGTAGAGGCCCTTAGTGTAGAACTTATACTAGCCAGAATGTTACAAAAATTTACATGACTTCCAATTCTAGCAGCACAAGCTAGTACATAGTGTTTGTAGATGTTACCTGACTTACAAGATAGATGAGTTTCTAGAGGAGATGCAAATAAAGACAACTTTTCAATTTGTTTTAGTGTCCAGTGTGGAGTATCTAAAGTTTATTATTAATTATGAATTTGACATTGACATATATCGTTGAACTAAGATTGATACTACTGTTCTGATGCATTTCTTGTAGAGTTTATTCTAATTGATCATAATAAAAAAAATTCTAATTTTGAAAATAATATAACATAGAACCAAATAGCAGTGAAAATCCCAAACAAAGATTGTCAAGAGAGTATCTCATTTAGTTTTTATTTAATCTTTCTCTTTATGTCTACAATTTCTTGAAGTTTTTCTGATCATCCAAATAATTTAACGTTGATGGATATGTAACACATTTAGTTCATTCATGCCCTAGTTCATCATATTTGGCAGAGAGCATGCCCATCTAGAGATGACCTTAGAATTTGGTTGACTTATCCAAAGATAGTGATGTCGACAAAAAATTAAATGAGACAAGAAGATTTGGAAGCTAAGGGTATACACATCAATGTCTAAGTTAAACAATTAATACCCTAGATAAACATCAGTTCACATAGTGATGAGTCTGTAGTATGTAGTTGTGATTCTAGATAGTAGGCAAGCCAAATTTGGTTCATGGTGATTGGTTGAAACCTGGTGCAATACTAATTGATCTTCACTTAAATGCAGTAGAGGTATGCCACCTTCTAATTGCCTTTTTCAAAAAATGTTTGTAAGTAAAAGATGGTTAATATATAGCAAATTAAGCCGGTATTGGCATGGTGTGTTGGTTTATAGGTGGAATTGTTGTTATTTCCACAAAGGTTCAAACCTCGTTGGGGTGGTATTGTTGAATGGTTGTATCTGGTTCATAGCTCTGGTCAAAAGCATTTACCCCTTGAATAAAAAAAAATATATATAGCAAATTAAAACTATTGCTTCTACTTTTGTATGATCCTAGTGCTAAAAGAGAATACCAATTAGTTGGTCATGTTTCCTATGAAGAGGATTCAAGAATAACTTCATTAATTAATCCTCTACCTTGTGGTCTTGGTCTAATGAATATTGCAATGCTTTTGTCCACTACTCTATAATCAACAAAACGAGCATATGGGTTCAATTGAGATTTCTAATGTTTGATCCAGACCTTTTGAAATACACAACAAATACAAACAAAACTATTCTAAAACTTTATGGCAAGAACTTTGCAGCTCTGCAGCTCTTGTTATATTATAACATTCATAACTTAAACCTTTTTATACACAATGTCAAGTTAACTATAAATTGTATAGAGTTTAGATTTGGTATATCTCTCATATATCAACATAAGTAAATTTGAAAATATTTTAAATTATATAATTTCAAAAAAAATTTGAATGAATTTATAGAAGATTATTTTTATTAAAGTGATAGAATCTAATCCCAATACTAACATTAATTTTAAGTCTACCCATAACCCCAACCCTAAAACTAAAACTAATTAACTTCAAACCTAACTCTAATTTTATATCCAACCCTAAACATAACTATGATTCTAAAACTAACATTAATGAAACCCTAATTGAACCATAACCCTAACCCTAATACTAACCCTTGCCCCAATTGAAACCTAACACTAACCCCAAGCTCTATCATAGAACCTTAATATTTACCCCAACCCCAACCCTAGTCTAATAGAATCCTATACCTAATTTTAATTAAAGTCTAACCCTATTTGAACCTTAAACTTAATTGAACTCATGTTTAGGGTTAGGGTTCAATTAGTTAGGGTTGAATTATGGTTATGATTAGGGTCAAAATTCAAATAGGATTATGGTTGGAGTTTAATTAAGGTTGCTATTCACTTAGGGTTAAAGGTTCAATTAGTATTCAATTTGGGTTAGGGATCAATTAGGGTTATAATTCAATAAGGGTTTAATTAAGGTCAGGGTTAAGGTTAGTCTTAAATTAGGGCTAGGATTGCAGTTAGGGTTCAATTAAGGTAAGGGTTATTGTCTATTTTAGGGTTAGGGTTTTGATACAATTAGGGTTACGATTATAGTTCAATTAGTGTTAGAGTTAGGGTTATAATATGAGTTCAATTAGGTTAGGTTCAATGTTTAATTAGTGTTAGAGTTAGGGTTGCAATAATAAATTTTTTCATAATGATATGTAAAGGCATTCAATTGGATTCATATAAAAATGCATAAATAAGAATTGTTAATTAAGAATTCTCTAGAACTAAAGTTATAACAACAAATACAATCCCTAGCTTAATCATTTGTTCTTGTTAGGGTTGGGATAAGAATTTAATGGGTCCAACTGAGACTTAGGAAATAAAACCCTACGGAGGAAATAAAGGATTAAAATCAAAGTTGGGTTTTAATTTTAATCTAGTGACATAAGCCTAAGCCATTAACTCTAGTGGTCATGTTGCCGACGGCTTAGCCAAAGCCTTTCATTAAATACTAACTGTACAATGTGTAGGTTTTCCAGATTCAAAGATATGGGAGATCTTGATCATACCTCGCCAACTCGTAGACCTAAGGTGTCACCCTATTATTTGGCACAAGGTTAGCAAAAGGTAGATGTGTGTCCTGTATGGAATGTGGGGCCCAATCTCCACTATTGAGCTCATAACCTATGGTTTTAGATTGACAACCAAGATCAAAGCTAATGTAAATCTTTGTTGTTCCCTACTAGCTTGCAGGAGGAAGATGAAGGTTGGTGAAGCATTAATGAATTATTCCTTGCTTGTGTGTATCTCAATCTGTGTGAAGATGTTGTTGTTGGCAATCATGAAGGGTGATCTTTGGATTCTCATGTAGCTCTAGTTAAACGGTGACGATACATATGTTGCCAAATTGCCATGTTTGCACATGCATGTTTACTAAGCATTGATGAAGGTTGCCATTACCTCGCACAATAAATAGAAGAGGAATTTACTACTAATAGTGTCATTCTTGTAGCAGTTAGAGCACTTTGTGGGTTGAGTCTAATCAAGTTTGAGTGCTTGTCTAAGAAGAGAAAATGAGTAAGTCAGTAAGGAGGTCTATTTGTTTGAGCTCACAAAAGCTCGGTCCTGCTATTTAGGAAGGTACTTTGGTTGACAAGCCCAAGCTTGTGCCCACTATATGCAATAGAAGGTTGCAATTCTAGGACGTTGCTACTCAACTGGTAGATGACAAAGGCAAGTATTTGGCGGTGTGCTCCATTACTAGTGTTGGTAGGAAAATAAGGTATGGGCGACATGGCTCCTCTGGATGCCAACACTCACCCATTGACCTTACCAGCAACACTTCTAATGATGTAACCAAGAATGACTAGGACTACTGTCGGTATTTACCTCTCTTCAATCATGATCTATTCTTTGATGACGAAGAGATAGCTGTGGTGCCATTGGTTGTTAAAACCCCAAGCAGACCGACTCGAACCGTATTGGGCAAGGACAAGAAAGAAGACGAGGCTTAGAGTCTACAGTATTGGGCAACAACTAGAAGTGGACATGTATACCAAGGTCAGAGTGTTGGTAAGGGAATGGTGGTAGGTAAATAAGAATTTGTTGTGGTGCCTTCGTGGCAATTTGGTTTCCTGGCATTTTTGCATGGATAGCGACAAGGGGATTTTGATGACAATTTGTGTTCCCTTTTCTTTTAGGTTTCCCCAGTTCGTGCACCAGGAATTTGATGAAAATTTGTGTTCCCTTTTCTTTTAGCTTTCCCTAGTTTGTGCACCACTATGTTTTGTAGATTCAACATGTGGAAAGTTTTGAAATGAAATTCAAATGCAATGGAGATTTTTTTCAAATTAAAACCCCAAGCAGACCGACTCGAACCGTATTGGGCAAGGACATGAAAGAAGACGAGGCTAAGAGTCTACTGTATTGGGCAACAACTAGAAGTGGGCGTCTATACCAGGGTTTGAGTGTTGGTAAGGGCAGGGTGGCAGGTAAATAAGAAGTTGTTGTGGTGCCTTTGTGGCAATTTGATTGCCTAGTCTTTTTGTGTGGATAGCAACAAGGGGATTTTGATGATAATTTGTGTTCCCCTATTCTTTTACACTACCCCAGTCCATGCACTATAAATGTTTTGTAGATTCAACGTGTGGGAAGTTTTGAAATGAAATTCAAATGCAATGGAGATTTTGTTCAAATGAGAATTTGTGGTGAAATTACATTTGAGCCTAAAGCTTGTTGCTCCCTTGTCATATAAAAGGGAATTCAAGGCTCATTTGTAGAGAGAGAACTGATGAAAGCTCTAGCTAGGTTTTGAGTTGAATATATGGGTAGAAAGATATCTATCCTATGATGAGAAAGTGATATATGTGTTGCCATTGGCTATTAAAACCCCAAGCGGATGGAATATAATAAATAGCCTGTTTTGAGTTTTGGAAGAATATATGCAAATTATCTTAAATTCTATGCAGATATGACTTATAAGCATGAATAGATGTATAATTCTAATATATTTTCTCTCCTTATGTGGATTTGAGTGAATTTTGAATGAAATGTTAATGAAGTTGTCATTCTTCTTTTGAGAATTTGTTCAATTGTGTGTCTATGTTTTTGCTTTGATTCATGAAAATCAATTAAATGCTTAAATGGAGTCATAAGTTTACAATTATTTACAAAGGATTTGATAAGTAGTAATATATCGAGAGAATTGAGCTCCATAATGCAAGGTATTATATGGTCAGGGCTTGTAGCTGTTCGCGTTTTCCATTTCCACTTTACACATTTGCTTGGTCATTGGATTGGGGGATTTAGTCTTAATCCCACATTCATTTCATTACATGAATTGTGGTGAGTGTTCCTTTTATATTATGAAGTATCGGTTCATTTTCTTTGTTAGGAAATAGAAAAGATTTATCTTTCTTATAACTAATAATAACTTTACAAAAGATTATATGCTATTTATAATATTTATTAATGTTAATTATATTTAATTGTTTATTTAATGGCAATGTTTATTATGCTGTTTTAATATTTATTTTCTGTAGATGATTGATATTTAAATTAAATGAATTAAATGTGATATTTTTGAGATCTTACATGTTGTTTTATTTGAAATTAATTTAAAGAGGTTTTGGACTTGATTTTATAAATGCTTTTAAATGTATACCAAAATTAAGTGTTCTTTTCTTTGGTTCAAATATGTGACAAAATAAAACTACTCTACAAGCTTCAATCTATAATTCAATATTAGTAAGAAAAAAAATTTGAAATTGATTTTATCATTTTACATTTATTATGGATTGACAATGTTTACAAACATCATTTTTTTTAAAGCAAAGGCGGTAAGCCTATATATTTATATATTAATATAATAAGAGTGAATATACATAGTATTACAAAATCTACTAAATTATGAGGCTTGTGTTATCTTCATTTAGATCCCTAGATGGTCAATAAATGTCTCAAAGTATTGCTTTGGTTCATATCCATGTCTGAGAAACCGAACTAGTGTGCAAATATAAATCTATACCATAAGAATCAACTAGCAAATAATTGATGTTTAGAATTTAGTTGTGTTGATCTTCTAATATTTGAACCTCAATATAGATAGAAAGTGTTTAGTAACATTTTTAGGGAATGTGCTAAATTGTGAGGATTCTGTTCTCCTCAATTAGAGCCCTAACCAAACCAATTCCATGACACAGGAATAATGATTAGAGACATGATGATATATGTTATGAGAAAATGTTATTACATTTCTCTCAATGAAAATGTTCTTTTGATAAATCCTCATTGTCCTAATAATCTTTGATCATTTTAAATGCTTAAATGATCTTTTTTAAGTAAAATACAACATGAAAATCAAGATAAACATGCATTAGGTAAGCTCACAATGATTAGTGGTAGGGTGCTGTCAAGATTTAAATTGAATTTAAATTTTAAATGTGTAGGGTTGATAATTACTACGTCAAGTTTTCACTAGTAGATCTTATGCAAGGTAGGGTAATGCCATGAGATTAATTCACACAAGAATATCCCACTTGTAGACTTGTTATTGAACAAAGGACAATCTATTCAAAGTTTACCAAAAATAGTAATGAAAAAGGGCATGAATATATATTTTTTCTCTAAGATTGATGTGCATGTGAACTTCTATTATGGTGTATGTTAAAAGTAAACAAGATATCAATGAGGAAACTATTTAAGTAATTTTAAATACTAAAAGATATAGATTTACTTAAAATATATATAGTTTACAATTATATTCTCCTTCCAATAGTAACTCCACCAAAAGCATACAAAATTTAAAAGAATATATGATGAATGTACCATATAAACATTTAAAATAAATATGAGAATTTTTTGTGAGTTTGTGTATTTGTATCAATTTATATATATATATATATATGTTGTTACTAAATTCTAGATAGATTCTTATTTTCTCACTGTGGGAGGTCATTGATTTGGTTGTTTTTCCCCCTCAATTTCCTTATATAATGTACACCTCTTTCAATGCAAAAGAGTCCATATCTAATCACTTGCTCAACCTAGATATCATAGGCTTTTCCAAATGACTTATATTTGTTAAACCTTTCAATCACACAATTATCAATACATAATATCTCTAAATCATCAAAAACCAAAGGTCCATCTAATGCATGTGTTAAAATATTTAAATTATTTTTAATATAAGAAGTTAATATTTGCTAAAAAATTTAATTGATAGGATATTGCTAAAAAAATTCTCTGCTCTCAATTGAAAAATAGGATTGCAATGTTACCAACTCAAGGTCCCTATTCCAGGTTGTGCAGAAAAAGAGCCTTTGATGGAAGGAGATCAAAGAATTGCTTCAATAAGGTTACATCTCCATCTAATCTCAATTGCATGAGTCCTTGAATGAGGGAGTTGGTGAGATTCAAGCATAATTTGAGAATATTGTAAAATTAAAATTCATGGTTTAAAGTTAGAGCTAAAATAAAATTGGCTAAAAATGGAGATAAAGGCTTTTGTTCTTCTTTAATTATATAAAGGAGAAAAATGCTAGGGAAGACATTGGATCAATCTAGGTGAATAATCAACATATAAGTGGTCTTTCTTTGGTTATAAATGAATTTCAATCTTTCTATTAAAATATTTTCTTTGTTGAAGATAGCAACATGGACTATAAAAGATCCCAAGATCATTGTGCACAAGTCATCCCTAGGAAAATCAAAGAGGAATACAATGATTAGCCTACTAGAGATATCTCTAAGGATGAGATTGTAAAGGATATTAGAATATATAAAAAGGATAAATCTCCAAGTATAGATGGGCTTGCTACAATTTTATAAAAAAAGTTAACTAGATTAGGGTTGGGGTTAAGGTTCAATTAGGATAAGAATTAGTGTTAGAAGGAGGGTTTGGGTTAAGGTTCAATTAGGATAAGAGTGAGTGTTAGGGTTAAGTTAAGTTCAAATATAGTTCCAAAGTTAGGGTTGCCATTTTGATGGGACTACTGTTTCAATAAGTGTTCCCCTTAGGAGTTATGATTATAATTATGAATCTACAATTAGGGTTGATTAGGTTATGATTAGAGTTATGAATCTACAATTAGGGTTCAATTAATGTTCCTTAGGGTTTCTTTCTTAGGAGAAGTTTATTGTATGAGTACAGTATTTTATAAAATTAATATGTCAAAAATTAGTTTGTGAATGTACTACATGTGATTTTTCATATGTTATTAAATTGTAGATTAAAATTGATAATAGATTTCCTTCCTTCTTTTGCATTGTAAGCTACCATAATATATGGCCTTAAATTCCTATTCATATTTTGAGCTTTTCTAAACTATATAACACGACATCCAACAAATAAATTTTTGTACATTTTTAAGCACAAATCCTTAGAATTCTTGTGTGTTGCCCAGTTATTTAATTTGCAGCCATCATGTGCACACCATGTATGGATTTGAAATTATTAAAATATTTATATATATAGAAAATTTAAATGCAAGGGATTCAAGTACATACCTTTGATTTTGTTAATGTTGATGAAGATACAAATGTTGATGAAGTGCCAAATTTGATAACATGATCTTCCTAAAAAGCTGGAATATCTTTGGTCTATGTGGCACTTGAAATTTTCTACAAAACTATAACTAACTCTACCTCAGATTTGTGACTTTGGACCTATTTTGCATCAATAAATATGAGCTTTGACACATGCCTCCTAATCTAGCATACAATATGTACTTAAAACACTAAATAGTTGGGAGTAGTGTTGAGATTGGTGGAGCTTTGGGAAGGTCCAATGCTTCACCTTTGTATCTCTCTCCTATAGATAGAGGTAGAGATGAATATATAGATGAGAGGCAGGGACAAAGAATGATTAGAGATAGAGAGAGGGTAGTGCAGGAGAATAAAATATATATATATATAGAGATATATACTGGAGGTAGAGGGGATATATATATATATATATATATATATATATATATATATATATATATATATATATATATATATATATAGAGAGAGAGAGAGAGAGAGAGATAGATATCGAAAGATAGTCTATATAAGGAGATATAGAGAGAGGGGAGAGAGAGAGATAAGCAGAGAAAGATATTAATATTTTATTTTTTGAAAAATATGTAATTTTTAAACCATTTTCATATATATTTAGTATTAAAATTTTTACATCTTTTAACAATTCAATATATAATACAAATAAAATATAGTTAATAATTTAATTAACTAGCATACCTATATATTAATTAATAATATATGTAAAACATGTCGAGAGTTATCTTTATCAAGATTCCTATTGACTTGAAAAAATGCTTACATTTTCATGAATATGAATTTGGAAAGCAATCAATTTGATTTCATTATTTTTTGTGTCATTGTTTATCTCAATTCCCATAAATAAGGGTACACATTGAAATTTGAAATCATACCAACTTGTGTGCTAACAACAATCAACCAAAAGAACAATAAATTTAAAAGCAAAATGTTCATCAATCATTAGATTTAGTATTAAGTAAAAGAAGTATATATCATGACAAAATGACATTAACTAACTTAGATATATCTGTTGAAAAGGACCTTTTGTATAATGTGTGAAAACTTAACATCATCTTGTTTTTCATGCTTCAAAATGTTCAATTCTTTTGTTATTACACCCATAATTTCTTCTGCCACTTCTTCAAAAGTTGTAATCCAAGTGAATGAAGTATGGTCTTGCACTTTGCATTGAAGTATATATTTATAATCACATTCAGGGAAAGTTTTATCACATCTTCCACAATACCATTGACCATTTTCATTAGTGTTTACCTTCTTTTTGCAGTGCCTATCTCCAATTTTCAAGGGGCATGTTGTATAACAAAAAATTTCTACCTTAATGAAAGATAAGGTAGCTTTATCACTATCCAATAAGGTTTAACAGAGTTGGCAAGGTCTTGATCCTGTATTTGTGGGATACTAGGGTTAGGAACAAATAGGGTTAGGGTTGGGGTTCAATTCTGAATAGAGTTTAATTAGGTTAGATTTTAATTAGGGATAGAGTTTAATTAGGGTTAGGGTTCAATTAGGGTTAGGGTTAAGGTTAGGGTTTGGGCAAAATCAGGGTTAAGGTTCAATTAGAATAAGTGTTCACTTAGGGTTATTGTTAGGCTTAAGATTGGGCTTAAGATTTAACTTATATAGTATTTTGGATAATAGAAACAATTTTGATTGATTTATATTTTCATTCATTGAATTTAAATCTTATAATTTATTCTCTAAATTCATTATAGAAACAGAAGCGAGAATTTATTCTATTATTAATTTGGTGAAAGTGTGGCTACATATATAGGGTTTCTATACATAGTATTTGTAGGAGAATGGTATCTCTATTTTGAATTATTCTAAATGTTATTTCTATGTAGAAGTTTTTAAATTCATTTTGTTGTTATACTCTATAATTGGTAGTTTATATATTGTACTTTCTCTATACATGATATTTAGCAAGATTGGGGACACTAATAGAACCTTCATTTATTTTTTTAAAAAGACTAAGAAATGTATGAGAATTTGACAACATGAAAACCATGAAAATAAAAATTTAACATAGTAAAAATGGCCAATCATGTGCCAAAAATGAAAAGAACCATTTGTTGTTACTCTAATATTTCAACCACATACTAAATTACCAAGTGCATTTTATAAATGTATCATGCAATTAGAGCACAATATTGGGAATCAATGTGAATGATTCTCATCAAGAAATTAGACAAGCTTTGAGATTGAAGGACCCAAGCTCTTTGTAGGTTTTCAATGAAGATTTAATTAGCCACTAATAGGAACAATAAGAATTACGTACACATCTCATAAATTTCAATAGAGACATGAGACACATTTATAGAAATAAAGGAAAGAAATAGCTATTTAGATAGTTATTAATCTACAAAATATTAGGACCTAGGTACTTCAAGAGATTAATAAAAATAAGTTTTTATTTATAATTTTTAAATTAGATAATTTTGAAATTATCATAGATGTAAAGTAAAGATAAAATATTTTTCAACAAAACAAATAAAAATGATAAACAAATAATGTGATTAATCAAGAATAACATGATATTGCAAAAAATATAATAAATAAAAGAATATGCATAATTGTACATAAGCCATCAAAAGTCTAAATATACCTATCTTTATCAAAAAATAAAAGTCTTTAAAATGATAAAATTATTAAAACTTATTAAGCTCCATGAACATAAGACATCTCCAAGGTCTTGCTGACTTTCTTCTTAGAGGAAAATTATGACCAACTGGATTAAGGAATGTCTTCCAACTGAGCTCCTTGGAAAACATCACCATGTGTGTGATTTAATCCTACAAATTTGATCAAAGGATAGTTGATGAACACTCGTGCAAATTTGATCCCCAGATGGGACACGTGTCGCCCGCCCGTGATATTGCCATCCTACAATTCTTGATCACGGGATGGTAGGCAATCGTTGATCTTGAAGGCATTTTGATCAATGGCAGTGCGAATTTCATTCTTTTGAAAAGTAAAACATTCATTAAAGGGAAAGGGGACATTACTAGGCAGATGGAAAATTTCCTCAAGCCCCACCTTGTACAATCCACATGGCAGCGGCCCGTGATTTTGTAATCAACCAAAGTACCATCGCGGGATGGCGGGGAACAACTCAGATCAAAGGAAAGTTGATGAACAGTCACACAAATTTGATCCACAGATGGGACACATGTCGCCTGCTCACGATATCACCATCCTACAATTCCCGATCACAGGATGGTAGGCAACCGTTGATCTTGAAGGAATTTTGATTGATGGCAGCATGAATTTCATCCTTTTGAAAAATAAAACATTCATTAAAGGGAAAGGGGACATTACTAGGAGGATGGAAAATTTCCTCAGGCCCCACCTTGTATAGTCGATGTGGCAACCACCCATGATTTTGCAATCAACCAAAGCACCATTGCAGGATGGCGGGTAATGGCTCAGATCAAAGGAAAGTTAATGAACAGTTGCACAAATTTGATCCCCAAATGGGACACGTGTTGCCCGCCCGCGATATCTCCATCCTACAATTCTAGATCATGGGATGGCGGGCAACCATTGATCTTGAAGGCATTTTGATCGATGGCACTGCGAATTTCATATTTCTGAAAAATAAAACATTCATTAAAGGGAAAGGAGACATTACTAGGCGGATGGAAAATTTCCTCGAGCCCCACCTTGTATAGTCCACATGGCAGCCACCCATGATTTGACAATCAACCAAAGCACCATTGCGAGATGGCAGGGAATGGCTCAGATCAAAGGACAGTTGATGAACAGTCGCACAAATTTGATCCACAGATGGGACACGTGTCGCTAGCCCGCGATATCACCATCCTACAATTCCTAATCATAGGATGGTGGGCAACCGTTGATCTTAAAGGAATTTTGATCTATGACAGCGCAAATTTCATCCTTCTAAAAAATAAAAATTTCATTAAAGGGCAAGGGGACATTACTAAGTGGATGGAAAACAATGACATAAATTTTTTTGAAAGCATTTAGCACAGGGCCAACCAGGACTTAGGAAAATAAAACCCGCGGAGGAAATAAAATATTAAGACCAAAGGGACTAGGCCTAGACGGAACAATGGGCATAAGATGTTTTTAAAACCCTTCAAAAAAGGTAACAGTGAAATAGATCCCAACCAAGGCATTATGTAAACACAAGGGTTTAAGATGAAGACAAAGCTAAAACCCCAGCCCTAAGAAATTTTCCAACACCATGAAAGCCCAGTGACATAAGGTAGGGCATGAGTGAAACATTAGGAACAAAATTTGAAGTTCTATGAGTACAAGCATTGGATAATTTTATATTAATAGTTTATCCTATTACAAATATATAAGGTGAGCACAATAAATAACATGTATTTTCCCATTAAATGTGAAGGATTTTCAAAAAGTTATAGTGTTCAACTATTGGTCCATTTTTTGTGTTCAACTATTATTCCATATGTGTTGTTTTTATAAAATAGAACACTCAGAACAAAACTTTGAAGTTCCATCACTACCCATAACCCTAAACCCTAAACCCTAAACCATTAACCC
>VDFB02000013.1:122139410-122378642 GCA_007258455.2 Sequoia sempervirens
CCATTGTTGCAACATCTTTGAGCTCTCATCTTGCATCCTTTACAATACCCACAACATCCATTGCATCCATCATCATCTTAGCTACATTTTGCACTAGATTTCAAGCTATTTTTCCTTTAAGGAGCACACATATCAAGTAGTCAAATTGCCAACCAATTTATCAATCTAAACAAGGTAAAAGGTTATATTTTACTATGGTTTTGTTTAGATTCAACTAGGCCAATCTTGAGTGTTTTGTTTGTGCTTTTTATCTCGCATTTCCATTGTAGTTTTTCATTCCTAGGTTAGAATTCATTTGTAAATTTTTTTGGCATGCTTGGTGGGACCCATGTCATGGGTCTACTTTACTGTTCACTATTGCTTGGAATTTTGTAGGTTCGTATTTTGCACCCAAGGGCGAATTCCCCCCCCCCCAAGGGGCATATTTGTTGGGTACAGAGGTAGGTCTACATCAAAAATGGGTCAAAATGATCCTACCCTTTTGTGAAAGGGGCATATTTGAATCTATAGGTGCAATCATTTGAAACATAGGTGGATATGCAGAGAGCTACTAGAAAGGGGCAGTATTGTTGAGTACAGAGGTGAACGTGACCTAGTTATAGAGGTGGAATCGAATACGCCCATCCAATTGAACATGTGATTGTGACATCACCCATCTCCATGAATAGGGGATCCTAACCCATAGGAAAGGGAAAATTGATCTCCCATAGAGGTGAATCTCTAGTAAGCCAAAACCTAAAATTTTCAATTTGAACTACAATTTGATTTTGATTTCGGTGACTAACCAACTAACTTGTTTGATGGTGACTTGTGGAATTTTATCTAATAATGTGTATAGCTTGTTCACCATCATTTTTCCAAGATCATAGGTCAAAAATACTAATGTGTGTGCTACAGGATGAGTGGTCCAAGACCTTTCTTAGCTCAGTCTATTATTTTCACACTAATCAAGGCACACATAGTTTAATTAAAGGGTAAATTAACATTTTTTGTAGTGTTTGGGGGTGAATTGTTGACATATCCACTCCCCTTGCACCTTTTGGTGATCTTGGGTGATGAGAAATTGTAATTCATTCCAGTCTAGTCCAATCTACCCAGAAAGTGCTAGTGCATCAAATCTCTCCCCTTGCACTACATGAGAGCCTGGGGACTAGCCGAAGTGTCTAGTATTTCCTTCCCTTAGCAGAACCAACCTAGGATTTCATCACTTGGGAGATGATCCCAGACACATGTTACCAGTGGGGTAAATAAAGGGGGGAGAACTAAAGTTGTACCCCAATCCAGTCACATCGCGTCTACTAAAGCATTGAAGCTAGGTTGATACCTAGATAAGACGTGCAGGGTTAGTCCGAGTTTATATTACCTCATTGGGGCTCTTGACCCATGCTTATGAAGGGATGGTGTTCATGGTTGTGCCTCACATACCTAGCATATATCGAGGAAAAATGAGATAGCCTGTTTATCCAAGATAGAGACCCATGTTTTAGCTATGACTTGGTGTAGTGTAGGGTATGTGCACTATACCCCAAAGTTACTCACCATGTACTCCCTTGGGTTGAGATAGGAATCCTTGTGGTGGAATATGATAGTCTCTAAGAGAGAGAGTGTGAAGTGAGCCCATGGCATCTATTGATGAACCTATGCCATTAAATCGCTAGCTAACTACCTTTGCAAGAAAGGGTGATCTAGAGAACCACCACAGTATCATAGAGTATTAACCTTGGGTTGTTTTCCTAAGGTGGTGGGACCAAATCATGTTTGTAAACCCTTAACACTAATTCTAGGATTGTGCTTCCTCACATGTATTCTCTATGTGATACCAGTGCTTTTTGTTAGTTTGAGTTAGTCCAACCCTTCTATATGTTGTTTTTTATGTTTTATGTCCTTTTCCATAGTCTACCCCTACCCTGAGTGGTGATTTTTCCTCTCACAAAGGTGAATTTGTATTGTGGATAAGCGATCCTACCCTACAAAGGGGTGATTCCACATCCTAGTCCAGTCTATGCCACCCCTTAGGTGAGTCTATCCTTGTCAGGGGAAAATTTTTCTATGGGTCCCTTGGTTAGGTGACCCCACATTAGCCTATTCCCTAGAATAGGTGATATTTTCCATCCCTTAGGCGAGTCTATGTCTAGTATGTACCCTTTGAGTCTTCTTATTCTCTTAGAATAGGAAATATTGTCACCTCCTTGGACGAACCTATTGTCCACAAGGGATGTCCTGTGTCTGGTCCGATTCATCCCCATTTTCCTATTCCCTAAATAGGCGATCCTATCAAATGGTTAGGTGAGTTTATGTATGATTTATATCCATAAATCCCCTAGAATAGGAAAACATGCTATCTGTAGGAGTGATCCCGCATTTGTCCATACTATCCTCACCTATATAGTTCAAGACTTAGGTGAATCCATTTATCCAATAGGAGATCATGTTTTAGGTGTCTCCATTCCCCGTCTGTATGGTTGAGGAAATAGGAAAATTTATCACCCTTCTTAGGAAATTTTTATCATGTTCATACATCCCAAGATAGAGGCGATCCCACATACTAGATAGGAAATTATGTCCATCATATCCACCTATTTCTTTTGAACCCCCCAAGACTTGGGTGATCCCATGTCATAGAATGAAGATTTTGTGATCTAGATAAGTGAATTTTCCTAACAAAAAGGAAAATTTGTGGTCCTTTAGATTGGAAAATTTGTCATCTAGAGGGGAAAAATTTTCAAACACAGAGGTGTATGCACTACCCATAAAAAACTCCCAAGAGTTAATCCTTTAGGCTACTAGAAGCTTGTTGTTTCCTGAGTTTGATTCTGCAATCAAATTTGTTTTATCATCATTTAGTCGCCCATAATCATCACTTTAGTCTATTTTCATTTTCCAAAAGTTATCAATCCATCAATAAAATCATATAGGTACATCTTAGAACATCCTTAGATTGCATATTTATCATCGACACATCAATCCCAATCCCCTAGACTTCATTTTAGAGGTTTTTATCCAAGTTGGCTTAGGTGTCTAATCCTAATCTTCACCCCTCATGCTTACTTAGGATTATGATCCATCCTAAGTCAGTAATAATTCATGATCTAATCAATATACTTCCATATTGGGGAAAATTTGGTGTCATAATCATCCTTTTCATACTCGAATCCAATCATCAACATCTTACGTCATCTAGTTAAACCTTTGAACATGGTTTAGAGTCAACCTTATCAATCTAATTCAATCAATCATCCAATCCTATCAACCATCTCATCCCATCAATCAATTTAATCAAATCCTATCCCATCAACTATCCAATCTAGTAATCAATCCATCATCTAATCCACTCAATCCTTTTGCCATCACTTAGGTGAATTAATTTAAGTGCATCCTAGAGTGTAGTGTCATCATAGTCACCTGGTAGTTTTTCATTTTCATGCTTGTCACCTGATTGCAAGCAAAGAAACTCATGGTAGAACAACAAGCCAAAGGTACTCAGCCTCACATTCCCCAGGATCAACCCACCAATGGTGGTTCATCATAATATAACACTAAGGTACACACTTGAGCCATTCTTGATGAAAGCATAGTCAATCAACCTGAGCTCATGATTGATGAATACCTCAATAATCCCACAAACATCCAAATGATAGATCATCTCCTCGATGAGTGTGGGGATAAAATCCTTGCTACATTACTCCTAAAAGGCATCAAGCCTCTGTCGAGGTTTGACTTATCCAAATACATCAACATTACACCTTCGACACCCCCAGTTCCATCACAAGATCCAAATGCTAGCTCCTCCATCCTCTTCCATCAAAAGAGGGTTGGTATCAACCAAGATTTGGCAATATTGTGCTATATCAAGTGCTCCCCTCCATCCCACCTCCTCGAGTTCCAATCTTGGTTATGGGTGCACCTAATCCTAACATTCCTCAAGGTCCTATTCCTAGTAGCCATCTTGGTATAGGAATGCCTCAAGGTCCCCCCAATCCACCAAGCACAAACATCCTACAAGCTTCAATCCCCATACTATTCACACCACCTCTTCCACCTAACCAACTGAGTTAACCAATAGTGAATTTTGGGGAAAATCCTTTCACTACACCACCTCCACCTCCTAGACCTACATCTACACCAAACTTACCACCACCTCCATTCACATCTCAACAATCGCCTCAAGGAAATATCCTATCTTTGCATCAACCTCAGGGTAATCCACAGTAGGTACCATCATTAGCAATTATCACAACAACCCCCATCTCATCCTTCACAACATATCTTGATGCCTTCACAAACCCCACACCAAGCATAGGTTGTGCTACAACATCAACAACCACCTCATCACCAGCTGCAAGGTATTCTGTCGAAACCCCCTCACCAATCCCAAGTCCCTCCTTGCCAGCCAACATCATCCAATCAATTTCCACTGCACTATCTGCCAATCCCTTAGCGACCCAAAAATCCCATCTCAATCTTCATATCAATAGCCACCATCTTACCAACAAGCCCCTTAGCATGCAGAAATCTTGAGACAACTACAACAATCTTTCCAAAAAATTCCAAGCAACCCTACTACCTAATACCTCTACCATACACAAAGCACCTATTATGTGCAAACCACCACATCCAATCGTAATCTCACTTATCCATATCACAATCCTTAACCATCCCAACAACAACCGTCTTACACAAATCCCTAAAAATTTCAACTAAATCCTTATTATCAACAACCTAATTCATAACAACCTCAGTATACTCCCCAACAACAAACTACTACTTATAATTACCAATCCAATTCGTATTAATCCTAGTAGCAACCATCACATCGACAAGGTGCTTCCACCTCTTCATATTACAAAATGCCTCCCTCATATCAGTAGGGATCCTCTTCCTCATATTACCAAGCCCCACAATCCTATCAACAATCTTATGCCAATCCCCAATCCATGCAGCCTAATCTGTATCAACAAACATCTTCATATCCACCCCCACCATCATATGAAAAAACCATCCCAACTCAATCCACATCATATCATCCATATACTCCTTATAATCAATCCAATCCAATCCAGCCTTCTCCATTAGCAACCGTCAATAAGGAGTGGGAAGAACTAAAGGCTGCCCTAAAGGACTTGCAAGCATGGACATCCAAGAAATATTATAAATTTGAAGAAATTTGTTAGTACCCATTTGATCCCTCCATCTTAGTTGTCCCATTTCCTAAGCATTTTGAGATGCCAAAGTTTGATAAATACAAAGGAAAGAGGGACCAAAGAAACCATTTATAGGAGTTCTATACACATTTCCAAGAAGTCCTACACAATGACAATTACATCTTGTAGTTATTGCCTAGGAGTCTAATAGGGATAGCTTTAGACTAGTTTATGGGTCTTCCGAAGGGGTCCATTTCTTCTTTTGTAGATCTATCAAAAAAAATTGTTACACACCACTTCAACTTGGAGGACATTGACACCTTAAACTTGTTGAAAGGAAAACAACGTGAAGGCGAAACTTTTGCAAGTTACCTACAAAGGTGGTGCGACTTGGCTAGTAATCTAAAATCCCCTCTCACTGAGAAGGATATGGTGACCATTTTCATTACAAATGGCCATCCTGATATGGCACATAATCTTAAACTTCATTCTATCACAACCTTTTTAGAGGTCATCGAAAAGGGAACTATCATCGAGAGGGTCGTCATTGCTAAGGGATAGATCAAAATATATAATCCGGATAAGGAAAAGTCATTTGGAGACAATTCATGCTATTGGAATAAAAACAAAAATGCTATCAATGATGTTGTCACCAATACCAAGCATGTCCAAGTATCCAAAACCTCACAAAGTTTGCAATACATCTCTAATCATCCATCGGTCTCTAGTGTCATATCTATGCCACACGGTGCCCCATGTCCTCCTCCATAGTCCAATCAGTATAACCAAGGAAATAACAAGCGTACATTCACTCCTTTAGGAGAATCCTTAGATGATATTTTCAACAGGCCCATCCAAGCGAGTTATCTAGTCACTTATTCTATGACTAATCCTTTTGATGAGTCCAAACCAAAGCTTTCCTCATATAGGGAAAATGAGTACTGTGACTTTCACAAAATCAAGGGCCATTCCACTAACAAGTATCAAGGACTTAAAATGTATATCCAAGATCTCATAGATAGAGGGGATATAGTAGTGGATTCCAATCAATCAGTGTCATCCAATGCCCAACTGCAAATATATTAAAATGCTTTCCCCAAGCATAATCAAGGTCCCAACACCTCCAATGCTAATCTCATGGAAAGCAATAGCAATAACCAAAATAACAACATGAATAATATCAGCTATAAGAATGTACCCTATAACTATGATGGCATAATTATGTGCATTAGTCAAGGAGAGCCTCGCGTATCCATGATTTGTGTTAGAGGAAAAGACCCACAATGTGCTATTACAACTTGCTCCACCCGCATATCTTTAAAGTTCTTGGACCTTCCACATCATCCTAGATGACTCCTGTGAGCTCTCAATGTAATATTCTTGATCACCTTGGAATGACTCCCACTCAAATATCCATCTTGGATTTGCTTAAGTCTTCTCTCGTTCATGAGGAAATCCTTACCAAAGCTTTGTAGGATACCCACCTAATTATATAGATCCTACTTAATTTCAAGCCTTATTAGGATATTTATATCCACATATTAGTTGGGATTCAGTCAAAATGACATGCCGCTCATTGCTTCAAACCATAACCGTCCCCTACACATCGAAGTCCTTGTAGCCTACCATAAAGTGAAAAGGATTCTAGTAGATAATGGCTCTTCCCTCAATGTCTGTACACTGAAGTTCAAAAAATAGGTAGGGTACACCTACACCGACTTGAATAATCAAACTATCACCATCAAAGCCTATGATAACGCAAAAATAGATTCTAAAAGAATCATTTTTCTTCCTATTTAGGTTGACCCTATTGTGTAGTACACCACATTCCATGTCCTTGATTTGGTGCTTCCATACAATCTTCTTCTTGGTCACCCATGGATCCATGCCATGTAGGTCATTCCTTCCACCTACCATCAGTGCCTAAAATTCCCATTCAATGGGGTGGAAGTAACCACACACACAGATGCACAACCCTGTGAGTACTATTGTGCTTTAGAAGCTTCCTTCCCCCATTCCCACTACTATCTAGGGATTGAAGTGGGGGCACCTCAAGCATTATCTTCCTATCTATCCTCCAATCCATCATCCACTACATCTAAATCCATTATCACCAAGGTCCAAATCACAGATAAGGGTTGTGGGGAATACGAGATGCGTACGACTTTTAATGTGGCATCCATGCTTCCATCTCCTCATACCTATGGCCAACCCTCTCAATCTACACCAAAAGAAGAAGAGAAGACAATAATTCTTAGCTCTAATAACATGGGGTCTAACAATTTTCAATCCCTAGGAACATGAAAAGATCAGCCAAATGATGACATTAGTCAGTGGATATACAAGGAAGAACCCAAACCTTCGCCTCCTCTTATTGAGTAATTCCAAGAGACTTATCCTCATGCATCCAAGTTAGCTAAAAAATACAACTATCAGGGGGGATGTATTGGAGTAGAAGAAAAAGTAAGATTACAACTTGTTGACATACCTATGTGGCCTAAGAATTTAGGTGTAGGCTATGATAAAAGAAAAGGGGCATGCAACATCCACTAGTACTTCAAATAATTTCAACATGGATAATGATTTCCTTGATGACATACTAGAAGAAGAGGCTGTCATAATCTCCTATGATGATGCAGATCTCCTCTCCCTATTTGAATCCACATCCATCTTCACCATTATCCTATCCCTTCGCTATCCTGACCTTATTAATTGGGACTTATAGAGTAGTGCACCTATCAATACCTTTCCTTTAGTGGACACTTACGTGCATCTCATGGGATTGGGGGAAGATGAAAAACCTAACTAAAAAAGTAAAAAGAAGAAGAAAAAAGGTTCATGTAGTGAAAACCTCTTTGAGGTACTTCCTAACTCATCAAAAGTCAAAATAAAGGGTGTATCCAATAGTGAAAATTAAACCTCGATGAGATGCTAGAGGATGGGAATGTTCATCTTCCTCTCATTGGAACTCAGTTGTCTAAAAATTCTTCTATCCTAATCAAAGAGATGCCAAGCCCCTAAAATCACTTACATAGCCAAGCCATTGTTATAGGAAGAGAATTCCATCATTGTTAACCTGTTAAAAGAAGGAATCATCAACTTTGCATGGACCTATTTCGACATGCCATAACTAGATCCTGCCTTGGTCGTACACCATTTGGATGTTCACTTGGATGACAAACCTATTAAACCAAAGTTAAGAAAAATGCATCCTCAAGTGGCTTTGCCCGTCTAGAAATAATTAGAGAAACTATTAGATCTTGGATTTATAAGACCTATTGATTATTTTGACTAGATATCCAATATAGTTCCCATCTCCAAACCAAATGGGAATATAAGAATCTGCAAAAAATTTTAAGATCTTAACAAATCTTTCCCTAAGGATGATTTCCCACTTCTAAACATTGACATGTTGGTGGATCTTATAGTAGGGCATGAGTTGTTATCCCTTATGATGGATTTTCTAGATATAATCAAATTAGAATTGCACCAGAAGACCAGCATAAAACTGCCTTCACCACCCCTTGGGGCACCTTCTACTATAATGTCGTGCCCTTCAGTCTCAAAAATATGAGGGGAACCTATCAAAATTCCATGACTGTTATGTTCTATGACCTCAGTCATATCATAATGGAAGATTATGTTGATGACTTATTGGGAAAGTCAAGGACTAGAGAAGAACATCCCATGATCTTGAAGAAAATCTTTGAACGGCTAGAGCAATAAAAGTTGCATCTAAATCCAAAGAAGTGTGTGTTTGGTGCTACATCTAGCAATTTATTGGGCTTCATAGTCTCTAGAAGGGGTATTGAAGTATATCCTTCCAAGGTGAAAGCAATAATGGAAGTGCCTCCACCACGTAATCTCAAGCAATTAAGAAGTCTTCGAGGGAAGCTATAGTCCATTAGGTGTTTTATAGCCCAGCTTGCTAGTAAGTGTCAATCATTCAAACATATCCTATGAAAAGAAACTACCTTCAAGTGGGATCCATGATGTCATCAAAGCTTCAACAAGATTATGGAGTATCTAGCTCATCCACCCATCCTAATGCCTCCTATTCCAGCTAAAGATCACTTCTGTTATATATTTCAGCTACATTAGTTTCACTGGGGGCATTATTATCACAACATGATGAGTCCTCTAAAGAGCGTGCAATCTATTATATCAGTCAAACATTGGTGGGTTATGAACTCAACTATTCCCCAATGGAAAAATATTGTCTGGCAGTGGTCTTCAGTTCACAAAATCTTTGTCATTACATGCTCATTCGTCCCATAAAGCTAATATCAAAAATTGATCCACTTAAGTATCTATTGTTCACAACTTCTTTGACTGGACACATGGCCAAGTGGGTCATGCTACTAAGCAAGTTAAAAATTGAGTATGTAGACCATAAGGTGATCAAGGGATAAGTCATATCAGATCAGTTGGTCGATGCTCCTTTGGTGGATGCATATCCATTAGTAGTTGATTTTCCTGATGAAGAGGTCTTTACAATTGTAGAAATAGATACATGGACACTCTACTTTGATGGGTCATATACACAAAATGGAGCTAGTGCAGGTGTCTTATTTCTCACCCATCAAGGTGATTATATCCCAAATTTATTCAAATTATCATTTCCATGCACCAATAACATCATATAGTATGGATCTCTTATAACTGATCTTAGAATCGCCATCCAATGGAACATCACCCATCTATGAATCTTTGGCGACTCCCAAGTAATTATCAAATAGGTCAATGATGAGTTTTAGACAAAGGATGACAAGCAGTTACCCTATAAATGCATGGTGGATGAATTCAATAAGTATTTCACCTTCATCTAGTTTGAACAGATCCCCATAGTCCAGAACAAGGCAATAGATACAATGGTTACAATTGGTTCCCTCATCAACATGCCCAAAGATTTAACAGAGTGTGAGTTCCTCATCGAACAACTTCTAATTGTAGCATATGATGTCCCTAATAGTGAGATGGTGTGCAATATCATAGGTCCTAAATCACCTTGGTACCATGACATTTACACTTACCTCCATGATAATATCTTATCATCTGATCTTACTCAAAATCAATGCAAATGCTTTATCCAACATACTTACCACTATACCATTGTAGGAGACACACTTTATTCTTGAGGGTATGATGGCACACTCCTTCAGTGTCTCAACGAATCTGAATCCCACATTTCATTAAATGAGGTGCATAGTGGTGTCTCTCATTGTAATGGAATGGCGTTAGCCAAGAATATTTTGAGAGCAAGGTACTATTGGCCCACTATGGAACATGATTCCTATGAGTTCATAAAGAAATGTCTACCATGCAAACATGTAGATTCGATCCATGCTCCTACACAAGACTTACAACCTATCATTGTTGCATGGCCCTTTTCACAATGGGGTTTCAACCTAATCGACAAGATTTATCCCTCGTCCTCTAACGACCATACTTTCATCATTACCACTACCCAATACTTTACCATGTGGGTGGAAGCAATTCCACTTTCCCAAATCACAAGTGTGCGGATCTCCAAATTCATCCTTTTCCATATTTTTTGTAGATATGGAATTCCCTCCACTATCATCATTGACAATGGTAAGCCATTTAAAAACTAGTGTATGAAAAATATTTGTGAGATATATCATATCCAACATAATTGGTCCACCCCCTATTACCCTCAAGGTAATGGTTAGGCTGAAGCAACCAACAAAACACTTATCAAAATCCTTAAAAAGGTGGTCAACAATACTGGTCGTGACTAGCATCTCCAACTCCATCTCACCCTTTGGGCCTACCACACCTCCATCTACACACCCAATAGTGCCACTCCATACTCACTCATCTATGGTGTTGATGCTATCTTGTCGATTTAGGTTGATATCCCATCACTTTGAATCACTTTGAAGAATCTTATCAATGATGAAGATGCTCAAGTTGCACAGTTAAGTCAACTAGAAATCTAGGATGAAAAGTGCATCAGGGCCTATAATCATCTCCAAGCATACCAACATCATCTTAGGAAGAGCTACAACAAGAAGTTTCATCCTTATCAGTTCAATGTTAGTGATTTGGTCCTTAAAGAGAATTAGTGCACCCAACAAGATCGAGGCAAGAGAGGAAAGTTTGAGGAAAATTTGTTGGGTCCCTATGTTGTCACAACTAAATATGGTTCTAGGGCATATAGGCTAGCTACACTTGAGGGGGAAACCTTAGAGGAGCCTATCAACATCATGCACTTGAAGATGTTTTATGCCTAAGTTAGCTAGGTTATCCTATCTTGGAAAATACCAAAAAAAGTAAAAAAATCATCAAAAAATACAAAACAAATAAAAAATGTTAAAAAAACCAAAAATAAATAGTAAAAATAAATAATCCATCCTATGGTGAAAACCAACCTTGGTGGTGCCTTGGATAAGTAGATTTGGTGAAAACTTGGCAAGTGGAACCATTCATATAGGGTTTAATCATTATCTACCTTGTGTCCTAGTTACTTTATGCTTCCATCCATCCAATCTTCATATCCTATCCACACATCCTATCCATCCAATTCTTTCTTTTAAATCTACTTATCTATCGCTTGGTATATATTGGTTGAGCATTGGACATTTCAAATCAGCTATCCACATTCCTAAGCTTTTGTAAAAAATCTAAGCTTTTGTCGTTTGTCCATCAGTGTCATTTGTCGGTCTTTTGTCCTCATCTAGAATCTCTCATCGTGTTGGTCCTCATTAGGTCTCATCTCATCTTTTGTCCTTTTGTCAAACTACGTTGCCCTTGTACTTTCTCGTAGGCAAGGCTAATCATTTGATCATCCCCCAGGGTATTTTTCCATCCCATTTTTGTCATCCATCAATGTCTCCATTTTCCTCTTTATGCTTGTATCCATGGTCATTCGTCAATCTTTTATCAAACTATGAGGGCTCTACACTTTCATGTAGGCAAGAATAATATTTGATCAACCCCCAAGCCCCTAGGTCTTTAGGGTGTGTCTTGTTTTCATGTTGTGTCATCAAGTGTGTCCCTATTCACCTGGTTACTAGAAACAAAATCCATTAGTATCATCTGGTTCAATTGGTTTCAAATATTCTGAGTCATTTCGGTCATTCAGTCTATCCTCCATCTTTGGTCTTAATAGGATGCATCCTTCCTAATTAGACCACATCAATTCCATCCATCCCTTTTGATCCTATGACAAAGGACATTTGAAATTTATTATGATCTTTTGATTCTTTTAGATTTTTTTAATCATTTGATCTTCCTATTATACCTTGTCGGGGTTGCCATGATTCATCATATCATGGTCTGCTTTGACTATTAAACATAGGGTCATATCTTGATCTTTGTGTGTTCTTGTCTTCTTGGTTGCCCACGTAGTACCCATCAAGATCCCTCTGCTCTTGTGTTACATTGGGGCATCCTTTGTGCTTGTGGTTATCCCAATACCTAGCCTGACCAAAGCCCCTCTGGCTTTGGGGTGTTGGGATATCATTCTTATTTGTTGTGTTTGTTTTATGGATAGGTTCAAACTAATTTTCCTTGGTTCCTTATACCCTACCTTATTGTTTCTTATGCTATAGAAAAAATCAGTGCTCTTAAAATGGAAAAATTGCATTAGGATTGCATCTCATTTATCATTCCATTGCATTGCATTTATTCCCCATCCATTCTTCCCCTAACCTATGGTTAGTGATTTTGGTTGTGCAAATGCTCATCTCTCATCTTTCCTTCCTATCAAGATTCCTATGGTTTTTGATAGGTCCGCTACCACACTCATCATCCTTCATATTGATATGCGATACATTGTTAAACCTATCATTGTTCATGTAGATTCATTTTATCTCATTGCATTATCATTTTATTATCCATTTTAAGTTTTTTAGAATAATCTAGATTGGTTATTCTAAGCATCTTAAGTTTATTTCACATAATTTTGTCTCATTGCATTATCATTTTCATATTCTTTTTAAGTTGTTTAGATTAATATAGATTGGTTATTCTAATCATCTTAAGTTCAGTGTATATCATTTCATCTTGTTGCATTATCATTATCATGTCCATTTTAAGTTGTTTAGATTAATCTAGACTGGTTATTCTAAGCATCTTAAGTTCATTCCATTCCATTATCATTTTAGGTTGTTTAAAGTCATTATTCTAAACATATTAGTTCATCTCACTACATACATCACATTACATTACATTCATCATATCCATCCATAACATTAGCACATATGAATACATCTCATTTTCATTCATTGCATCCCATTACATTTTCATATCATAATTAAATCACAAAAACATGCCTGGAAAGTTTTCCTACTAAAATTAAAAGAAAATTTATTGTATAGTGTACAACATAGATATCCATGTAAAATCCCATTTGCTGAACCAATCACAAGAATTTATAAACATGTCCATTGTAGGAATAAGTTTTCTATCTACAAACATTCATTTCCACTTGCATCATAAATCATTAGTATCACATCCATGGCATACATCATAAAATCATAAATCCTTCATCACATCCTACATCACAAAGTGTTAGAAATAATGCATTTAATCCATATCATCCACATAAACATAAGCATAAATCATCGTAGTCACATACATACATCATGATCATAATCACCATAAACATGAGCATAATAAACATCCATCCCATAATATCTGCATCATGTCAAAAATCTCCATTGTATATCATAAATATCAAAATATATCATGCCCATCATATCCACCATAGTCCATAATAAATCCATCAGATTCCATGACAATTCCATAATAATAACATAACATAGTGAGTCCATCATAATGTCTATTGAAATCCATCAAATAACATATAGGTATAGAGCTCTGATCAAATATAGAGACTACATCTCCTCAAAGAATAAAGAATAAAGAATAAACTAATCAATGAATGAAATAATCTCTAATTTGTGCTAGGGAGTTAGTAGCCTCTGTCTTTGTATCTTGCATATACACTCTGCACTTGTCAAAACCTATATCTTGTATCGACTCTCCTATCTATCCTAAGCTACCTACATATGACCTCTACGGGGAATCTGGCACTGAACCTTTTCCTCTGAGGGGAGTCTCAAAGAAGCTATTATATCCCCATGTATGTGTGGCCCCTAAGTGTGAAGGTGCAAGCATCTATGGAATTGCTATAACATATGGAGGGACCCTCTATGCTAGATTTGGGATATCTTGTTGATAAGCAAGCATGTAATAAGCAGCCTCTATCCTGACATTGGCCACCTTTACCACTTGTGCTCTCACTAGGACCCACTCAATCCAATACCTATCTTGTAGCCCACTGATATTCCTCCACTCATGCTCCCAAGCATCTTGGGCTAGCCTCATTTGGTCAACATGTGCCTGTAGCCATGACATCTCCTGTATTGTTGTGTCTCACTCACCTTGTAGGGAATATACATGTGCCTCTACTATCTCTATCCTCTCCAACAACCCCCTGCATCCCCCCATCATCCCCCCATAGTCACCTCAACACACTCTACCCTGTCCCGCAACTAATCTCTCTCCCTCCTCATCTCCTCTAGGCCATGCTGCAGCTCTGACACCTATCTCCTCAGATCATCTCTCTCTATATGGGTCTCATGTACCCTCAGTGATTCCTCATCTTCTAGGGCCCCACAATCCATGTATCCATCCCTATGTAGGGCTTGTAATTGGTCTACCTCCTACTGTAGCTTCTCCCCATCCATCTCTAACTCTCTTAGTCTATGCTCTATGATTCCTAGCCTAGCTAGGGCTCCTGTCAGTAACACTATAAGATCCTTGGGTGGAGGTGGCACATAGGGCACCATCGCTAGTGGATGCCCCTCTAAGGAATCCTCCTCCATGTCCATGGCCTACTCCTCTCCCCATACTTGTGGCATATCCACATCCCCATCCCCCCTCTCCCCTACCAGCCACCTCTCCTCCTCCAGTATAGATTGGCTTGCCTCCTCTCATCATTGGATCGGTATCCTAGTGCCCCATAATTGGTTGTATTGTAGTGATCCACCCTAGTCTCCCCTTCACCCACCATGCCAAGTATCGTATAGTGGTGCCTACATCTGTTGGCCCTCCTCTTCATGGATATTGTGTCCCACATCTGTCATGAATAATCTGTTGTGATCAGATCCCCCCATAATGTTGTTGGATCTTTGGTGATTTGTTGGAACCTCTATGGTCTTGTGGGAATATCTTGCTATAGCTTGAACTACTTGGTAACCCTGTTAGGTCTGTGTAGCTCCACAATGTATAGATCCTATCCAATCAAATAAAAAACTAAAAAGAAATATCCCCTATGTCTCCTATCATTGTCCCTCCACCCCTAAAATTTTCATGCCATGTAGGGTATCCATATGATATCTTCTAGTCTCAACCCATCCAGTCTTCATCGCCATCCCTCCAAGTCACCCGCTTCCTAATAATGAAGCCTAAAACTATACTCTATCCCCCACGAGTATGCTATTGGTAACATCTCATCTCTCACACCAGTAATGAAAATATCTAGCCTAGCCACGCTAATATGCTCCCACACCCACACCTAAAGCAGTGTCACATGGGTGATGTTTAGTGCTCATCTGTAACATATGACATGAAAATCTCGGTATAGTTATTTTAGCACACAAGCTCTCCACAAGAATTCCCCCTTTGACCTCTCCATAATGTGTCTAAAATCCTCAATCAGCTTGAGATTATAGAAGCATCCACTTTTGTATGGCAGTAAAATCCTACTAATCAAATTATAGAGGTACAATGGTAGGGCTAGTACATCCAATCCCAAGTAGGCATCAAGATCCAACTTCCTCCCTTGGATAGGTAGCTCCACTGGTCAAAACATAGCCTACAAGCTCTCCTCCACTGATCAGCTATGGGTCCAGCTGATCAAATTCCCTCACATGGGCAATCAAAAAATCCTCCAGACGTCCTCTAGCATCATTGACATCTCCCTTGTTGGGAGGTGGAAGGTCAAAGTCGCTGAACTCCATCTCTTCATCAGCATTGCCAGTAGTCCCCAGTGCGCTTGGATGTCAGGATACACCAACATGTGTAGCAACCCCTCCTCTGCTAGCGATCTATGATCAAGGGAATTCATCGCCCCGCATGTCACCTTTATCACTGTTGGATGTCTCTCCTACATCCTCAATGAGTCAAATTTATGCATCCATGTAGAACAATTTTTTAGCTTTTCTAACATTTCATTCCTTTTCTATCATTTTTCATCCTTGCCCTAAGTTTGGAAAATTCACCTCTATGCAAGGTGAGTTTTCCCTTTTCCCTTCATAGAAAATTCACCTATTCAGCCAACGCACTTGCCCCTTTATGGTCCTTTCATGAATTTTACTATATTCCTGGTGAATCCACCCCTTTCTTGACCAGGCACGAATCTGCCCATCTTGTCCTCAGTTGTGAATTTGTATTTTCCCTTTTCCCCCAAGGGGTGATTTCACATCCACGCCTACATATTTTCCTTCTTGAGTGATGAAGTTGCATTCTCCCTTTTCTTAGAAGGGCAGATTCACATCTACTTGTTTTCCCTTTTGGAAAAATCACATTTGCCTATCCTAATGCACTTATGCCCTTGTACTGTGCAATCCCACCCTTTTCAGGGAGAGGAAATTTTTCAATCACCCCTCCCCCAGTGTTCCCACCCCTACACAACAGGTCTACACCCTTTTTCTCACTAACCCTCCTGGATAGACGAATTTTCCTTCCTAATATGTTGATCCACCCATTCGTGGCAACTTCGTGCCCTAACTCTACCCAATCCCATATTAAAAATGTGCATAAAAATTCCAATAAAAAATAAAAAAGTAGGATCAGGCTCCTACCTTGCATGGTACTGTTTGATAGTAGTAAAATTTTCACACCTCCTCACCTCGGTGGATGAGCTCATCATCCTTGAATGCCTCGTCACCACTCTCATCAGCCATCCTTGTCACTCACTTTCTCTCTTTCTCTCTCTCTCTCTCTCTCTCTCTCTCTCTTGTCTAGTCACCTACCAAGTATGCAAAAGGTGAATAGTAATTTTTCAAATTTACTATTTATAATTTTCACCTTTTGCACCTATTTAGCCTTTTAATTTTTGGGTAATTTTTAACCTTTAATTAACCTTTTATTAATTGATTCCTCCCTTTTCTTCCATGGGCTGCCATTCAATAGACATTCTTCATGGTTTTTTACACTCTATCACATGGTACCCTCCATTTCTCCATATCGAGAAGTCACCTAAGGCCCCTTTTCCTTCCCCATCCACCCTCTCGAGCGGGCATACCCTACTATTTTCCTCCATTCTTCCATCATGTCCACTCCCCTACGACACTGGGGCATCATCCAACATTCTTTTATTATATCGAGTCATCTATATTTTGTTTTTCTTCAAAACACTATTATTCTAACAATATTTCAAAGAGTGGAAAAATGTAGACACTTGAATTTGACCACTCCCATATGGTAAAATTCACCCCTGGTATTCCTCTATCCCACATCCCTCATCAACATTAATTAAATAATTTATTATATAATTAATATTGTTCTGCAGCCTAATGTCCCTAAGTTATTTAATAAATAAATTTAATACCTTACCCCCCTTTCATCTTTAAATTAAATAAATATCCCAATTTATTTAATTTAGTCATTTAACCTTTATGAATTAAATCTATTTTAATTCATCCCTTTTTCTCTCTCCTCATGTCACATCCTCCATAATTCTATCTAATCTAGATTAATTTATTTAATCTATGATTAGGATGTGCACACCCCTAATTATCATTAGGGTCTCATCCTCCATATATCTCCCAGTTACCTCTAATTTGTCATTAATTCATTTAATCATGTGTTTGCATAACCTTAATCACCTACTTAGGCCAACCTAATCTCCATGCCATTTATGGCATATTTCCTTAGTCAACATTAATGGAATGCTTCCTCTATTTGGAGAAGGAAACCCCTTCCATATGTGAATTTTTAATTCACATTTATTTCCTCAATGCACCTTAAAGAATTTAAAATTCTTTCTCCCATCCCCATGAGTATTTTTGAGGAATTTTTAATTCCTCACATGTCCTCTCACTCACATGTGGAAAAAGATCTCCTTTATGAGGATATCTTGTCCAATCCCAAGGTATTATGTAGTACCTCCACATAATCTCCTCCTTGCCATCTCACCTACCAGGGGTCAAGATGTGAGGGCTTGTGAGTTCTCAACTCAACCTAGCCCTTGATCTTGTCCATCATGGCTTAATCCTATCCCTCCATTGTTTAGAGGCACTTCCCCTAAAAATGGTGGAATTTCTCTCATTTAAATCATACACTTTTGCAATCAAATAAGCACACTTAGCAAGCATACACTTAGCATCCAACATCCTCCATTGTTGCAACATCTTTGAGCTCTCATCTTGCATCTTTCACAATACCCACAATCTCCATTGCAACCATCATCATCTTAGCTACATTTTTTACTAGGTTTCAAGCTATTTTTCCACCATGCAACACACATATCAAGCAATCAAAGGGCCAACCAATTTATCAATCTAAACAAAGTAAAAAGTTCTAATTTCTTGTGTTTTTGTTTAGATTCAACTAGTCCAATCTTGAGTGTTTTTTTTGTGTTTGATATCCTGCATTTCCATTGTAGTTTTGCATTCCTAGGTTTGAATTCACTTGCACAAACATACTATCTCTTTATATTAATACAAATCATATCTTATTGTCAACTATTTTCTATAGTAGGCGGCATGTCTATTATGAAGTGTCTACTTTAAAATTCCACCTATTCCACTATGAAACTGTAGGTTAGAAAACACTGGGTGATATGAAACATGTATGCCCCATACAATTTAGAAGTTATTAAACACGTAAAAAACCAATTGGTTAGTCACCCCTCACCATGCTTTGATTTGTTTGATGTTTCTCCTACATGCAAGGCCTCCCCAAGCTATCATCCCTTTACCTTTCAACAAGTAGAAGGAAATAATTGAGCACCCACCATGTTTTACAACACTCAATTTTTTTTATTTTTTTGTACATTTATTTGTCAAATATATGAAGAATTTGAAATACAATTTTAACTATAAACGACACTTGTAATAAATTGTGAAGGTCACTTGCATTGAAAACCATAGTGAATGAGATAGATAATGTGTTGACTTAAGAGATTCTTCCTACTCTTGAGAAATTGAGGAAGGAGCACGTGTAGTATGTACAAAGGCAAAGATACAATGCAAAAATGAATGAAACATGTACCATAATTTATGAAATAAAAAAGGAATCTTCTCTAAAAACACTTGAAAAGAAGGATATCAAACTTAATGAGATAAATATTGTTCTAACTGAAAAAATTCTTCCCACTCTTGAGAAGTTGAGGAAGGAGCATGTGTAGTATGTGCAATGTGCAAATGGAAATGTAGAAGTGAATGAACTTGAAATATTTTTTATTGCATATGAATTTGTGTGAGAAAATAAATTGAGAGATGCTATAAGTGGATTTCAACTAATGAAATCAAACATTCTTGAACATAAAACTAACTCACCACCCCGAAATCTCTATCCTTGAGCTTTGAACAAGCAGAAAAAACTCACAACCAGTTGTTTTTTCCTATCTACCTATTTTTTAATGATACTAGGAAATCCAAATGCAATTCATACTATAAGTAAAATTTTTAATAAATTTTGAATGTTCCTTTTCTTACATTCATACTGTCTAAACAAAAAAGGGTTTTTTATTACAATCATATCATCTATGTATAATTGAAGGTAGAAAAACATAGGGTGTTATAAAACCTACAACCCAAACAGTGTTGTAAGACCCTCAAAACATTTACACTCAATTGGTTGGTCACCCCTTAGCTAAATTTAGTTAGTTTTATGTATCCCCCAGTTGCAACTACTCCCTAAAATCTTCAGCCTAGAGATTAGAACAAGTAGAATTATATAATTCACAACCCACAGTATTCTCCAGCTTGTCTTTAGTTTAATGATTTGAGGAAATTGAAACACAATTTTTATTCTAAGAAATTTTATATATTTTGAAGGTGCCTTTCATTACATTCACATTATCTAGAAAACAAAAGGTTTTCATTACAATCAAATTGTCTGTATAATTGGAGGTTGGAAAACATGGGGCATTACAAAACCTACAACCCACATAGTGTTGTAAAACACTCTATTTATAACAACCTAATTGGTTGGTCACCCCTCAAGTAGATCTAGTTAGTTTTATGTATCCCCCAATTTAAACTCCTCCCTGACCTCTCCACTCTTGAGCTTTGAACAAGTAGAACAAAATAACTCAAAAACCAATGTGTTTTCCTACCTACCTATATTTTAATGATACGAGGAAATCCAAATGAAAATTTCATATTGTAAGAATAGTTTTGGTAAATTTGGAAGGTTCCTTTTCTTACATTCATACTTTCTAAACAATTTTTTTTTTCATTCAATCATATTTTCTATTTTCAATTCAAGGTTGGAAAACACTAGGTGTTAAAGAACTTGAGCTCTTGCCAATGATTCACAAGCCAGTGGGTACTAGACTGTATGAAATGAATAAGGAAATAGTTTCCAAAAAGCTTGAAAAGAAGTAGACCAAATTGTATGAGATAAATAATGTATTGAATTCTAAAATGGGGTCCCATTCTAAAACATGATCCTCTTTCATAATTTTTTTTTTTTTTATGCTTTTATGAAATGGGATCCTACAAAATGGGACTGTGTTTCATAAAAGCATTAAGTTTTGCTTATGCTTTTAAGAAATGAGATCCCATTTCTTAAAAGTATTAAATTTTTTTATTCAAAGAAATGAGATCCCATTTTTTAAAATCATAAAAAAATTAATTTTTAATGAAATAGGAACGAGATCCTGTTTTTTAAAATTCAAATTTTTGGTCAAGTTTTTGCCTTGTTTTTTGATTTGGAAAAAGGCTTGGGGAGTTGAACCTTAGATTTGGACCTTGTTTGACCTACAACTTGAAGGTCATATCAATGTCACAAGAAAATAGTGACTTTGGACATATGTCTGAAGACCTTTTTTTGTAGATTTTTTTGACAAAATTAAAACCCATTATAGATGAGATAGTGTAGAAACCAAATATGTAATTTTTAAAAAAATTGGATTATTTTTTCTATTTTTCGATTATTTTTTGATGAAACTAATCCATAAACTTGAAATATCAGGGTTTTTTAGTATTTTAATAACTTTTTATTAAAATAAAATTTTGATACATGAATTGAATGAAAATATACTTTAGACAATTCTTGTCAATTTGAAAAAAAAATAAAAAATGATAAGTTTAGGTCATCTTATGCGTGACACACACTATGATTTTTCTAAACAACAAATATGGCCAATAAAAAATAAACAAAAAAATATTCAATAAAAAATCATAAAAAAATATCAGAAACATGGTTTAGTAAGTTACAAATATTTTCCCAAAAGGATTTCAAAAAATGTACAATCTTATTTACGTCAAAATATGGATGATGTACATGTGCATGGTATGGTAAAAAAGTTACTTTTAAATAGTGGTTTTTAGAAACACCTATAAAAAAATCAATTTGTATCATCTGGGTATTAAAATAAATTACATATTTGGAAACTAGACTTCCAGTAATAAATTTTATGATCAGTGACTTTTTTTAATATTCCATCTCTAAATGCTTCAAATTTTAAGTTCAAATGTGAAAAATTCTAAAAATCAAGGAAAAAACTTCCACTTTTTGGCCAAAAAGTGGACTAAACTTTTTGCACACTGTCAATGGGAAAATACCAATGTAGAAGCAAATAAAGTCAAGAGGTTTTGTATTGTATATGAATTTGTGAAAGAAAAGAACGTGAGAGATCATGCTATAAGTGGAGTTGAACAAATGAAGTCAAAGTTTGATGAATTTAAGAATTCCATGGAACAAATAAAATTGGAAATAGATCATAAAAAAAATGTAAAATTAGATATTAATGTAGAAAAAGAGAATTAGTTGGTTGGAGACATAAAATTACTATGTGAAAAGGTAGCCATGTTTTGTTAAAAACTTATTAAAAATAAAAAATATGCATTCTCTAATAAAAAAGACACTCTCAATGTTGAGCAAAAAGCAGTTGCAAAGCTACATAAAAATATTTAAGATATTGTAAACTCTATCCAAGAAATGGATGGTGTTGTCCTAGGGGCTAATGAGGGAATAGGTGCTCAAAATCTTAAAGTAAAAGATATGAAAAAGAAGTTAGAAGCTCATGAAAAGGAATACCATGGGGGTGATAATAGGGAATAGCAATGGGGTTGAGGAAAAATGTGTGGTTGGTCAGCTTGCAAATGCAAAAGCAATAGTTGGAAGTGTTGAAATTGAAGTAAAATAACAAATGAACTAGAATTAACCACTTAGAAAAGGCATTAAAAGATTAAAAGAATATTTTATCATTGAAAGAAAATGAGTTTAATTAATGTTGATAGAAAACTACAATCCAAAGGACACGAAGTTGACAAAATAAATACAACAATTGAAGGTGTTTCTTATGAAGAAGGGGACATGGACACAATACAAAATGAGTATTTGCAAGAATATAAGGAAATTTAGAAGTTGAAGGATGTAATACCCCTCCTCTTACTGGTAGGATTTGGTATTTTTCAATGCGGTTGTTTGCTACTTGTGACGATGATGATATTGTTTGATTTGGTTAGTTAGAGGTTAGATGATGCTATTGTTTCATTATGGACATGATTATTTCGTATGACAGTATGGTTGGTTATATTAGTTGATTTTCAGAATTACATTATGATGCAATGATTTAATGAATTATGTCATGAGATGAAATTGTTAGTTTAGAAATGTTATTTTATCAGTTAAATTATAATTGTTAGGATATGTGTGATGAAGGACAATATAGCATCATTCGTTCGCGAGTGCCCTGTTATGTTGCAATTCCTTCTCACAATGCAATACTTTAATTTAATGCTTCAATTATATATATATGTATGCACATGTACACAACTTCGTTTGTATGCAGGATTGCAGGTATAAGTCTCGATTCCACCTGCTTCGGCAGGACAGGGCGAGCACCAAATAACCCAACGGATAAATGTTGATATAGAGGTGATGATGAAGTCCTCCCGTTCCATGATGTCAGGTCGTCTCGTTGATTTGGTATTGTGCATTTCTATAAATGTCGTCTTTGTTGTTTGTGTTCTATATTTTGTCGTCTTTTGATTAATGTGGTATTTTATAAGTTATGATTATTTGATTGATGTTGATATTTTACAAGTTGTGAATTTGCTAATTAAAGGTGGATAATAAATGTGTATTTTAATGTTGGTTTATGTGTATGAAAATATTTAAATGTTTTAATTAATTTTTTTATAAAGTCATGTGTTTCAATTAAATGATAATTAAATATTAAATGTGTGTTATTTATTTTAATTAATTATCTGGTTGAAGATAATTATTAGAATAAATTATTTAAATTAAATAAGTAAAGTGTTGTGCAAGAAAAGTTGCAAAAACAGAAATTAAAACAATAAAGCAAATGAAAGAATAAAAAGATTGTGTGAGCCAATAAGAATACAGATTTGGGAAAAAGCTGGCTTTTAAAGAATTGTTTTTCTTTTATTTTTTGATTTTTAGAGTTTTGTGAGAGATGGACAATAGATTTTATTTTAGAATTTTGGGGAGTTTTTGGAGAGACACAGAAGATATTAGTTAAAAAAAAAAGTTGAATAAGATTTTGTGCTTGGTATTCTAAAAATTTAGCAAGGATATTGGATTCTTTTGTTTTATTTGAGGAGAGTTCTTGAAAGGAATTGGAAATTTGTTACTGGGTTGCTTTGGAGAGTTTTCTGAATAAAGAGTTGGATTCGAGTTCGAGAGCAAAATTCTGTAGAGGATTTGGAAGGACGAACAGGGAGTTCTTCAAAGTCATCAGAGTCAAACGGGCTTCATCAGATCTTCAAAGAAGCGTAGGACTCCAGGTTCCTGTCTTTATCCTTGATTCTCTGAGTCTGCAAATAAACAAAAAAAAAAAAAACTATGATTTGAATGAATTTGTGTTGCAAATAAACAAAAAGAATAGGTCTATGATTTGGTTTAAGTGTCTTCCTTGAGATTGAAATAAGTAAACCAATAGGCCTGCTTGAAAGGAACATTCTTGATAATGTTTTGCAAACAAACTGAGTGAATTCTTTGTCGAATTCCAATTGCTCACTTTTATATTTATTGAGAAAAGTTTAATCTTTATATTTTAAATAAATTTGAAATTTCATTTTGTTTTTTATGATTATCCTTAATATGTAATTTAAATATGTGATAATTCTGTACTCTATACAGAAAATTGAATTATCTGTGTTTATGCAATTTTATATTTAAATATATTCTTTAAACAAATATATATATATATATATATATATAGGGATTTATTATACATATATCTTTGTATTTTGTTATTGAAATCTTTATTGCTATGATATATTTAGGAGTCAAATCAAATGTACTGGTTCAATGTTTAGTTTGTTTTATTTATTAATTTATTTAAAATATATTTTATTTATTTATTTATTTTGCCCTGGACCGTACCGATGAAAGGGACGGCCCTGGGAGTTCGTGCCGGGAGGTGGGTCGGCCTGGCCGTACCCACCCCACGGCCTAGCTTAGGGCCTGCGACAGTCCAAAGGACTGTCACAGTAGTCCAAAGGACTGTCGCGACAGTCCGTGGACTGCTGCGCCAGTCTTTGGACTGTTGCGCCAGTACTTGGACTGCGCACAGCCAGTGCTAGGGGGTTTCCCCTTATTCTATGAATTTGAATTTTATTTTATTTTATTTTTTATTGCTATTTAAAATTCATTTTTTTAATTTTTTTTTCTAACAATCTTAATTCATTTTAATATGTATATTTAAAATTCTTAATTCATTTTAATAGGTATATTTAAATCTTAATTCTTTTTAAATATGAATATTTAAATCTAAAATTCGTTTTATATATATATATATATGTAGGTATGTATGGGTGTACGTGCAGTTCTGACAGAAGAGTACATTTATAAGCAATTATTTTTATAATTATATTTATATATATATATGTAAAATTAAATATATATACAAATAAGTCATGTAAATTTGTATACAAAAATAAATAAATAAATAAATAAATAAATATAGTTTCATATATTTTATATTTGTCGTTTTTGTTCAATTGGGTAATTATGAAAAAAGGTATCTTTGTGTAATTAAAGGAAACAAATTTAGTTAAGGTGTAGAAATAAAATGCAAGTGATTTTTAGTATAATAAAATTTATTTTGTTATAAATAATTATATATATATATATATCTCATGGATTATTATAAAAGAAATTGTAAATGAGAAAAGCATAAGGTGTAATTGATTATTTAAAAGCTCTTAGGATTTATCATCTTGGGTTGGTGTTAGTGAGTTAAGATTGTTTTGATTTTTGAAAGATTCCCTGATAAGTGGGTATTTAGTTTGGATGAATTAAATTATTCTATATACCTTTTGGGAATCTAATTTGATTGCTATTGAATGACTCGTAATGAGCATAGTGGGATAATGGTAAAATATGTTCCTTAGTTTTCTTTAACTAATTTTGATTGAATAATTGCTATTCAAGTGAACATCTTTGCTACTATAAGTAAAAGAGTTGTATAGTGAATTAATTTGAATATTGACGTGAAGTAGTGAAAATTAGAAGATTTGATTAAATTGTTGATTGTTGCTTGTTTTGGAGGTTATGTTTGGAATATGATTTGAATGTTGGTCTTGTGGTAATTATATGATAGTTGAGGTGCTTATTCATGAGTTTGTCTGTGATTGTGATCATGATTGTCAAGTATGATTTGTTAGTAAAAAGGGCAATGTAAATAAATGAAGGTAGACAATCTCCTGAAACTTGTTTTCCTTATACTCTTTTTTTACCATTGATTCGTAAGTCCTTTGTATAGATAGGTACTTAGAACTCTTGTGAGTACGAATGAATTGATTGTTCGAGTGGTTTGGTTTTTGAATTGTGAATGTGGTTTGTTAATGGCTTCATGTTGTCATGTCTATTGAATTTGCTGAAGGTAATTTGTGTGCCAACTGTAAGGGTATCTTGAGAGGAGAAAATTGAGGTCTCCCATAGATGCCCAGATGGTTTTTTCTAGATTTGGATTTGATTTGGAACTTAATTTGAGCTTGATTAACTGTGGTTGATTTGATGTTTTGTTGTGTTGATTGTTTGGGTTGAGTTTTAAGTTGAGTGAGAATCGGTTGACTACTTTTGTTGCTTCATTGTTTCCCTTGTTTGTGGATTGCCGTTCTTTTGGTTTCCAGAGGCTAGAGATTTAATGTCAGTTGATGTTCTCTCTTTATGTACCCTTGGTGTAGCAAGTGTTTTGATATCATGTTTTTAAAAGGGTTGTACATGAATTGTTGAGACTTTCATTATGTGTTTATAGCGAGATGGTTAGTGCCTCGCGTGATTTGGGCTTGAGATTATTTGTTTTATCTGTTATGGTACAACCCTTGCATAGTTTGGTTTATGTTAAGGGTCTTAGGGAGAGTGGCTCTTCGTGGGCGCCGGCGCCTCAGGATGAGGAAGGGCTCAGGATAACCCACGAAAGAGTAGTTAAACAAGTGATAACCTAAATAATAGAATTTAGGGGGTTGGGTAGTTTAAAAACACAAGATAATAAAACACTGGAGTCCTCGTCTATGCATTAGGGCTACCATAGACTAGTGATAGACTGAGAAGGCCGTGGTCAGCAAAGTCATAGTCTTGTCTTGATGGGAGATTATTGGCTCCGCATTAGCTACCCTATGGTGCCGGCGCCTCAGTTAGGAGGAAGGGCTAGGAGATCCATAGATGGGTGCCGACGCCTCAGTTGGAGGAAGGGCCAGGAGAATCCCATGAGAGCTATGCGATGACACTCTCCACTAAACATCTTTGTCCTTGTTTCTTGTCGCCTCTGGATATTGTGATATTTATGTTGTTTCTAATTTTAGGGCTAGGGGATCCATAGATGGGTGCCGGCGCCTCAGTTGGAGGAAGAGCCAGGGGATCCCATGAGAGCTATGTGATGACCCTCCCCACTTGACACCCATTTGACTGGTTTCTTGTTGCCTATGGAATTGTGTATTGAATGGCTGTTTTAGATTTATTATGGAATCATGTCCTTTTTAATGTTTCAGATTTATTTGGAAATGTATTTTGGATGTTGTTTTGGTTCCTCTGGATATGGTATCTTTATGATGCGTTTGATTGTTGTGAAGTTGTTTCATGATTGTTAATTGGTGGTACTTCGTGTTATTAGGATGAGTTTCTTAGTTTTAACTTATTATGTAAATTGTGAACGTTGATGGTTGGTCTTTGTATGCTTTGAGTTGTACTTGTTTGGTATCATGTTGTTGTTGAGTTTTTTTGACATTCATGGTCGGGTTCACTTCCTCATCACCTCTGAGCACGGGGGGGCGAGTTACTTGTAATTCACATGGTTGGGTGGAACGTGCTCCGCACCCGTTGGGTTCCCCAATCAGCGTCTTGTCTTCTTAGCATTCCGCAGTGGAGTTGTACTAGTGATCACTTGTATTTCATTATATTTGTATCAATTCCCATGTTGGGAAATTCAATGTAATTCATTTGTCAAAGAAAATTACAATGTAATATTATATCAATGATGTAATAGTTAGGTTCATTTGTAACTCTATTAAGAGGTGTATCATGGATGTAATTATGCGATGTTTAGTATTCTCGCATCATGGTTATTGGATGTATCCTTATCCTTGGTTATCATTGTAAATGATATTGTTGTAATCTTTATTTTTATTTCCGGTTAGTTGTTTCGATGTAACCTCGCATGCCCCAGAGAACTAAGTGTGTTAATGTGATGTAATTGCTATGTGAATCATGGTTAAGTGTTGTTACATGTTTAATTTAATTATTTAAAAAAAAAATTATTCGCATTGTGTGTGTTCTCTGGGGTTTGCAAGGCGGGCATTACAGCTTGGTATCAGAGCCTAGGTTCATACACTGGGCACTATGTGTGCTCACAATGTAACCTTGCGTTTTGTCCCTAGAGTCTAGAGTTTCATTTGTGTTGTTGTGTTTGTTGTGAACCTAAGTTTCTTCCATTAGTCGGTCTCAGGGAAGTGGTGCAGGAAACTGATGGAAAGGATAGGACCCTCGGTGTAGTGCGCAATGCACCGATATCCTTCCTATCAAGGATGCACTATGAACCCTTGTGTCTTTGTGTGATGTGGTTTCCAGTGTTGTGAGTTATGTGTGTGGTTTTTGTTGTGATCTCTGTGTGATTTTTGTGTGCTTACTCTTATCTATTTAATGGCTTCCTAGAGTAAGCCATATCCTTGGAGGGGAGGATGTAATACCCCCATATTACTAATACTTGTATTATTATTTCTTACTCTTATGTGTGAGCTTGATTCTACTTTCTTTTGGTGATTAGTTCACCGTCTTGGCGTGTGAGGATGCCTCTTGTATTTGGGGAATCTTATTTCTTTTTGTTTACCGGCTTCCAGGAGTAAGCCGATTTTATGAGGGGGAGGATGTAATACCCCTCCTCTTACTGGTAGGATTTGGTATTTTTCAATGCGGTTGTTTGCTACTTGTGACGATGATGATATTGTTTGATTTGGTTAGTTAGACGTTAGATGATGCTATTGTTTCATTATGGACATGATTATTTCGTATGACAGTATGGTTGGTTATATTAGTTGATTTTTAGAATTACATTATGATGCAATGATTTAATGAATTATGTCATGAGATGAAATTGTTAGTTTAGAAATGTTATTTTATCAGTTAAATTATAATTGTTAGGATAGGTGTGATGAAGGACAATATAGCATCATTCGTTCGAGAGTGCCCTGTTATGTTCCGATTCCTTCTCACAATGCAGTACTTTAATTTAATGCTTCGATTTTATATATATGTATGCACATGTACACAACTTAGTTTGTATGCAGGATTGCAGGTATAAGTCTCGATTCCACCCGCTTCGGCAGGACAGGGCGAGCACCAAATAACCCAACGGATAAATGTTGATACAGAGGTGATGATGAAGTCCTCCCGTTCCATGATGTCAGGTCATCTCGTTGATTTGGTATTGTGCATTTCTGTAATTGTCGTCTTTGTGGTTTGTGTTCTATATTTTGTCATCTTTTGATTAATGTGGTATTTTATAAGTTATGATTATTTGATTGATGTTGATATTTTACAAGTTGTGAATTTGCTAATTAAAGGTGGATAATAAGTGTGTATTTTATTGTTGGTTTATGTGTATGAAAATATTTAAATGTTTTAATTAGTTTTTTTATAAAGTCATGTGTTTCAATTAAATGATAATTAAATATTAAATGTGTGTTATTTATTTTAATTAATTATCTGGTTGAAGATAATTATTAGAATAAATTATTTAAATTAAATAAGTAAAGTGTTGTGCAAGAAAAGTTGCAAAAATAGAAATTAAAACAATAAAGCAAATAAAAGAATAAAAAGATTGTGTGAGCCAATAAGAATACAGATTTGGGAAAAAGCTAGCTTTTAAAGAATTGTTTTTCTTTTATTTTTTGATTTTTAGAGTTTTGTGAGAGATGGACAATAGATTTTATTTTAGAATTTTGGGGAGTTTTTGGAGTGACACAGAAGATATTAGTTAAAAAAAAAAGTTGAATAAGATTTTGTGCTTGGTATTCTAAAAATTTAGCAAGGATATTGGATTCTTTTGTTTTATTTGAGGAGAGTTCTTGAAAGGAATTGGAAATTTGTTACTGGGTTGCTTTGGAGAGTTTTCTGAATAAAGAGTTGGATTCGAGTTCGAGAGAAAAATTCTGTAGAGGATTTGGAAGCACGAACAGGGAGTTCTTCAAAGTCATCAGAGTCAAATGGGCTTCATCAGATCTTCAAAGAAGCATAGGACTCCAGGTTCCTGTCTTTATCCTTGATTCTCTGAGTCTGCAAATAAACAAAAAAAAAAAAACTATGATTTGAATGAATTTGTGTTGCAAATAAACAAAAATAATAGGTCTATGATTTGGTTTAAGTGTCTTCCTTGAGATTGAAATAAGTAAACCAATAGGCCTGCTTGAAAGGAACATTCTTGATAATGTTTTGCAAACAAACTGAGTGAATTTTCTGTCAAATTCCAATTGCTCACTTTTATATTTATTGAGAAAAGTTTAATCTTTATATTTTAGATAAATTTGAAATTTCATTTTGTTTTTTATGATTATCCTTAATATGTAATTTAAATATGTGATAATTCTGTACTCTATATAGAAAATTGAATTATCTGTGTTTATGCAATTTTATATTTAAATATATTGTTTAAACAAATATATATATATATATATATATATATATATATATATAGGGATTTATTATACATATATCTTTGTATTTTTTTATTGAAATATTTATTGCTATGATATATTTAGGAGTCAAATCGAATGTACTGGTTCAACGTTTAGTTTGTTTATATATTAATTTATTTAAAATATATTTTATTTATTTATTTATTTTGCCCTGGACCGTACCCATGAAAGGGACGGCCCTGGGAGTTCGTGCCGGGAGGTGGGTCGGCCTGGCTGTACCCACCCCACGGCCTAGCTTAGGGCCTACGACAGTCCAAAGGACTGTCACATCAGTCCAAAGGACTGTCGCAGTAGTCTGTGGACTGCTGCGCCAGTCTTTGGACTGTTGTGCCAGTCCTTGGACTACGCGCAGCCAGTGCTAGGGGGTTTCCCCTTATTCTATGAATTTGAATTTTATTTTATTTTATTTTTTATTGTTATTTAAAATTCATTTTTTTAATTTTTTTTCTAACAATCTTAATTCGTTTTAATATGTATATTTAAAATTCTTAATTCATTTTAATAGGTATATTTAAATCTTAATTCTTTTTAAATATGAATATTTAAATCTAAAATTCATTATATATATATATATATGTAGGTATGTATGGGTGTACGTGCAGTTCTGACAGAAGAGTACATTTATAAGCAATTATTTTTATAATTATATATTTATATATATATATGTAAAATTAAATATATATGCAAATAAGTCATGTAAATTTGTATACAAAAATAAATAAATAAATAAATAAATATAGTTTCATATATTTTATATTTGTCATTTTTGTTCAATTGGGTAATTATGAAAAAAGGTATCTTTGTGTAATTAAAGGAAACAAATTTAGTTAAGGTGTAGAAATAAAATGCAAGTGATTTTTAGTATAATAAAATTTATTTTGTTATAAATAATTATATATATATATATATCTCATGGATTATTATAAAAGAAATTGTAAATGAGAAAAGCATAAGGTGTAATTGATTATTTAAAAGCTCTTAGGATTTATCATCTTGGTTTGGTGTTAGTGAGTTAAGGTTGTTTTGATTTTTGAAAGATTCCCTGATAAGTGGGTATTTAGTTTGGATGAATTAAATTATTCTATATACCTTTTGGGAATCTAATTTGATTGCTATTGAATGACTCGTAATGAGCATAGTGGGATAATGGTAAAATATGTTCCTTAGTTTTCTTTAACTAATTTTGATTGAATAATTGCTATTCAAGTGAACATCTTTGCTACTATAAGTAAAAGAGTTGTATAGTGAATTAATTTGAATATTGACGTGAAGTAGTGAAAATTAGAAGATTTGATTAAATTGTTGATTGTTGCTTGTTTTGGAGGTTATGTTTGGAATATGATTTGAATGTTGGTCTTGTGGTAATTATATGATAGTTGAGGTGCTTATTCATGAGTTTGTCTGTGATTGTGATCATAATTGTCAAGTATGATTTGTTAGTAAAAAGGGCAATGTAAATAAATGAAGGTAGACAATCTCCTGAAACTTGTTTTCCTTATACTCTTTTTTTACCATTGATTCGTAAGTCCTTTGTATAGATAGGTACTTAGAACTCTTGTGAGTACGAATGAATTGATTGTTCGAGTGGTTTGGTTTTTGAATTGTGAATGTGGTTTGTTAATGGCTTCATGTTGTCATGTCTATTGAATTTGCTGAAGGTAATTTGTGTGCCAACTCTAAGGGTATCTTGAGAGGAAAAATTGAGGTCTCCCTTAGATGCCCAGATGGTTTTTTCTAGATTTGGATTTGATTTGGAACTTAATTTGAGCTTGATTAACTGTGGTTGATTTGATGTTTTGTTGTGTTGATTGTTTGGGTTGAGTTTTAAGTTGAGTGAGAATCGGTTGACTACTTTTGTTGCTTCATTGTTTCCCTTGTTTGTGGATTGTTGTTCTTTTGGTTTCCAGAGGCTAGAGATTTAATGTCAGTTGATGTTCTCTCTTTATGTACCCTTGGTGTAGCAAGTGTTTTGATATCATGTTTTTAAAAGGGTTGTACATGAATTGTTGAGACTTTCATTATGTGTTTATAGCGAGATGGTTAGTGCCTCGCGTGATTTGGGCTTGAGATTATTTGTTTTATCTGTTACGGTACAACCCTTGCATAGTTTGGTTTATGTTAAGGGTCTTAGGGAGAGTGGCTCTTCGTGGGCGCCGGCGCCTCAAGATGAGGAAGGGCTCAGGATAACCCACGAAAGAGTAGTTAAACAAGTGATAACCTAAATAATAGAATTTAGGGGGTTGGGTAGTTTAAAAACACAAGATAATAAAACAATGCAGTCCTCGTCTATGCATTAGGGCTACCATAGACTAGTGATAGACTGAGAAGGCCGTGGTCAGCAAAGTCATAGTCTCGTCTTCATGGGAGATTATTGGCTCCGCATTAGCTACCCTATGGTGCCGGCGACTCAGTTAGGAGGAAGGGCCAAGAGATCCATAGATGGTTGCCGACGCCTCAGTTGGAGGAAGGGCCAGGAGAATCCCATGAGAGCTATGCGATGACACTCTCCACTAAACATCTTTGTCCTTGTTTCTTGTCGCCTCTGGATATTGTGATATTTATGTTGTTTCTAATTTTAGGGCTAGAGGATCCATAGATGGGTGCCGGCGCCTCAGTTGGAGGAAGAGCCAGGGGATCCCATCAGAGCTATGTGATGACCCTGCCCACTTGACACCCATTTGACTGGTTTCTTATTGCCTATGGAATTGTGTATTGAATGGCTGTTTTAGATTTATTATGGAATCATGTCCTTTTTAATGTTTCAGATTTATTTGGAAATGTATTTTGGATGTTGTTTTGGTTCCTCTGGATATGGTATCTTTATGATGCGTTTGATTGTTGTGAAGTTGTTTCATGATTGTTAATTGGTGGTACTTCGTGTTATTAGGATGAGTTTCTTAGTTTTAACTTATTATGTAAATTGTGAACGTTGATGGTTGGTCTTTGTATGCTTTGAGTTGTACTTGTTTAGTATCATGTTGTTGTTGAGTCGTTTTGACATTCATGGTTAGGTTCACTTCCTTATCACCTCTGAGCACGGGGGGGTGAGTTACTTGTAATTCACATGGTTGGGTGGAACGTGCTCCGCACCCGTTGGGTTCCCCAATCAGTGTCTTGTCTTCTCAGCATTCCGCAGTGGAGTTGTACTAGTGATCACTTGTATTTCATTATATTTGTATCAATTGCCATGTTGGGAAATTCAATGTAATTCATTTGTCAAAGAAAATTGTAATGTAATATTATATCAATGATGTAATAGTTAGGTTCATTTGTAACTCTATTAAGAGGTGTATCATGGATGTAATTATGCGATGTTTAATATTCTCGCATCATGGTTATTGGATGTATCCTTATCCTTGGTTATCATTGTAAATGATATTGTTGTAATCTTTATTTTTATTTCTGGTTAGTTGTTGTGATGTTACCTCGCATGCCCCAGAGAACTAAGTGTGTTAATGTGATGTAATTGCTATGTGAATCATGGTTAAGTGTTGTTACATGTTTAATTTAATTATTTAAAAAAAAAATTATTCGCATTGTGTGTTCTCTGGGGTTTGCAAGGCGGGCATTACAGCTTGGTATCAGAGCCTAGGTTCATACACTGGGCACTATGTGTGCTCACTATGTAACCTTGTGTTTTGTCCCTAGAGTCTAGAGTTTCATTTGTGTTGTGTTTGTTGTGAACCTAAGTTTCTTCCGTTAGTCGGTCTGAAGGCAGTGGTGCAGGAAACTGATGGAAAGGATAGGACCCTCGGTGTAGTGCGCAATGCACCGATATCCTTCCTATCAAGGATACACTATGAACCCTTGTGTCTTTGTGTGATGTGGTTTCCAGTGTTGTGAGTTATGTGTGTGGTTTTTGGTGTGATCTTTGTGTGATTTTTGTGTGCTTACTCTTATCTATTTAATGGCTTCCTAGAGTAAGCCATATCCTTGGGGGGGAGGATGTAATACCCCCATATTACTAATACTTGTATTATTATTTCTTACTCATATGTGTGAGCTTGATTCTACTTTCTTTTGGTGATTAGTTCACTATCTTGGCGTGTGAGGATGCCTCCTGTATTTGGGGAATCTTATTTATTTTTGTTTACCGGCTTCCAGGAGTAAGCCGATTATATGAGGGGGAGGATGTAATACCCCTCCTCTTACTGGTAGGATTTGGTATTTTTCAATGCGGTTGTTTGCTACTTGTGATGATGATGATATTGTTTGATTTGGTTAGTTAGACGTTAGATGATGCTATTGTTTCATTATGGACATGATTATTTCGTATGACAGTATGGTTGGTTATATTAGTTGATTTTCAGAATTACATTATGATGCAATGATTTAATGAATTATGTCATGAGATGAAATTGTTAGTTTAGAAATGTTATTTTATCAGTTAAATTATAATTGTTAGGATAGGTGTGATGAAGGACAATATAGCATCATTCGTTCGCGAGTGCCCTGTTATGTTGCGATTCCTTCTCACAATGCAGTACTTTAATTTAATGCTTCGATTTTATATATATGTATGCACATGTACACAACTTCGTTTGTATGCAGGATTGCAGGTATAAGTCTCGATTCCACCTGCTTCGGCAGGACAGGGTGAGCACCAAATAACCCAACGGATAAATGTTGATACAGAGGTGATGATGAAGTCCTCCCATTCCATGATGTCAGTTCGTCTCGTTGATTTGGTATTGTGCATTTCTGTAATTGTCGTCTTTGTGGTTTGTGTTCTATATTTTGTAGTCTTTTGATTAATGTGGTATTTTATAAGTTATGATTATTTGATTGATGTTGATATTTTACAAGTTGTGAATTTGCTAATTAAAGGTGGATAATAAGTGTGAATTTTAATGTTGGTTTATGTGTATGAAAATATTTAAATGTTTTAATTAATTTTTTTATAAAGTCATGTGTTTCAATTAAATGATAATTAAATATTAAATGTGTGTTATTTATTTTAATTAATTATCTGGTTGAAGATAATTATTAGAATAAATTATTTAAATTAAATAAGTAAAGTGTTGTGCAAGAAAAATTGCAAAAACAGAAATTAAAACAATAAAGCAAATGAAAGAATAAAAAGATTGTGTGAGCCAATAAGAATACAGATTTGGGAAAAAGCTGGCTTTTAAAGAATTGTTTTTCTTTTATTTTTTGATTTTTAGAGTTTTGTGAGAGATGGACAATAGATTTTATTTTAGAATTTTGGGGAGTTTTTGGACAGACACATAAGATATTAGTTAAAAAAAAAAGTTGAATAAGATTTTGTGCTTGGTATTCTAAAAATTTAGCAAGGATATTGGATTCTTTTGTTTTATTTGAGGAGAGTTCTTGAAAGGAATTGGAAATTTGTTACTGGGTTGCTTTGGAGAGTTTTCTGAATAAAGAGTTGGATTCGAGTTCGAGAGCAAAATTCTGTAGAGGATTTGGAAGCACGAACAGGGAGTTCTTCAAAGTCATCAGAGTCAAACGGGCTTCATCAAATCTTCAAAGAAGCGTAGGACTCCAGGTTCTTGTCTTTATCCTTGATTCTCTGAGTCTGCAAATAAACAAAAAAAAAAAACTATTATTTGAATGAATTTGTGTTGCAAATAAACAAAAAGAATAGGTCTATGATTTGGTTTAAGTGTCTTCCTTGAGATTGAAATAAGTAAACCAATAGGCCTGCTTGAAAGGAACATTCTTGATAATGTTTTGCAAACAAACTGAGTGAATTCTCTGTCGAATTCCAATTGCTCACTTTTATATTTATTGAGAAAAGTTTAATCTTTATATTTTAAATAAATTTGAAATTTCATTTTGTTTTTTATGATTATCCTTAATATGTAATTTAAATATGTGATAATTTTGTACTCTATACAGAAAATTGAATTATCTGTGTTTATGCAATTTTATATTTAAATATATTCTTTAAACAAATATATATATATAGGGATTTATTATACATATATCTTTGTATTTTGTTATTGAAATCTTTATTGCTATGATATATTTAGGAGTCAAATCGAATGTACTGGTTCAATGTTTAGTTTGTTTTATTTATTAATTTATTTAAAATATATTTTATTTATTTATTTTTTTTGCCCTGGACTGTACCCATGAAAGGGATGGCCCTGGGAGTTTGTGCCGGGAGGTGTGTCGGCCTGGCCGTACCCACCCCACGGCCTAGCTTAGGGCCTGCGACAGTCCAAAGGACTGTCACAGCAGTCCAAAGGACTGTTGTGGCAGTCCGTGGACTGTTGCACCAGTCCTTGGACTGCGCGTAGCCAGTGCTAGGGGGTTTCCCCTTATTCTATGAATTTGAATTTTATTTTATTTTATTTTTTATTGTTATTTAAAATTCATTTTTTTAATTTTTTTTCTAACAATCTTAATTCGTTTTAATATGTATATTTAAAATTCTTAATTCATTTTAATAGGTATATTTAAATCTTAATTCTTTTTAAATATGAATATTTAAATCTAAAATTCATTATATATATATATATATATGTAGGTATGTATGGGTGTACGTGCAGTTCTGACAGAAGAGTACATTTATAAGCAATTATTTTTATAATTATATATATATATATATATATATATATATGTAAAATTAAATATATATGCAAATAAGTCATGTAAATTTGTATACAAAAATAAATAAATAAATAAATAAATATAGTTTCATATATTTTATATTTGTCATTTTTGTTCAATTGGGTAATTATGAAAAAAGGTATCTTTGTGTAATTAAAGGAAACAAATTTAGTTAAGGTGTAGAAATAAAATGCAAGTGATTTTTAGTATAATAAAATTTATTTTGTTATAAATAATTATATATATATATATATCTCATGGATTATTATAAAAGAAATTGTAAATGAGAAAAGCATAAGGTGTAATTGATTATTTAAAAGCTCTTAGGATTTATCATCTTGGGTTGGTGTTAGTGAGTTAAGATTGTTTTGATTTTTGAAAGATTCCCTGATAAGTGGGTATTTAGTTTGGATGAATTAAATTATTCTATATACCTTTTGGGAATCTAATTTGATTGCTATTGAATGACTTGTAATGAGCATAGTGGGATAATGGTAAAATATGTTCCTTAGTTTTCTTTAACTAATTTTGATTGAATAATTGCTATTCAAGTGAACATCTTTGCTACTATAAGTAAAAGAGTTGTATAGTGAATTAATTTGAATATTGACGTGAAGTAGTGAAAATTAGAAGATTTGATTAAATTGTTGATTGTTGCTTGTTTTGGAGGTTATGTTTGGAATATGATTTGAATGTTGGTCTTGTGGTAATTATATGATAGTTGAGGTGCTTATTCATGAGTTTGTCTGTGATTGTGATCATGATTGTCAAGTATGGTTTGTTAGTAAAAAGGGCAATGTAAATAAATGAAGGTAGACAATCTCCTGAAACTTGTTTTCCTTATACTCTTTTTTTACCATTGATTCGTAAGTCCTTTGTATAGATAGGTACTTAGAACTCTTGTGAGTACGAATGAATTGATTGTTCGAGTGGTTTGGTTTTCGAATTGTGAATGTTTTTTGTTAATGGCTTCATGTTGTCATGTCTATTGAATTTGCTGAAGGTAATTTGTGTGCCAACTATAAGGGTATCTTGAGAGGAGAAAATTGAGGTCTCCCTTAGATGCCCAGATGGTTGTTTCTAGATTTGGATTTGATTTGGAACTTAATTTGAGCTTGATTAACTGTGGTTGATTTGATGTTTTGTTGTGTTGATTGTTTGGGTTGAGTTTTAAGTTGAGTGAGAATCGGTTGACTACTTTTGTTGCTTCATTGTTTCCCTTGTTTGTGGATTGCCGTTCTTTTGGTTTCCAGAGGCTAGAGATTTAATGTCAGCTGATGTTCTCTCTTTATGTACCCTTGGTGTAGCAAGTGTTTTGATATCATGTTTTTAAAAGGGTTGTACATGAATTGTTGAGACTTTCATTATGTGTTTATAGCGAGATGGTTAGTGCCTCGCGTGATTTGGGCTTGAGATTATTTGTTTTATCTGTTATGGTACAACCCTTGCATAGTTTGGTTTATGTTAAGGGTCTTAGGGAGAGTGGCTCTTCGTGGGCGCCGGCGCCTCAGGATGAGGAAGGGCTCAGGATAACCCACGAAAGAGTAGTTAAACAAGTGATAACCTAAATAATAGAATTTAGGGGGTTGGGTAGTTTAAAAACACAAGATAATAAAACACTGGAGTCCTCGTCTATGCATTAGGGCTACCATAGACTAGTGATAGACTGAGAAGGCCGTGGTCGGCAAAGTCATAGTCTTGTCTTCATGGGAGATTATTGGCTCCGCATTAGCTACCCTATGGTGCCGACACCTTAGTTAGGAGGAAGGGCTAGGAGATCCATAGATGGGTGCTGGCGCCTCAGTTGGAGGAAGGGCCAGGAGAATCCCATGAGAGCTATGCGATGACACTCTCCACTAAACATCTTTGTCCTTGTTTCTTGTCACCTCTGGATATTGTGATATTTATGTTGTTTCTAATTTTAGGGCTAGGGGATCCATAGATGGGTGCCGACGCCTCAGTTGGAGGAAGAGCCAGGGGATCCCATGAGAGCTATGTGATGACCCTCCCCACTTGACACCCATTTGACTGGTTTCTTATTGCCTATGGAATTGTGTATTGAATGGTTATTTTAGATTTATTATGGAATCATGTCCTTTTTAATGTTTCAGATTTATTTGGAAATGTATTTTGGATGTTGTTTTGGTTCCTTTGGATATGGTATCTTTATGATGCGTTTGATTCTTGTGAAGTTGTTTCATGATTGTTAATTGGTGGTACTTCATGTTATTAGGATGAGTTTCTTAGTTTTAACTTGTTATGTAAATTGTGAACGTTGATGGTTGGTCTTTGTATGCTTTGAGTTGTACTTTTTTGGTATCATGTTGTTGAGTCGTTTTGACATTCATGGTCGGGTTCACTTCCTCGTCACCTCTGAGCATGGGGGGGTGAGTTACTTGTAATTCACATGGTTGGGTGGAATGTGCTCCACACCCGTTGGGTTCCCCAATCAGCATCTTGTCTTCTCAGCATTCCGCAGTGGAGTTGTACCAGTGATCACTTGTATTTCATTATATTTCTATCAATTCCCATGTTGGGAAATTCAATGTAATTCATTTGTCAAAGAAAATTGTAATGTAATATTATATCAATGATGTAATAGTTAGGTTCATTTGTAACTCTATTAAGAGGTGTATCATGGATGTAATTATGCGATGTTTAATATTCTCGCATCATGGTTATTGGATGTATCCTTATCCTTGGTTATCATTGTAAATGATATTGTTGTAATCTTTATTTTTATTTCCGGTTAGTTGTTGCGATGTAACCTTGCATGCCTCAGAGAACTAAGTGTGTTAATGTGATGTAATTGCTTTGTGAATCATGGTTAAGTGTTGTTACATGTTTAATTTAATTATTTAATAAAAAAATTATTTGCATTGTGTGTGTTCTCTGGGGTTTGCAAGGCGGGCATTACAAAGGATGATATCAAGAACCTCAAGGCTCAATTAGGAAATGTTTAAGGGTGATCCCACAATACTTGGTTTACAATTTTTGGCCAAATTGGACACTAAAATTATCATTTTTAACTAAATCTTCACATTCGGGCACCTATAGAGGCTAAACCATGAGGAATTTGAAGATGATGCAAACTAGAGTCTCACCACATTTTGTCTGTAGATTCTAAAAATAATTTTTTCAAAATTTCTGGAATCAGATTGCACTTCTTTTTCCATCTCCCATGAAAACTATTTTTGTCATAAAACAACATTTTAAAAAATGGCGCACACCGTATAATACATAACTTTTTTTCTTTGAAGGATAAAATTCTAATTCTTTCAAATTTAGATTTGAAACTCTAATATCTAGTGCTTCCACTTGGTTAGATAGCTTTTTATTTAATATGTTTTCTTTAATCAAGTTTCAAAGTCAAACCAATTACAATTTAGACATAGTACGACCGTATAATGCGTAACTTTTATTTTATGTATCAAATTTTTATTTTTTTGTTTAATGAAGGACTCCAATATCTGGTGCACTAATATTTTTCAATTTATTTATTTTTGATAATTTTCTATTTTTTCACATGTGTAGAAGAGAGAGCTTCAGTTTTGGTGAAACACCTATATTTAATAAAACTTAAAAAACAAATAGATAATAAAACCAAAACATATTAAAATTATATTCATTGGATAGCTCGTTCTGAGGGCTACTTGATACCAGTTGGGTTTGTGAAGTCTCCTCCATTTTCATTCTCAAATCGAGCTTCAAAGTAAAGTGCAAAATTTTGGACAATTTTGGTGCCTGGGAGGGTGAAGGTGAAAAAAGGGTGGTTCGGTCAAAGCACTGTTCGGTTGAACCAAAAAAATATGTTCGGTCGAACATAGGTTCGACCAAACCAATTTGAAATACAATAAAAAAATGTATTTCGGGGGGTTTCAGTCAAACCCCCTGAGATGAATCAATTTCATTTTTTTTTTTGTTTTCCTATTTGTTTTCCCATTTGTTTTTTTCTCCATTTTCTCATTTTTTAATAGTTTTACTTTATAATATATAATATTAATATATATCTAAATTATATTCTTTTTATATTATAATAAATAATATACTTATTATTACAATATAGTATAATAATAATATAATAATAATAATAATATTTTAATAATAATAATATTATAATAATAATATGTAATTATTATTAATTATATATTATTATTATAATATAGTATAATATATAATTGTTATTATTATTATGTTAAAAGTATATAATTAAAAAGTATATATATTAGAAACGACTAAAAAGCATTTTGGGATGAGTTTTTGATTGGGTAGTTTAGTTGAGGGTGGGAACGAATCAAACAAAAGGTTTTTCTCTAAGATCTCATCTAACAATATTGGAATGGCACAACCTTGTTTCGTTGCCCCTCAGCCAAGGTCTAATATGAACATGAACATCTACAACTTCTCACCCAAGCTCTCCTTAACACTGGTAGGTGTTCTCTTCAATCGAAAATCATAAAAACATGGGTATTGATGTGGAAATGCGTATTAATTTGATTTTCTTAGGGGAATTTTGTTTGTTTATATATAAGTAAGTATATATTTATGATCATAATTGTTAGACAAAAAAGTAGCTTGAAAGGCAAAGGAAACATTTTTGGTAGCAGCAATGGAGAGTCTTAGCTTGGGACTTACAGAGAGATGAAGAGTATGAGAGCAAGTCTAGCAGTGAAAACATGGAAGGGAATGGATTTGGTGATGAGCAGGAAGATAACCATCCCAAAAAGAAGTGCTATCACATACATACTCCTCAGAAAATTCAGAAATACCATATGCACCAACTGCGAAGGACCTGCTATTATTGCAGAAGTCAGTCTTCAAGAACCGCAACTACGTATTGAGAATATTCAATTGAAAGATGAGGTCCATTTGCATAGCCTAACTAATTTAATGATATGCATATTCCATATTTTTGTATTCTCAAATGCAAACTATAGTTGAAATGAATGAGTCACTCCTTTTTTAGCTGTACCTATTCTAATTCTAATGTATTTACAACCCTACAAACCTCCTAGATTTTATTCTCTCTAGAAATATTTTTAGTGCAATGATTTTTCCACCATGATGAAATTTCTTCGTATCATATAATGTGTAAGATTTAGAGACCCAAAAGGTTATTTTGTTCTCATTCTTTAAACCACCTGAGCAGTGAAGTTGAAGATTTGTTAGCTTTGTGCTTATGGTTTTTCTTTAACTATTCTTATAGTTTTTTTAATGCCTACATGGATTTTTTCAGCTGGAGAGAATGTCAGCTATGGTTGGAAAATTTTATGGAAGACCCATATCATTGACTTGAGAGAGGGAGCACATGGGTAGGAGGGAGTGGGAGAGAGATAGAGGGTAGAGGTTTTAAGGATTTAGGGTTTAAGGCTAGAGGGGAGCTCAAGATAAAAGGAGTGAGTGAGCGAGAGAGAGAGTGTTTAAGGGTTTAAGGCTAGAGGGAAGCTTGAGATAGGAGTAAGTGAGAGAGAGAGAGAGGGTTTAAGGGTTTAACGCTAGAGGGGAGCTTGACACAAAAGGAGTGAGTGAGAGAGAGAGGGTTTAAGGGTTTAACCTGCTTACTTGGGTAGAGGGTAGAGGAGATCTAGAGATAGGAGTGAGTGAGAGAGAGAGACTTGAGAGGGGGAGAGTGGGTAGGAGGGAGAGACTTGAGAGAGAGAGGGGTATATGTAGGATCATGATGGGCCAAAAAGTGGCAATATGATGGGTATTTGTAGGGTATGTGGCTGACGACCTTTTGTTTACCCAAAATTAATTAAATGAAAAGGGTTTTTAAAGGATATTCTCACCTTCCTACCAATATAAATTATTCTTTACTTTGAATTTAATAAAGAATTATTATTCATTTTCTATTTGAATTATGACTAAAGTCCTAACTGATAGGCTGATTGAAAAACATCTATAGCTTTCAAATGGTATCAATTTTTTTGAATCCAAAACATGCATCACATTTTATGCTCCATATAATATAGGATTAAAAAAATAAAAAATTGAATTTCATGAAGTTTTGACCAAATTAAGGTGGTTAGACATACGGGTTTTATATTTTTTAAAGTTGTAATAAAAAATCATAATTAATTATTTACTTGGAAATAAATTAAAAAAAATATGTGCATCACATCAAGGACATGAGTCCTCTACTTATATCTAAAATATTATAAAAATATTATCATTTTATTGTGGTTAGGGTGGTCAGATGGGCACCTACTTATTTTTTCCCTGAAATTTAAGTACTACTGCATTGAAATTTCAAATTTTCACCAAATAGATTTTTTTTAAAAAATAAACCTAGTAGTTTAGAAACTACATTCAATTTTCTACAAATTCTATTCTTACATATTTTTGAAATAATATAGATAACTTATTCAAATTTTTACGTCAAGTTGCCTAACTCTGATTTTTCTAAATTTTTTGCCACTTAAGGGCCTATTTTTTCCATGATGATCTTGCACATACCCAGAGATAGGGTGGGAACTTGGGAGAAAGATAGAGGGTAGAGGGTTTATGGTTTAGGGTTTAAGGGTTAAGGGTAGAGGGGAGAGAGAGAGAGGGTGTAGGAGGGAGAGACTTGAGAGAGAGAGGGAGAAGTGGGAGAGAGATAAAGGGTAGGGGGTACAAGGGTTTAGGGTTTAAGGATTAAGGGTAGAGGGGAGAGAGGGAGAGGGGGTAGGAGAGAGACTTGAGAGAGAGAGGGGAGGGAGAGAGATAAAGGGTAGAGGGTAGAAGGGTTTAGGGTTTAAGGGTTAAGGGTTAAGGGTAGAGGGGAGCTCGAGATAGAATTAGTGAGTGAGTGAGAGAGAGGGTTTAAGGGTTTAAGGCTTAAAGGTAGAGGGTAAAGGGGTTCTAGAGATAGAAGTGAGTGATAGAGAGAGAGGCGAAGAGTGGGTCTAGGAGGGAGAGACTAGAGAGAGGGGTGAGTGGGAGAAAGATAAAGGGTAGAGGGTATAAGGGTTTAGGGTTTAAGGGTTAAGGATAGAGGGGATAGAGGGAGAATGGGCAGGAGGGAGAGATGAGAGAGAGATGGAGAGAGTGGGAGAGAGATAGAGGGCACATGGTTTAAGGGTTAAGGGTAGAGGGTAGAGGGGAGATCGAGATATAAGGAACTTGAGTGAGTGAGAGAGAGAGACCTAAGAGAGGGAGAGGGTAGGAGGGAGAGACTTGAGAGAGAGAGAGATATGGAGGTAGTGAGTGGGGTTTTAAGGGTTTAAGGCTAGAAGGGAGCTCGAGATAGGAGTGAATGAGTGAGAGATATAGAGGGTAGAGGGTATAAGGGTTTAGGGTTTAACCTGGTTAAGGGTAGAGGGGAGAGAGGGTGAGGGTGTGGGAGGGAGAGACTTGAGAGAGAGAGGGTGGAGTGGGAGAGAGATAACGGATAGGGGGTAGAAGGGTTTAGGGTTTAAGGGTTAAGGGTAGAGGGGAGAGAGGGAGCTCGAGATAGAATTAGTGAGTGAGTGAGAGAGAGAGAGGGTTTAAGGGTTTAATGATTAAGGGTAGAGGTTAGAGAGGATATAGAGATAGGAGTGAGTTAGAGGCAGAGGGTACAAGGTTTTAGGGTTTAAGGGTTAAGGGTAGAGGGGAGAGAGGGAGAGAGATAGAGGGTATAGGGTTTAAGACCCGTTTAGGGCTTAAGGGTTAAGGGTAGAAGGTAGAAGGGAACTCAAGATAGAAGGAACTTGAATGAGTCAGAGAGAGAGAGACCTAAGAGAGGGAGAGGGTAGGAAGAAGAGACTTGAGAGAGAGAGAGGGTGTGAGTGAGGGTTTAAGGCTTTAAGGCTAAAGGGGAGCTCGAGATAGAAGAAGTGAATGAGTGAGGGAGATAGAGGGTATAGGGTACAAGGGTTTAGGGTTTAACCTAGTTAAGGGTAGAGGGGAGAGATGGATAGGGGGTAGGAGGAAGAGACTTGAGAGAGGGGGGGGAGAGTGGGAGAGAGATAAAGGGTTAAGGGTAGAGGGGAGAGAGGGAGATTGAGATAAAATTAGTGAGTGAGTGAGAGAGAGAGGGTTTTATGGTCTAATGATTAAGGTAGAGGGTAGAGAGGATCTAGAGATAGGAGTGAGTGAGAGATAGAGGGTACAAGGGTTTAGGGCTTAAGGGTTAAGTGTAGAGGGAGAGAGGGAGAGGGAGGGAGTATGAGAGAGATAGAGGGTACAGGGTTTAAGAATTTTTTAGGGTTTAAGGGTTAAGGGTAGAGGGTAGAGGGGAGCTCGAGATAGAAGGAACTTGAGTGAGTGAGAGAGAGAAGGTTTAAGGGTTTAAGGGTAGAGGGGAGCTTGAGATAGGAGTGAGTGAGTGAGAGAGATAGGGTTTAAGGGTTTAAGGCTAGAGGGGAGTTGGAGATAGGAGTGAGTGAGTGAGAGAGAGAGGGTTTAAGTGTTTAAGGCTTAAGGGTAGAGGGTAGATGGTTAAGGGTATAGGGGAACATTTTATTTCCATTTGTGATATTTTTTGTGAATTAAATTGATGGCAACTTTATTTTTTTATTTGCATTGATTGATGTTTTAAGTATGTGTGCAATAATTTTATAATTAGATAATACTTAATTTTTAAATTTACATAATTGCCCATGGAATAATTCAATGGAACAAATATAAGTTGTATATAATTGTATATAAGATTCTTGAACTTAAGAATTCCATGAAACAAATATAAGTTGTATATAATTGTAATTTAGGAAAAATGATTTTAAAAAACTTCACTAGGTTTCAAATAAGTATTGAAAACATATATATGGGTTTACATGCAAGAAAAAAAAGTGAGAGATGATGCTATCAAATATTCTTGATCTTAAGAATTCCATGGAAAAAATATGTACATATAATTGTAATTTATGCAAAATGATTTACAACTATGCACAAGTTACTATAAGTTCTCACTTGAACATGTATAGGGTTACAAGTGAACTTGAAAATCATGGAAATAATCTAATTCAAAGATTCTATTTCAGCCCACTTTTCAATAACATGTAGAATTTTTTGATGATCTTCACTATCTAGTCTCCATTTTCTTCGGCCACATGCATGTGGAACTGCGTGAAGATGTAGGGCGGTAGCAATTATCAAGTGACTATATTGATATACCTTGTTATTAGGTTGATAGTCAACAAAATGAATCTTGTGCTGAACAACTTTGACTTGTTTTAGATATGTCCCTTGCAATACAACAAAACCTGCATGGTAAACATGAACCTACTTGGTAAGACATATGAACGTGTACAACATTTTGGTGCTCAAGATTTGTACAATATATATTTAATGTTTATAATGTAATGTGCACATGTGAACACAATGTGTATATAATTTTAAATTCAAACTCACCTGTGGGAAATAACATTCCATCACTTGTTTCAGGTTGTGTTAGCTTATTCCTCTCTTCTATGCAATGCAATAAATAATAGCTAACACCTTCGATGTTTCCAGGCTCTGCTATGAATACAAAAACATCGCGTGTACACCAAATTTACACACAAAATCTCTAAAAAAATTAGAAATGTCTCTAGACTTTAAAGATCATTAACTAGATATATATAATATTTAAATTATTAAAAACTTACACATGTTCCTTTTCTAACCAATCCTGATATATGGTCATAATCAATTGAAATCAAAGGAATGTCTTGAAATCTTTCTTCCTCATTTTCATCACATGTTTCTGAAACAACTAGTGGCACCATATCCCATTTACCAACATATCCAAGTTCTTGGTTGTTGCAAACATGATCAAAGTTTCCAGCAATGCACTTAGTACAAAAACAAGAGTAATCCCTTGTGTGTAATGTCCATCCATGGCGACTATCTGAACTCCTAACACAATGCAAATATCTTGTTTTTTCTACCCTCTTGCATCCATGGATTGATCTTCTGTCCACACCTAAATACATGTACAACAACAAACTTATGTGAAAAAACATGTATATATATATGTGTGTGTGTGTGTGTGTGTGTGTGTGTGTGTGTGTGTGTGTGTGTGTGTGTGTGTGTGTGTGTGTGTGTATGTGAACAAACATGTATATATATATATCTATTTTAAATTTAAATAAATTAAAATTTTTGAAAATGTAATTTATACATTCCCAATATCTCCAAAACACTCTATTTGGAATGTGTCAATTTTTTCTCGAAGATGTGTTGACCACATTTGATGCAAAGTGTTTCTTGCACCATTCAACAACATCATGTGCATTGTCTATATGATCTTCTGGATAACTCATTTGATGCTTTCTTAAAGCTCATTTGATGCAAGCTCCTACTCCATCATGCTCACCCTTTCCATGCCCACTCTAATAAAAACTCCAAACATATGGTATTTTGTAGATTTTATGATATCTACAAAGTGCATAGAATGGCCGTGAATATTTGAATTGTGCTGCACGTCCATCTAACCATAAAAAAATATTTTCAAATTTTACACCGTTACTTCTCAAATTCTCAAAAAAATTTGTAAAGCAATGTTGGAAAAAAAGAGTCATGCTCTTTATCATCACTAATATAAAAGTGATATTCTTTCTTTATGGTGTGTTCTTCATTTGTAATCTCAACACCATCCAATTCTGATTGAGCATGTCGATAACACACATGAACCATAATAGTGATCTGCTTTGAAAAGCAATACTTTGATTGAATCTCCTTTTGATGTACGAAGGAGTAATTTTCTGCAAAATCGACTACTGATAGAACTGTTTGAAGTGAGAAAGTATCTCTCAATGTTTGGAATTGTTATGCTTGCCACTTAGAAAAAAAGGAAAGTTGTATGTATTATTGTATCAATTTTCAAAAATCTTCCATAAATTTTCCAATAGGAATCTCCTCTTCTACATAGTTCAACCTTGTGGATTCTTTCCCAAAATTTGTTTACAACTTTACACACTTGTACCTATGTCAGTAAAATATGTGAATAAGTAATAAACCACAAAATGAATGAAATATTACATTAGAGAATTCAAATAACAGTCTAATCAAATTGAAACAAATAAAATCTCTAAAAATAGTACTTACCTCTTGCAATTTACTGTCTTTGTTAGGTCAGTATCCTCATTTCTTGAAGGGAATTTAGCCAAATTTCCACATGTCTCAAAAATTTATTTCATGCAGTTTATTTGAGGTCCATTTTCATGATCACATAAAATAGCCTTGATGCACAAACTTGCCTGTTTAGGAGGTCCATTTTGAAACCTACTTATTTCTTCTCTCATCTTTCGAAACACTTGATAGTAGAGATCAAATTCAATATGATAACGACAACAAAAAGTTTCAAAAAACTTGTTTATCTTCACATAATATGGCTTTAACCTTTCAAATGTTGTTTGCCAAATCTTTATATGAGGATATGTATTACAAAATTTCATATACATCTCAAATTGTGTTATGTCTAGCCAATGTTTGATATGAATTTCATAAATAACAAGCCCAATCCTGTGTCTCATAACATCTCTAGTATTTGATGATGGATGAGTCTAATCATGCCAAAAACTTGAGATAAAGTTCCTACCAACATCTTCAATCCTGTCAGAATGGGGAGCTCTACACACAATTTCCCAATTTCCTTCTAAAATCATATCCAAAAACTTTCTCTTTTTCTCATATTTTATTAATGTGGTTCTACTATAACCAATTTCAGCCAAAAGTGCAGACATTTTTATTTTTCTTGCTATATCTTGATGTAAAATAGATGTCAACATCACCCTTCTTGTAGTGGCCTTATCCATTGATTGAGATCCTTTCCCAATGGAATCTAAACCCTTTTTAACATTTTTAGCAATATCCTTTTGTAATCCCATGTGTTTCTTCTTATTTGATGCCAAATGTACACCCAACAATTGTAATGACTCTTTCAACTTATTACGAAGAAGTAAACATGATAACAATTGGGTTTTTTCAAGTGTATCAATATGATTGAAATGATGATTGATTATTCCATTGAAATATTTAGTCATTGACCTCTTTCTCTTATTATAAGGCTGGTTGGCATAACATTTCATCTTCTCCATATCCATTTCAAGTAAATGATCTAAATTTCTATAAGAAATTTGTTTTGTCACCTTTTCAGCTAGTTTTTTATGCTCATGCATACCAGTAGAAGGAAGTGATCTTGACCCCTCTCCAACATGCATTGTTTGAACTTGGGCCTCCTCCCTATCTTCAAGGTCCATGTGTTCTTCAACGGATTCATTTGATCCAATATCTAGATTTGACTCGAGTTCAGCATGAGAACTTCCTTCTTGTTGAGCCCTTTCTACATGTCACAAAATATTTTGCAAAGAAAGTGAGAGATGATTCTATATAAGTGAATTTTATGTATGCAAGCAAACAAAGTGATAAGATAGATGCTATAAGTGACATAAGTTTTGAACAACTAGTTTTATATGCTCATCTAGACCAGTAGAAGGAAGTGATCCTGACCCCTCTCCAACAAGCATTGTTTGAACTTGGGTCTCCTCCCTAACTTCAAGGTTCATGAGTTCTTCAGCGGATTTGTTTGATCCAATATCTAGATTTGGCTCAAATTTATCTTGAGAATTTCTTGCTTGTTTGAATTTACATGCAAGCAAAGAAAGTGAGAAACTATGAGTTATTTAAAAGTGGAGTTGAAAAAAATAAAATAAAATCTTCTTAAACTTAAGAATTCCATGGAACAAAAGCAATTGGAAATAGATGATAATCAATTTAGGTAACGTCTATGTAAGATGACTATTTTTTAGTATTAAAGTTTCCAAGTTAAATCTAACATGGTTTTCATAATTGGAAATATATTTATAAGAAAAAAAAATTGAGGTGTTAATAAAAGTACTAAAAATAGACTTGAGAGAGAGAGAGAGAAGAAACAAGCATGTACCTTGTTTCTTTCTATGATAATTTTCCAAGTTTTGTTCACTTCTCTTTTGTTCTTCTTCTTTTGACAATTTTTGTTGAGACACATTTTTTCTTTTTCTTTGTTGTACCATTTTCTTCTTCAAGTTAAAGATGTCTCAAAACAAATCCTCTACCAACTTAGTTAAATTCTCTTCCAAAATTTTCCTTGATTGATAAAAATGAAAATTTGTCTTCTCCAATATTTTCCTCCTTGATAAATGTGCAAAAACCTTTTCTCCAAAATCTGTGAGCTCCAAGTGATATAAATGCGAATTAATCTTGCAATTTGATATGGAATAATGAAAAATAAGCTTGTATTTATATGCATATGGGAAAAAAATTATTCTAGTGTATGGAATAACTAGATCCTAGATTAAATGAATCAAGTGGTAAGCAAACAAGTTATTTCATTGTGGAGTTTGTTGTTTTTTAATGTATAGATATGCAACATATATCTTAGAGTAATTTTATAATTTTGTTACTTGTCAAAAAGATTATAGAGGTATAATTTGAATTGAATTTTCTTAATGTTTCAAAGAATAAAATTTTCATATAATTTAGTAATGGTGTAGATTAAGAGATTATTTATGAAATAATTTAACATAAAAATTTTATAACTTAGAGGGAAAGTGTTTGAAGGATGGTATATAATTATAAAAGGAATGTTCCTACCTCTTCTTTATAATTATATTTTGTTCTCAACTCCTCAATGGTTCATGTTTCTTAAGCCATTATTTAAAAATAGGAGTTTTGTGTACCACAATGTGATGCAGTTTATTTGTTCTTACTTTCTATCAATATTTTAATTTCATCATTTTTATCAAATTTTAAAACTAGAAGAACATGTGCATGTTAATAAATAGGCTTGTAAATAAACTCATTTATAAAATATCATTAGTTTACTTGAGCTTGGGAGTCATTTATTTTATAATTTTTGACTTCTTACTATAAAATTCAATGGGTGTGGGTGAAAAATATTTATTGTGATCAACATGAATGAACTTAATTATAAAGTGGCATTCATTTCCTAAAATTCTACTAGAGATCAAATGTATATCATATAAGGAAATGTAAGTTCTAAGAGATCATCAAATAAGAAAATGTATGTATATTGAACATAAGAAAATGTATACATATATCATATAAACATGTAAACATAAGCAAAAACATACATACATGTAAATAGATTCAATGCATAAACATGTAACATGTTATAAGAAAAAAGCCAAATGTATGTATATCATATAAGAAAATGTAAGTTAGAGATCATCAAATGTCAAATACTAAAGATCATCATATAAGAAAATACATGTAGTAAAGATCATAAATCTAGTGCAAGGCCTAATATGAATGTCGACTCTTAGTCGAACGACCATCTGAATGAGAACAGTCTTGCTTTGATGGGTGTGCTAAGCCTTGCAAATAAAAATGTGTACAAAATGTGTTAAATACATATAATTTATATTAAATAAATTTTATGAAAGTTATATTTAAGAATGTACTTGTATATTTTTAAATATCTATCTAGATCTATGCATACATATGCATGTACATATACACGTGTATATATAAAAATTTAAAACTCACATGTCCACTGGCAATAGATTCATCCACAGAGTCATGTTGATGTACACGATCTAGAGGAAAAAGGCTAGGAGTGACATGAGGTATGCCCATCTACAATATATATACATATATATCAGTACATGAATATCTAGTTAAAACCAAAATTTAAAAATAATTAAAAAGGAAGTGAAACATGCACATACACACATGAATACACATCATCTGATATCAGATGATGTAAGTCCTCTGAAACAACCACCTCCACCATATCAACTATACGGTCAAGTGACGAACCAACATCAACATCCATATGATCTATCCCATGTCGTGCCATAAATGATGAGTGAAGAGGACTATGCAGGTGAGATGGCATTGACGATGATGAACCACAACCAATCAAAATCTTAGTAAAACCCATAGTCTGTGCAACAACCGAATGATATGTAGGTGGATCCTGACATGAACTAGTTCTGGGCTGAGAGTGATGCAATCTTGGAAGTGAATGACCTCCGTGTCCCAAACGATCTCTAACATGCTCTACACCAATCCCATAGTTTGATGCAATGAAGGCATATGCCTCCAAGAGGTCCTTAGCTAAACAATGCGGAGTCCTACGTGCCATATCTCCTGTAAGTGCCTCAAGCTCTATGGGAGTAGGGATGTTCGCCGCTGTATAAAGATCCATGGTGGTCCACTGTGCTAAAAATGGCATGGATCGGGAATGTTTAGACATCAAATACTAACCTATGTAATCATTAGATATCCTAGTGGTGGCAGTTGCAATGTCACCTACAGTGTCAATTGCTTCCTTTCGGGAAGCAACGACAACCTCATCTACTATGGGGGCTAGAGTTGTGGTGAGAGCAGGAGACCTCTTTCCTATCGACAATCCTACCACGCCCCTGACCAGCATATGGTGGAATGTATAGGTAGTTGAAATTGAGGCCCTAATGGACCTCAACATACAACTGTTAAAGAAAATACAATGGAATCTGGTCATTATTTGGGTATTGACCATGTGCTATGAGAAATTATGGGTAGATCAATGAGGCCATAACACGATCGACACATCTAGTGACCTGGTATCCCCTAACCTTATGCACATTTTGATAGAATGGAAAAAAAGTGGTTTTTATCATTTCTTTGGCCACACTATCCTGTATTTGTTTAAGGGGAATGCCACCATGTACTTCTTCCCACATGCAGGAAAGAATAACAACTAATCTATCTAGGGAAAATGCACTAGTCCTCTCAAGTTCATCTCTTAGTTTTTCTAGACTATGTAATATTGACATGCATGGTTCAGAATATATCCTTGGGTTTGCACCTTGTGCTAATGAGTCTCTTAATTTCTTAATCTCATTAGTGGTATTTGCAAAAAATTCTTCTAGCTCAGGTGGAACATCTACATTTTCCATGTTATATATATGTATGTACACCTAAAGGAGAAATGAGACCTTGGTAAATAATATATCTAGATATAGACAATAGAGATCTAAAACAGTTCTAATAATTCATCTACTCATCAATAATATTTTCATACCATTAACAAAAAAAATTCAACATCTATCTAGTTTTTAATAATCAAAACATTCAAATTACTAGATTGCACACAAAACATAATCTAAAATAGTTCTAAATTTTAAATTTACAAGTGTGCACTCTAGTACAAAATGTGCCATTAAAGACTTAAAAAATATTGATAAAGGTTGCATCTAAGATTTATTTCCTATAACTAGTAATAAAGGGGAAGCATCATTACTTAACATTGGTGGTCATTTAAAATAAATTTAGTCTTTATTGAAGGTACAAATAAGAGAAGAAAATGAGAGAGGTGATATAAGCTTGTAAATATGATTTGTAAATTATTGAAGCAATATTTTTATAAGGAGGAAACCAAAAAATTAGAAATAAACTTCCTCATATCCATAAAGAAAATTTGATAGGAGGAAGGGACACATGCACATAATATTTATCATGAAAGTTACCATACAATGTACAAGAACATGATACTAAGGAACAAAGGTTTCTTATAAGTACACAAAAAACCTAGATGAAGATTTAACCCTAGTACAAAAAGAAAGAAATAATGAAAGAATACGAGAAAATGACTTGATTTAATCTTTGTACATATCTTTTCTATTATCTCAAATCTTATAGATAATATAAAATCCTCCATATGAAAATATGTTTTTATTTACTCATTTAGATAATATTTAATTATTATTTTATTACTCTTATTTTTATAAATTTCTTGGATATTATAGTAAAATAAATCAACTCTTACATTTTTTAAAATTTAAAAGTTGCCTATACAAATTCCACAACTAGATATAATGGACTAGCTTTGTATTATGATGCACAATGATCAATCCTTGATGTTCCAAATCATTGATGAAAGATGGAATGATGCACATAATTGGTTGTAGATCCAAGTCTCCCAAAAGAGGAAGGAAATGGAGGCTTTATATTTTTATTAATAGACTACGTTAAGTGCTACCATGGTTAATTATGAATTTTAATAGTTTAAATGTAAAAGGTAAATAATCTCAAGTAGCAAGAGAGCTATTGATTGTATGTTTAGAAGATCTTATGAGTCTATTGATTATATTATCTTACAAGAAGTAAAATTGACCTAACATGTAACCATAATTGAGCACTTTAATTTATTTAGAAGGATGCTTTTATTTGGAAGCTAGTCATTAGAATGATAGACATGATATGCAATTTGATTGATTTAAGTATATACGATAGATTATGTTATTGGTTCTAGTGTTTAACCATGTTATAAATTATTTTAATTTATTTATAAAATTAAGGGCTTAAGTTTGACATTATTTGTCTTTATGCATTAGATGATTTCCAAACACAACTTTTGTTTAAAATACCTTGACTTGTGAATGAAATTACAAAATTTCTAGTAAAGACCATCAAGGAAGGTCTTAATGCCATATGTGGCTTCCTTTTCCTATTATATAACATTCAAATAAAATAGCTCTTAAGAAATAGTTCCACAAAATTAGAGGGGCCCAACCATGTTTTCAATTAATTTCAAACTATTATTTTAGGATTTTTTAAATTTTAAATTTATATAAATTTCTTACATTATTTTGAATTAAAATGATAATAGTGCTCCATAAATTACACAAAATTGAATGTTACTAAAATTTTGGTTAAAAAGTAAGAAGTTTAACCTTTAAAGCCATTGAGGAAGGTATTGCTACTACAAGTAGTTTATCCATGAAGGGCTTGAAGTCTCATAAAGAAAGTAAATACAAGAGGTTCAAGGAACACATAGATGATTTCCTCACAAGTATATATAAATGTTTCTACTTGATTATTTATTTCATCCTAGAAGGAAACTATAAATGTTGTTTATGATTAACATAGATTTATCCTAGATGTTGTTTCATCACTTTTATCCTATCATTTGGTTATATATTTTCATAGATTTAAAATTTGAATATTTATTACCACTTTTTGAATTAAATTTAGTTATGAATTTGTATTTTTTTGGATGTGCATAAATATTATTGATATTTAAATAATCAAATAATTTTTTCTATGAATATGTTTCACAATGATTTATGTAAACACACATTATTACAAAGCCTCTACCATTGTATGATAGGATTAGTAAAATTTATGGGTAAGAAAGTGGAATATTTTCATTTTTTCCTCTTTCATTTTTAGAGCCTTGTAGAAACCTTGTTAACAAATATTTATATAAGTGTACATGAGATGCTCAAGGAAGATTCAAGTAGCTCCAAATATTTATAAAGGTTGAAACCTATTAAATTCCCAAGTAATCCTTGAGAGTAAGGACATCTTTTTTATGTGGTCATGTTATCATATTCTTTAATCTAATACCATTAGTGATATGAGACTCCTCATTCTTAGAATATATTTCTATGAATTTTGGATATGATTTGAGTGTTATATAATTCATAATTTTTTATCAAAGAAATAAATTCCAATTATATTCTTAATTAACATTTAGGGTATGTGCAGGATCATCATGGAAAAAAATGACCCTTAAGTGGCAAAAAATTCAAAAAAATCAGAGTTAGGCAACTTGACGTAAAAATTTGAATAAGTTATCTATATTATTTCAAAAATATGTAAGAATATAATCTATAGAAAATTGAATGTAGTTTCTAAACTACTAGGTTTATTTTATTTTTTAAAATCTATTTGGTGAAAATTTTGAAATTTAAATGTAGTAGCACTTAAATTTAGGGTAAAAAAGAAGAATTAGGTGTCTATCTGACCACCCTAACCACAATAAAATGATAAAATATATATATAAGATTTTAGATATAAGTAGAGGACTCATGTCTGGATGTGATGCATATTTCTTTGTAATTTTTCTCCAATTAAATAATTAATTATGATTTTTTTATTACAACTTTTAAAAAATATAAAAACTTGTGTGTCTAACCACCTTAACTTGGTCAAAACTTCATGAAATTAAATTTTTCTTTTTTTAATCCTATAGAATGCAAAGCATAGAATGTGATGCATGTTTCAGATTCAAAAAATGTGATACTGTTTGAAAGCTATAGATGTTTTTCAATCAGCGTATCAATCAAGACTTTAGTCATAATTCAAATAGAAAATGAATAATAATATTTTTTTAAGTTCAAAGTAAAGAATAATTTATATTGGTGGAAAGCTGAGAATTCCTTTAAAAACCCTTTTTGTTTCATCGGTTTTGGGTAAAAATAAACTTGTCAGCCACATACCCTGCATATACCCATCATATTGCCACTTTTTGGCCCATCATGATCCTACACATACCCTTCAAATAGGGAGGCATTATGTTACAACTATTATTTTAATTTTTGTGTAATAATGTAAATTTAAAACCTTCCCATGTTACAAGGAATCAAATGGATGATTATAATTATTATTCATTATTTTTTACCCTAATAAGGAGGAATCCAAAAAATAATGAATGAGTCAATAATATTTTGAGAAACAAAATATTTTTTAAAGTAGTTGACATAAAAATATAGCTCAGGATTTGAATTCAACCTAGGGAAACACATATAAATCTACAAAATCCACTTAGAATCTCTAGTTTTGGTGTTACATCTCACACTACTAAAGTAAGTGGATATGTGCATGGAAATCATATATTATATATATACACTATTTGACAAAAGCCCATAATGAAATGTTAGCCTACATACTTCAAGCATTTTTGAAAGTCAACTTGATTGAAATTTTAAATACGACAATATTTGGCTTATCTTATTACAAGCTCTAGCATTATTTCTTATCATCTTCTAAACATAAAAAAAATAGGTGTTCTAAAATATGTATGTAGATGGACATCAAAATCAATGAAATATCAATTTAATAGAATTTTTTACTATGCCTAGTTTTACTTAAATATAGGGTATGTGTAGGATCATGATGGGCCAAAAAGTGGTGATATGTAAGTGATATGATGGCCCATGTGGTTGACGACATTTTTTTACCCAAAATTGATGAAACGAAAAGGGTTTTTAAAGGAGATTCTCATCTTTCTGCCAATATAAATCTTGATTGATAGGCTAATTGAAAAACATCTATAGCATTCAAATGGTATGAAATTTTTTGAATCCAAAACATGCGTCACATTCTTTGCTTTGCATACTATAGGATTAAAAAAAATGTATTTCATGAAGTTTTGACCAAGTTAAGGTGGTCAGACATATGAGTTTTTTATATTTTTTAAAAGTTGTAATAAAAAATTCATAATTAATTATTTACTTGGAAACAAAATACAAAAAAATGCATCACATCAGGACATGAGTCCTCTACTTATATCTAAAATATTATAAAAAATATTATCATTTTATTGTGGTTAGGGTGGTGAGATAGACACCTACTTATTTTTTCCTAAAATTTAAGTACTGCTGCATTGAAATTTCAAATTTTCACAAAATAGATTTTTTTTTTTTTTAAAAAACCTAGTAGTTTATAAACTACATTCAATTTTCTACAGATTCTATTCTTACACATTTTTGAAATAATATAGATAACTTATTCAAATTTTTACGTCAATATTCCTAACTCTAATTTTTCTAAATTTTTTGCCACTTAAGGACCATTTTTTCCATGATGATCCTGCACATACTCTATATGCAAAATAGGCATGCATATAAACACCACACAAATTATTCGGAAAAATGTCAAAAAAATGTGTTATCATTTATATAAAACTATGGTTTGTTGCACTCCATTACAACAATTCACCCAATTAAGAGGTGATGTAATTTATTGATTTGAACACTAAACAAAACAGATTTTTATTCTTAAAATTATTCTATAGTTAGACTCATGGAGTGACCAATTTGAAAATCAATTTGAACATTTCAATCACTTAGATAAAAATTTATCCAAAGAATAATTAAGATAGTGTTATGCAACCAATAATAGAAGCAATAAATCTAGCCTATTAATTTTTCTAAGCTTCCATTCAAGTATAATTTTGAATTCAAGTTTACAAGAGAAATAAGTCTATAATAATATTCACAAATAATATCTCCATTTTGATAATTTAAGCAATTCCTTCAACACAATCTATTAATGGATATACATAGAACTAAAAAATATATATACTTGTAGGTTGGAAACATCCTCATGATGAAACAAAATTAAATTTTGACTATACATTTTGTGGGAATCTTCGGGCTATAGATGTTGACTAATTTCTTCATAATTCTAATATTTTTTTTCGAATTAGAGGTTTGAGTAATCTTGGTTTAAAGATGAACAGAAATAATAGTAGGAAGATCTCATTGTTGGGTTAATGCTAGTATATAAGAAAGGATATAATGAATTAGTAATAGAAGGTAGTGCTTTTACAAAGGTTGAGGCCCCAATTGGGGTATGTGTTCTTATGAAAAAGAAGCATTGAAGTGGTCTCAATATTTTAATAAGATCATACATATATGCATTGCTATTGGGGAAAAATAAAACTCTAGACTCCTTAGCAAATATAAAGATTGAAAATAATTTATTCAATCATTATAAAGTAAAGAGGAATGTGTTCAAGAGACAATATAAAATTATTATTAATTCAAGTTAAAAGGTGATGGGGAGTATCCAAGCCCATCTCTCAAAGATTATTGGTGGTGGTTGGTTGTAGTTTACTTATGAGATCAATCACATTCTTGTAAGATCTTGTGTGTGTGAAGGATTGAGATACATTCTTATATTTAAGAAAGGGATTGTTCTTTGGCTCCATGTAAGAAGTATCACTTAATCATTTTATTTTTATTTTTATTGTGTGTTGGGTTTTTCCATCTTATTAAGGATTTGTAGTTAGCTAGGTTGTGGATATTATTTGGCCATTAGAACATGGTGGAGGAAGGTTAAATCTCTCCTACAAGCCCTTTTTGTAATGGGAATATGTCAAATTTCAAATTGAAAAAGGTATTCATATTTCCTAATGTTAAGATGTTGAATTTGGTTAAAGAAATTTTGAGTCATGTTTAGGGGTGATGAATATTAGTCTATTCAAATTGCAAACATCTATCATGGTAGCTGTAAAGCAAATGCAATTGGAAGATATAAAGCCAAATGCAATTGAATATTAGAAACATTCAAGAAAATACAATTGGCAGCTATAAAGCCAAATGAATATTAAAAAATTTCAAGAAAATGCAATTGGAAGCTATATTAGCCAAATTTTACAAAATGGGTTTGTTTAAAAGGCTTTACAAAATTTCAAGCAAATGCAATTGGCAGCTGTAAATCCAAATTTGGTTGAAAACTAGGTTTTTTTAAAAGGCTTTAGAAACTTTCAAGAAGATGCAATTAGTCGCTGTAAATCCAAATTTTAAATAATGGGTATTGTTTTTAAAAGGTTTTATAATCTTTCAAGAAAATGCAATTCACAACTGTAAATCCAACTTCCACATCCTTCACCCTTCATGAGCCAAAATGGGAGCTTTGAGATAAGGTATATTCATTATAAACAATAAATTTTCTTCTCATAATTTTCCTTCATGTTTTAAATGAAAATTTTGTTTGGAATTTTTGTTTGATCATTCAATTTGTCTTCATTTTATAGGAAAAATTTTGTCTCATGGAATCCATTGGGGTTTACAAATTTCCGAACAAATGCAATTGTAAATCAATATGATTCAGGGAGAAAGAATGCCAACCTGATTATGGATGTCGAAGTCGATATTTGAAATTGATATGGTGGTCCCATTGCAAGCTTTTGTCATTCCCTACTATTCACGTTCGTCAAACATGCTTAGTTGGATTGTTCTCCATTCATTTTTTTGACAGTGATAGCTTTTGTTTTTAAAATTCCCTAATTCAAAGGGGTTTAGTTGAAAAGGGGTTCAAACAAACCCCTTTAAATATTAATTTCCCATTGACTTTGATTAGGGTTCAGCTGAACAATAGGTTCTGTCAAACTATATGGTTCGCCCAAACCTCTTGAGGGGTTCGGTTGAACATGCAAGTTCAAATGAACCCCCTTTCTATTGTAATTTTCAAAAATCTCATTTTCCTTCCTCTTCTCAATTGTAAACCACTATTGTGGTTTCACCCTCAATTTACCTTTAATGTTCATGTAAAGCATTTAGATAGATCAAAAGTTAAAGGTGTAGTTGCACAACTTATAAAAGATAAAGATGACTTAATAAGCATAATCATATGATTGACAATCCACATTGTGTTTTCCAATTTGCAATTATTTTGTGCATTTTTTTCTATTAAATGAGGAAATTTAAATGCAACTTTTACTCTAATTTAGAATGGCTATAAATTTTGAAGGGTCCTTTCATTACATTCATACTGTTTAAACAACAAAAGGTTTCCAATACATTCATATTGTTTTGTAAAATTCCACGTTGCAAAAACATAGGTGTTAAGAAACCTGTAACCCACATAGTGTTCTAAACCCTCTAGATGTAACAATCGAATTGTTTAGTCACCCCTCGGCTCAATTTGGATAGTTTTATGTATAGATGCCACCTACAACTCCTACTCTTTAAATAAATTATTTTTGTATCTATTGAAAAAATAATTTTAATCAATAATGGAGTGAATTAGGAAAGGCGTAAAGGTGTGAAATTTCCTATCAACCATGATGTAAGCCAATGTAGGTTGGAAAACACAATGTCTAGTTGAACCTCCAAACATACATAAATATTGCAAGTGAAATTGCAACCCGAGATGAAAATTAAACTAAGAGCTCAAAGTATATGGGGTGTACAAACCTCTTTTTACCTGAGTAGGAATGTTGTGATATCAAACCTTCTATTGGGGGTGACTTACCATGACCAGAAAAAGTGTAGATGATGATGCATGAACTTAAAAAGTGTAGGTTGAACAATGTGAAGAGAAGTCCAACCTGCAAATTTGTATGTAGCCTATAACTGTAATGTGCATAACAATATGTAATTAATTCTGACTTCCGACAATTTCAAAAGAAAAAAAACATTCTTTGCATCTGCTAATAAAATAATGAATCAATAAAGGAGTGAATGAACATAGGCTAAAATGTGAAAAAGGATCGCTTTGTTGTAGGTGGTAATACATCTTTTAGGTGTAGACAAAGTTTTTCTAATCAAATAACTTGGTTCATGTAACTTTAAGTGAGGATGAAAATAATATATTACACATGAAAAACTACTAATTATCTAGCTTCAAAAATATAATGCTTATCTAAACATACAACTTTTTCTATGGCATAAAATGGTAACACAGAAAATGAAATGTATTTACCTATAGAAATGAATGACAAAATAGAAAATACAAAAAAACAAGTTGGGTTTGGTGCACATGTATATGTGGGTAACTTCTTACCCATATTTTGATGTAGACTTTGAAAATATCTCATTTAAAAATTCACAATTTTGAAGTCTACAATAATATTTTTCTTTTATCTTCACCCTTTGACTAGTACACAACTTTGAAAAATTTACTTTCCTTGTGTAGGTTGAAAAATTCTTCAAATGGGGATAATTCATGAGTACTCATAGCTTGATTATATCAAAGAAATAAATAATAAATCTAACGATATATTATAGATAACATTGAATGGTAACCATTTATTTCATCACTACAATAAATCCCAGTTCATTTCCTTGTTCTTTGCATTTTTTTTCACAAATTATGGATGAAAAAAGAAAGTGAAATTTCAAATACATTACAATAATTAACAATTGATTTGAAACTTAGAAATCATATTATCTCTTTCCATTAATATAAATCATATCTTACTACTGACTATTTTCTATAGTAGGCATCATGTCTATTAGAAAGTGTAAGTTAGAAAACACTAGATGATATGAAACATGCATGCCCCATACTATTCACAAGCCATTAAACATGTCAAAAAACAATTGGTTAGTCACCCCTCACCACTATTTGATTTGTTTGATGTTTATCTCATGTGCAAGACCTTCGGATGCTATCGACCCTTTACCCTTCAACAAACAAAGGGAAATAATTGAACACCCACCATGTTATACGACATCTAAATTTTTATTTTTTTGTACATTTATTTGTCAAATATGTGAAGAATTTGAAATAAAATTTTAACTATAAACCAAACTTGTAATAAATTGTGAAGGTCACTTGCATTGAAGACCATAATGAATGATATAGATAATGTGTTGACTTAAGAGATTCTTCTTTCTCTTGATAAATTGAGGGAGGAGCATGTGTAGTATATGTGCAAAGGGAAAGAGACAATGCAAAATTGAAGGAAACAGATTCTATACTTTATGAAATCAAAATGAAATTTGCTTTGAAAACACTTGGACAGAAGGATACCAAATTTAATGAGATAAATATTGTTCTAACTGAAGAGATTCATCCCACTCTTGAGAAGTTTAGGAAGGAGCATGTGTAGTATATGCAATGGGAAAATGTCAATGCAAAAGTGAATAAACTTGAAAGATTTTGTATTGCATATGTTCATTTGTGTGAGAAAATAAACTAAGAGATGATGCTATAAGTGGATTTCAACTAATGAAGTAAAAAATTCTTGAACATAAAACTAACTCACCACCCCAAACTCTCTACCCTTGAGATTTGAACAAGTAGAAAAAACCAACTCACAACCCATTGTGTTTTCCTATCTACCAATTTTTTAATGATATTAGGAAATCCAAATGTAATTCATACTATAAGAACATTTTTTATAAATTTTAAACTTGGTTCCTTTTCCTACATTCATATTGTCTAAACAAATAAAGTTTTTTTTATTATAATCATATGGTTTATGCATAATTGAAGGTAGGAAAATACAGGGTGTTATAAAACCTACAATCCAAATACTGTTGTAAAACCCTCAGAACATAAACACCCAATTGGTTGGTCACTCCTTAGCTAATTCTAGTTAGTTTTATGTATCCCCCAACTGCAACTACTCCCTAAACTCTTCACACTAGAGATTAGAACAAGTAGAATTATATAAATCACAACCCAAAATGTTCTCCAACCTGCCTTTAGTTTAATGATAAATGAAGAAATTGAAATGCAATTTTTATTCTATCTAAGAATTTTTATATATTTTGAAGGTGCCTTTCATTATATTTTTACTGTCTAAACAAAAAAATGGTTTATTATAATTATATTGTCTATATAATTGGAGGTTGGAAAACATAGGGTGTTAAGAAACCTACAACCCACATAGTGTTGTAAAACCCTCTATATATAACAACCCAATTGGTTGGTCACCCCTCAGGTAAATCTGGTTAGTTTTATGCATCAGGTCCAACTGTAACTCCTACCCGACCTCTCCACCCTTGATATTTGAACAAGTAGAAAAAACTAACTCACAAACCATTTTGTTTTCCTACCTATCTATATTTTAATGATATGAGGAAATCCAAATGCAATTCACACTGTAAGAATAATTTTGGTAAATTTTGAAGGTTCCTTTTCTTGCATTCGTACTTTCTAAACAACCAAAGGTTTTAATTCAATCATATTATCTATTTATAATTCAAGGTTGAAAAACACTGGGTATTAATGATCTTGAGATCTTGTCAATTCTTTGTGAGGCAGTGGGTAATACAATGTATGAAATGAATAAGGAAAAAGCTGTAAAAACTCTTGAAAAGAATTATACCAAAGTGTATAAGATAAATAATGTATTGAATAAATACATTCTTCTTGCTCTTGAGAAGTTGAGGAAGGAGCATGTGAAGTATGTGCAATAGGAAAATGACAATGAAAAATTGGAGGTAGTAGGTTCTAAAATGTATGAAATGACAAAGGAATTTGTTTTAGAAATAATTGAAAAGAAGTAGACCAAAGTGAATGAGACATATCGTGTACTGACTAAAGAGACTCCATGTTGTTGAGAAGTTGAGGAAGGTGTATGTGTAGTATGCGCAATGGGTAAATGGAAATATAGAACTCGAGTAGGAGGTAGTAGAAAGTATGTAATGAAAAAGGAAATTGATGTGATTTTTTTTGAAAAGAAGTAGAAAAAAGTGGATGAGATAGATAATGTATTGACTGAAGAGATTTTTCTTGCTCTTGAGAAGTTGAAGGAGTGTTGTGTACTATGTGTAATGGGTAAATTCCAATGCAGAAGTAGATAAAGTGAAGTCATTTTGTATTGCATATGAATTTGTGCAAGAAAAGAAATTGAGAGATCATGCTATAAGTGGAGTTAAACAAATGAAGTCAAAGTTTCTAGAGTTTAAAAATTTCATGGAACAAATACAATTGGAAATAGATGATAAATAAAATGCAAAATCACATCTTAGTGTAGAAAAAGAGAATCAGTAGCCTAGAGACATGAAAGTCCTATGTGAAAAGGTGGATTTTTTTTGTAAAAATATTATTAAAAAGAAAACATCCACATTCTCTAGAATAAAAAGACACTCTCAAAGTTGAAGAAAAAGCAGTTGCAAAGCTACATAAACGTATTCAAGATATTATAAACTCCATCTTGGAAATGGATGGTGTTTTCCTAAGGGATGATGAGGGAGTAGCTGCTCTAAAGCTTAAAATAAAATATATGAAAAAGAAGTTAGAAGCTTATGAAAAGGAATACTAGGGGGTGATAACAGGTAATAATAGTGCCCAGATGAGGAAAAATGTGTGATTTCTCAACTTGAAGATGCAAAAGTAATAGGTGGAAGTTCAAAATTTGAAGTTAAACTAGAGAAGCACTACAATTAACCACTCAAAAAAGGAATTAAAAGATTAAAACAATATTTTATCATCAAAAGAAAGGGATTTTAATTAATGTTGTTGAAAAAAAATGCATTCTAAAAGACAAGAACTTGAAAAAATAAAGAAAACAATGGAAGGTGTTGCTTATGAAGAAGGGAACATGGAAACGTTACAAAATGAGTGTTTGCAAGAATCTAAGGTAATTTAGAAGTTGAAGGCTAATATCAAGCACCTCAAGGCTCAATTTGGAAATGTTCAATTTACCTTTAATGATAGTGTAAATAATTTTGATAGATAAAAATTCAAAGATGCAATTGCACAACCTATAAAAGATAAAGATGCCTTGATAAGCATAATCATATGAATGACAACCCACATTTTGTTTTCCAATTTGCAATTATTTTGTGTATTTTTTTCAATTATATGAGTAAATTTAAATGTAATTTTTACTCTAATTAAGAATGGCTATAAATTTTGAAGGGGCCTTTCATTACATTCGTATTGTCTAAACAATAAATTTTTTCCAAGAAATTTGAATACTATTTTGTAAAATTCCACGTTGCAAAAACCTAGGTGTTAATCTAAACCTGCGACCCACATAGTGTTGTAAAACCCTCTAGATGTAACCCAATTGGTTAGTCACCCCTCTGCTCAACTTATTTTTATGTATCCACCACCTACATCTTCTCCTCATGAGACAAGACTTTACATTTAAACATGGAGAATCAAATAACTGACAACCCACATTGAGTTTTCCAGTTTGCAATTATTTTGGGCACTTTTTCAATCATATGTGGAAATTTTAATGCAATTTTTACTCTAATTAAGTGTCGTTATAAATTTTTAAGGGTCGTTTCACTACACTCATACTATATAAATAGAAAAAGGTTTTTGAGACATTCATACTATTTTGTAAAATTCCATGTTGCAAAACCTTAGGTGTTAAGAAATGAGCAACCCACATAGTGTTGTAAAACCCCCTCTACACATAACAACCTAATTGGTTAGTCACCCCTCAACTCAATTTAGTTATTTTAATATATCCCCCACCTGCAACTTTTCCTTGTGAGACAACCATTTACATTTAAACATACAGATTCAAATTTAACTGACAACCCACATTGTGTTTTCCAATTTACAATTATTTTGTGCACCTTTTTTTTCAATCATGAGGAAATTTAAATACAATTTTTACTCAAATTAAGAGTCCTTATAAATTTTGAAGGGGCCTTTCATTACCTTCATACTGTCTAAATAACAAAAAAAAAAATCAAGAAATTCATTCTATTTTGTAAAATTCTATGTTGGAAAACCCTAGGTGTTAAGGAATAAGCAACCCACATAGTGTTGTAAAACCATCTACATGTAACAACACAATTGGTTAGTACCCCCTCACCTCAATTTGGTCAATTTTCTCCTCCAACTCCTCCTCATGCAGTCCAACCTTCATCTTTCAATGTGTAGACTGAAAACACTCTTAACATAGAGTGTTTTCTGCCTTCTCAAAAAATAATTCTTCTTACAATTTTTTCAACACAGGTCTTACTCACATCATTCCATCTCTGATTCCCGTCACTGCAAAAAATTCACTAAAAATGATAGCTTCTCGTGCAATGATAATTATATATGTATACTATATCTATCAATATTTTTCTTACTTATAGGTGAAACATTGGTTACAAAGTATTTACAAGGGTTAAACTTTAAAGGCATAAAATAAACTTTAAAATTTAAAGGCATACAATATACCTTAAAATTTAAAGGAATATAACATACTTTAAACTTTAGTCTTTAAAGATGTATGACATAGTTTAAAGGCATATGATATTAGAATAATTATGAGATTTTCATATTAAATTTGAGTTTATCATTCTTATATATTGTTTCATGTGATGTGATCACATGATTGTATACTATTTCAAATTGAAGACTATATTTTTTATCTTTTGAATTTATCTACTGATAAAGTTTTTCAAAATTTGATCTTCTAGATGTAATTTGGTTTCAATAAAATAATATTTCAAATTATTATGATTTTTTCTTTCAAGAAGGTTTTTCACCTTTGACATTTGATGACTACATGCCATAAAAATAAAATTTGGTTACATTTTTTAAAAAAATTTATTAAGGTTGAAATTATTTTGTCATATATTTTTGTTTTTTTGAAGTAGAAGTCAATAAAAATGTTAAAATTTAAAAGGGTATGTGCAGGATCATGATGGACCAAAAAGTGGCAATATGATGGGTATGTGGCTAACGACTATTTTTTTTAATCAAAATTGATGAAATGAAAAGGGTTTTTAAAGGAGATTCCTAGCTTTCCACTGATATAAATTATTCTGTACTTTGAATTTAATAAGTAATTATTATTCATTTTATATTCAAATTATGACTAAAGTCCTAATTGATAGGCTGATTGAAAAACATATATAGCTTTCAAATGGTATCACATTTTTTGAATCTAAAATATGCGTCACATTGTATGCTTCACATAATATAGGATTAAAAAAAGAAAAATTGAATTTCATGAAGTTTTGACCAAGTTAAGGTGGTCAGACATACGACTTTTATATATTTTTAAAAGTTGTAATAAAAAAATCATAATTAATTATATACTTGGAAAAAAATTACAAAAAAATATGCATCACATCAGGGTATGAGTCCTCTACTTACATCTAAAATTTAATAAAAAATAATTATCATTTTATTGTGGTTAGGGTGGTCAGACAGACACCTACTTCTTATTTTTTCCCTGAAATTTAAACAAACCTATCGAGGTATGAGTCCTCTACTTACATCTAAAATTTTATAAAAAATAATTATCATTTTTGTTTTTAAACAAACCTAGTAGTTTAGAAACTACATTCAATTTTATATAGATTCTATTCTTACATATTTTTGAAATAATAAAGATAATTTATTGAAATTTTTTTCCTAACTCTAATTTTTCTAAATTTTTTGCCACTTAAGGGCTTGTTTTTTCCATGATGATCCTGCACATACCCAAAAGTGAAAATAAAACAAATAATTAACATAAAAAAAGCTCTTACTTAACTAAAATAGGTTGAAATTGATATTTAAATATGTTTTTACATAGATGTACTTAAATAAAATAATTTCAAAATAGTTTTTTATTTTTTTTGTAAAAGGATAAAAATATATTAATCAATAAATTTTAGAAGAATACAAAGAGATTTAAAAAAAAAATAGCTTCCATGGAAAATAAGATTAGGAAAAGCCAAAGTGGTTTTCCACCATTCCATCACTACCAAGAACCAATAAAAAGTGTAAATATTACTGTAGTCAACAGAAATAGTACTCCCCACCTTTGAGGCATAAACACAAGGATAGGGTTCCTATTTCACACTTATTGTACTCAAGGAAACCTTAGAGATCTCAATCCAATAAAGAATGGAGAGAGAGATTTGAAAATAATATATCCTAGGATATGGTTTAAGATTACAAGAGGGGTTCACCACCAAGTAAAAACTTGGAAAGACTAATGCAATGTAAGATGCAACACTAAACCTTAGTTTGTTGTAATGACCTACAAAATGACCTAGAAAAGTGTGTAACTTAGAAAAATAGAAAGTTGCAAAACATAATTTGTGCACCTGGAAACTTGTAGAGACTTGAATGGAGACTATAAATTCTACAAATCCTTAAATTTTGGCCTATTGGGACTCATTCGCCAAGCTAGGTGAATCAGTCCTATTTTTGGGAAATTGTATAGGAACAAGTTTCTACCAAAAGGGTATCAGAATCTAAAAAGTCCTAAAAATTGGCTGGAATTGGGACTCATTCACCAGAAGTGGAAAATCAGTCCAGTTGGGCTTTTCTAAAGTTTCAAAGCCTGGTTTTGTTCTCCTCTATCTGCTTTGTTCTTCTTAATTGGTTTCTGGATCTAAAACTCTAATTTTGAGGCTGTAGATGACCTTTTAGTGAATATTATGACATTGAAAATGGGGAGAAAACTCCAACAAGCTTTTAATTTAATCTTAAATGATATTTCAAGCTCTAAGAAACCTAGATCTACAATCACACATGTAAAGAGGAGAAAACTTGTTGATTATTAGTGAATAGGGGTTTGCCTTCATCAAACCCCTTTTAGATAATTAAACCAAATTATGAAACAATGAAAGATGAACATGAAACATGAACAATGATACCTTTATTGATTTATTTTAAATATAAAACTCAACATGAAATGGCCATTAAGGATGTAGATCTTGATCTTAACAATAGGTGTAGAACAATGCTTAATCTTGGATTTTCAATGCTACATCACAACACTAGCTCAATAACATGCTTGATGCTTGATATCCTTGAAATAATGATGGCTATTGAATTTCTACAACAATTGGTGAAGAATTATACCCTTGAATTCCTTAGAAATGACCTTGAATGCTCGATTGATGCTCTTGTGAAGTCTTTGAATGCTTAACTCTTTCTTGCTTGACTTGATATCATGTAGGCTTATATGAAATAATGATTTGAAAGATTTTTTATACACATAATGAACTCAAATGACTATTAATTTGATCCCAAAGGCCAACATAGAAGTGTGGACAAATATTTTGGCTTCCAATGGCTTTCTTGCACTTCTAGGGTTTTTCACCTAAAAGGAGAAAGATAGGCCAAAATGGACAATGTCTATACTCAAAATAAATGCATGGGAGGATGGAATATACCTAAATGTAATGTATAAATGTAAAAAATTGAAAAATAAAGATTATTATTAATGCAAAACATAAGAAATGAAAGATGTTTGAAAACACATAGTGATATGCAAAAACACCTAGAAATGAAGGTAAATTGTAATATAAACTGATGAAACTGAAGGTGTGCACCTGGAGGCTGAAAAAGGATGGAATGAAGGTCTGGAATCCTAAGAAAAACATTGTAGAAGCCAACTAGGACACTTGTGCCAATCTGGGTGACTTAGTCCTAGATATGGAAAAATAGCTCTAGAGCCTGTTTCAGCTAAATGGGTGTCTGAATCTACAAAAATAATTGAAAGGAATGTACAGTGGGTGTAATCCACCATTAGTGGTGACTTATTCCACTTCTATATTTCTAAAAAATTGAAAGGGGAAATGGAATCCCTCAGTCTACACTTTGGTTCTTGACATGTGTCTCCTTCTAAAACTCTAAATTTTGAGCCTGAAAGTGACTTTTTGTTGATATTTTCACCTTGCAAGGAATAAGATGACTCTAGTAAGTCTTAAACTTATTCTTCAATTATTTCCAATTCTTCAAGATACCTAAATCTTCAACCACACAAGAAAAGAGAGAGAAATGTTGGATCTTAGGGCATGGGGGTTTGCCTTAGTCAAACCCCTTTTTAGGTAATTAAACCAAAATGAGGAAAAAATGTAATGAAGCATGTAATAATGGATTTAAAGACTTTCCATGAAGATTGATCTTGAATTTTTGTAGCAAAAGATGAAGAATCTTCCCTTGAATGTCTGAAAAATGCTATCTTGATGACTTGAAATGATAAAACCCTAGTTTGCTTGACTTGAGAACATGATGAGTGATGAATAATGTGAATGAGTTATGAATTAGGGTTTAGAGGCTTGTATTTATATGCAATTCTCCTATTTTTCTCATTAATTTGATCCCTAAGGCCGACATGGAGGAAAATAAAACTTAAAATCTAACTTTTCCCACTCAAAACTTAAAAATAACCCAATTGGAACCAATTCACCACTCGGGGTGGCTTAGTCCCACCTGGTAGGGAGTCATTCACCCAGATAGGTGACTTAGTCCCAGAGAGGTCATTTTGCTAGCTAGATTGTTGGGGAATGAAGAATTTTAGTTTTTATGTTGATTTCATTGGGTATTTGATCAAATTATACCTTGGGATGCACAGTATGGGACCATAGAGGCCTATTAATGATGATATAAAGGGTAATTAGGGCTAGGGACACAAATTTCAATGTGAAATTGTGATTAAATACACTTTACAAGATTAAAATGAGGTCCATTTAACCTAGAAAGGCACAACATCCAATGTGAATGTGTAAAACACATTACAACACTAGATTAGCATTAGGTTTAATTTACAAAACTTCTAGATTAATGTGATAATGCCATTAAATACATTTTATAAGGATAAAAATATTTTCATTAGACTAAGATGCTTGATAAGAGTTTATAAGAGTGTAAAAGTCATTTACAACACTTTATAGCACCTTCACAAGACATTGTCAGATGCATTTTATTCATTTTGCAAGGGTCCAAGACCTAGTGTGGATGTGTAAAACACCTCACAACACTAAATCAAGGCCTTATTAATTCCAATTTGTCATCACTTATTCCCATATCAAGCAAGAATAAAGGGATACTTTTTCTATGTCCACAGTTATCCCCCACTTTAGTGAGAGGATGAACTTGCTTTAAACTCACACTAAGGTAGACATTCTAGAGGGGTCCAATCATGTCAATGCAGATGGTCTAGGATAACAAAGATGAAGGAGACAGTCAAGCCCCTAGGATCTAAGATCCTAAGTAAAACGACATAAACGCAAAAGGAAACGCACAAGGTGAATGATTTGTAGCAAAACAAGATACATGATCACGCAATGGAAAGAACTAAAAGGAAGATAAATGAAAATGAGGTGGTTCAAGCTTTGACCCTTTGTCCAACACATTATGGATCAGATCGAGATTGTTTGTCCAAAAATGCATACTCACTCTGAGGTGACAAAAATCTTTGTTGTTTGCCAAGTGAGAAAGCCCAAAAGGTAAGAAACATGTACACTCATGGCTGGTATGCACTCACAAACACACAGGTGTTTATGGGGAAAATTCATGCCTTAGAATGGGCTTCCTTCTCTACCATATCAAAGGTATACCTCCTAATAACTCTAATAAGGTGCCACAAAAAAATGTCATTTTTTGCTTCATGAGACAAGCAAAGCTTCATATGCTTAGAAATCATGAACAAATGCAATGGCACCATAGGCATGCAAGCTATGTTATGCAAGGTGGCCATATAAATTCAAAATGCAACATGCAAAAGAATGTTCAAAGGAGTCTTGTTTGGTTCATGCTAGGTCTCATCTTAGGGGACATTTTGCTTAATGTATCCAAGAGAGGATGTGTCAAAGAAGTATCACACTCTTGGAGGGAATCAAGCCTAGTGACACCACCAAAAATAGTACGCATCACAAGAAGAAATAAATCGCACAATGAAATGTGAGTGTCAATGTATGCCCCCACTTTAAAGCAGTTGTGAACACCATTACTTGTGAGAATTTGCTTTAAAGTAGAAGAAGACATGAGAGCTTACTTGGAAAGCCCTATGCCAAGTCATATGTTTCCTATAAGCTACATCATGAAAAAGGTAATATGTCACATGCGAGCCAACTTAAGGCATGTCGTCCACATCCTAAGCTTGCTCTTATATGTTCATGAAAGGTTAATGGCTAGCCAAAGGAGGCAACAACAAGTGACATATGAGGACAAGGATACATAACTCCTTGCACCCACTTAGTGCAGGACAAGGGTGAGTCAAAGTGATTAATGAAATGCATGCTAGAGTAAAAATTAGTATCAACTAGATAAATTAGATGCCTCCACATAAGGAAGAACACCAAACTCCTTAAAATGTTGGATTTTACTACTCAAAGATTTGCATTCATTAGTAGAATGACCATGAACTCTATGATATGCACAAAATGAATTCTTGTAATAAAATTTATTTTCATTTCTTGGAGGAAGGGTGATCAAGTGATCTTGGAGAAGTCTTGACAAGATACCCTCTTGATCAATGGGAGAATGGGTTCATGTAAGTGATCTTGGAGAAGTCTTGACAAGATACCCTCTTGATCAATGGGAGAATGGGTTCATGTAGTTTGCAAAAAAGATACATCTTGCTTAGTATTAGTTGTCATACCTATACAAGATTTGGCATATTGTGAGATTTTATTCACTCCGTCATAGGAGGGTGTAAAATCTAACAAATTCAATTCATGAGTGTTTTGTGATATGACATTGACATTAAGCAAATGTGTATTTGTTTGTTTGATTGCGTGCAGATCAAGACCACTAGTGTTGATCAGTTCAGGATGCACTATGGTTAGGGTTGGCTTTGATGAATTGTTTGTGATGGTGTTGATATTAAGTGAAGGCTTGGCAATTTCTATCAGAGGACAATAACCAAGACCATGACTTGTTTGTTGTGTGATAGGATCTATAGGGTTGTGAATAACTTGTTCATTAGAATCACATCCTTTTCCACTATATCCAAGTTATTTCATAAGCTCATATCCTCATCCATAAAGATTTTTCATTACTTTTGGATTAGGTGGTTGTTTGTTGTTGAGTTTGTCAAAGTTTGTTGCGTAATCTATTCATTTTTGTTCTAGACTGGTTGAGGCGAATGCGTTCAAAGGGTCTCCCGAGTTGTGTGTTGACATGGATTCTTTTTCATGTGCCTTATTGGAATATTTTTTTAAGATATTATACTCGCCCATGAATGTATGTTAAAAATATAGGGAACCCCAATCATCTTCTAATAGCTTTGTGACTTCGTTAATGTATTTTTCTTTGTCTTTTTGTTGCACAGGTTCCACTTGTGTGGTTGGTGTTAATTTGTTTAAGTGGTTCCCTTTTTTTTTCTCAAGTTGCAAGACACTTTAAGGCTCATGATTAGCGTCGAGTGTGCACACTTTGTTGTTGTAAATGTATTTCATTTTTCAGTGAAGAGTGGAAGGTACACAATTCATTTCATGAATCCATGGCCTGCCTAGAAGAAGATTATATGAAAGAGCATGAGGCATAACCTAGATTGGTGTGTTCAATGTGACTTCTCCAACTGTATTAGGTAAAGTGATCACACCAAGTGGTTTATTTTCTTCATTTTCAAATCCTTTCATAGATAAATAACCAAGTTTACTTTTTTATCTATCCATATGAAGCCTATCCAAGAGGTTTTTGCTACACACATTAAGAGCTGAACCATTGTTAATAAAGGTTTGATTTATCCCTATCATATTGTATTGAGCAATGATCATGAAGGATTCAATTTTTTTTTGCACTTCAAAAGAGGGGAGTTCACTTTGGTGGAAAATAATGTTAGAGTTCAATCCTTGAATTATGGCTACTATGTTAGTTGGTTGCACATTAGAAGGGATAGGAACTTGTAGTAGGGATGTTTGGAGCATAGTCTGATAGGTAGGAAAATTCTTAAGAAGGTCCCAAAGGGATATCTGTGCAGGACTTCTCTTAAGTTACTCAACAAGATCACACTCCCTTAATCGAGGGTCACTAGGTAGTATAGATTTAGGAAAAGATAAAGAGGTCAAGGTTGGTTGTTGTAATTGTGGGTTGTTTCTAGTGTTGTATTTATGAGCAATTGTATTATGAATCGGTCGCTATGACACATTATTTTGAGGTGGGTAAAGGATGAATTCGGGTTTGCTGTGAGTCTGAAATTTATGTGATGGGGGATAAAGGATGAGTTCAGGTTGGTTTTGAGTTTGCTGTTTGTGTGAAGGTGGGTAGAGAATTAGAGGGTTATGAACCATTCATTTTTTGCTCTTAGGACTTCTCTAACTCTTCTAGGGTTTTTCACCTAAAAGGAGAGAATTAGGCCAAAAATGAAAACTAGTTCATTCAAATAATGTTATTTGTGATGTTTTCTAACCTAAATGAAGTTAATTAAATGCAATTGACTAATTTAAATGAATGAAAATGAATGAAAAACTAAGATTTATACTATGTTTGAAAACATGCCATGATATGCAAAAAGCATGAAAGAATGAACAAAAATGCAAATTAACCTAAACAAAAAAAATTTATTAGAATGTTTGCACTTGGTAGACTATAGATGACTGAAGAAAAGTCTAGAAAACTGATGAAGCTTGACTTTAAGCTGAATGGGACTCATTCGCCACCTTGGGAAAATTAGTCCCAAATCAGAACTTTTCTGCACATAATTTGTTTTCTGATAGTTGGGAACCTAGATCTAAATCTGATTTATTTTTTCACCTCAGGAGGGACTCATTTTCCAAGCATGGCGAATCATTCCACCTTGGAATTTTTGTAAATTCAAAATTTTGTTCTACACCTTGACACCTGTATAGCAATTTCTGATGGATACTAGATCTTGGATCTCAGAAAATTCCTACAAAACAGGTTAAAAATGTTTGTCTAATGGGGTTTTCATTGGTCAAAACCCTATTTGGGTAATTAAACCTTGATTGGAGAAAAATCTAAGTAAACCCTAGCCTTAGATGTGTTAAATACTAGGAAAGTCTGAATCATAACAAAAACCTCATTCTATTCATCTAGAATTAGACAAAGATGATCTATATGATGCAAGATCTCAACCCTAGGAACCTTACAACACGTGTAAAATAGGAAATAAATGACATGCAAATTTGATAAAAAAATAAGATGCAGACCTTAATATGAAGATAGAGTGAAAATGGAAGATGAAATTAATAGGAAACCAAGTCCTTAGGCATGATTTGGTGGCTAGTTGCACCTCTTCAACCTAGATTTCTTCATGATTCACCATAGGAAACCATCATCAACCCTTTGCAATGTTGGATCTTGACAAGAGAAGTGAGCTTAAGGACCTGCAAAAACCCTAGTTTGTTGCCCTAAAACTTCAACTTTTGCTAATAAAACTTGTGGTGGAAGACTTAACTCTAAAATTTCTCTTGAGAGATTATAAAAAGATGATAAAAGATGTGTGAAATGACTTAAAATTAGTATTATAAGCAACAACACCTTATTTTCCCATTAATTAGACCTAAGAGGCTAACATTTACCAGAAATAAAAGTTAAATTGATTAAATTCCTGCCTAATTTTGAATTTTCCCTCAAAGGGGACTCATTCACCCAAGGTGGTGAATGGGTCCCACTATTGCTATATGAAGGTGGGTTGTTGTGGTATGATGTAATTAAATGTTATTTGTCAGGTTTTATGTGATTTCTTAGGTGAAACAGGCCTCTATATAAAAATTAATGGGTCTAAGGGGCCTATAAATGTTGTTTTGAAGGGAAATGATGTGGAGGGACTCAAAAGTGGGTCTAATTATGCATGAAATTGTCTATTTTCTCAAGAGGGTCCAATTTTCTATGCCATAGGTTCTTAGGATGTCCCATGGGGTATGTTTGAGGACCATTGATCGAGGGGGATCTAATGAACACTTGTGTATTCATAACCTCAACGTTCTTGGTTTGATGCATCTCTAATAAAGGGAAATCTAGAATCACCTTTTTCTTGTGAGCTAAGGAAGACACATGACTATTGTTATCATTTTCTAACACCATGATATTCTCCCTAGGAGGAGAGTTTTTAGGAGAACTACGAATCAAATGTTATTGGTCCATTCATGTATTGGTTCTTCTAAAATGACTTCATGGTAAGTAGGGGAATGATCAATGGTTGAATTTTATTGCGCAATAAGGGTTTCCTTAGGTGAAAGAGGACAAGTAAGATTCTCATGACTCTCATTGGTTGTGTTTTCTAACATCAAAACATCTTCCTTACAACTAGAGGAGATACTAGGAGAAGAACAAGTATGATTATCATGATCATGTAAAACTTCATGTTGTTGTTCCCTAATGTCTTCCAAAAATAGGGTAGGTAGGGCAAGGATCATAAAGAGGGTTATCATAGATCTTGAAAGTTTTTTTATCTAATAATAACATATCCTCATCACTATCACAAGAGGGGAAAATGTTAGGAGATTAACATATGTAGGTTTCAATGATCTCTTGTTGTGGTGTGTGATCGTCATGATTACTTATCATTATGTCCTCTTGTTTAGTAATGTTATATCTAATAGGAGAGGTAAGAGTAGAGAAACAACTCGAATTTTCAAAACTCTCATCAATTGGTTCTTCTAGCACTATAATCTCTTCTTTATAGGTGGGAGAGATAATAGGAGAAGAAAAAATGTTATTGTTATGATTATCCAAGGTTTCTTTCACTAGACTAACCTCTTGTACATAAAGGATACTAGGAGAGGGATCAACGATGAACAAAAAGAGAGGGGAAAGGACCTCATATTCATATGCACCTAACAAAACTTTCTTACAACACACAATAAGATCTAAAAATAGAACATGAAATATGATAATTATAGATTTTTGTAATGAAGACATGATGTAATGATTATTCTACAAACTTGAAATGTAACCATGCTAAAGAAAACATGCAAAAGAGGAATGCATTTTTTTAGTTTTTAAGGATGACAATTGACTGACTTTGATATGTAACAATATGAGAATGAAAACTTGAAATAAAAACCATGCATGAAATGAGCTAATTTAGGCTAGATCTAATGAAATGAATGTTACAAAAGTTTAGCCAACTGATATAGATTGGTAAGGGCAGCAAACAAAATCTTAAAAATAGGGTTTTCAGCTCTGTAAATGACTGTTTTAGGGTTGAACAAGGACTAAGTCGCCCAAGGTGGCGAATTAGTCCTAGTAGGGATTTTTTTTCAGATTTTTTTGATTTTTTTGATGGATTTTTTATGTTTTATGTGCTGTAATATGTAGACCTAAGATAAAAATGAAAATTTTCAAAAAAATTCAATGATTTAAGATGCAAAACTGCCACCTCTATGTACTTTCACTAATACAAGTTAATCAATGCAAGATAATTCTAGGATGATGATGGAATCCAAAATTAGAAAAGAGAATTTTCTAAAGGTAGGTTCACCAAAATGTAAATAAATATTTTTGCTTCCAATGGCTTTCTTGCACTTCTAGTGTTTTTCACCTAAAAGGAGAAAGATAGGCCAAAATGGGAAATGTCTACACTCAAAATCAATGCATGGATGGGTGGAATATGCCTAAATGTAATGTATAAATGTAACAAATGAAAATAGAAAGATTATTATTAGTGCAAAACCTAAGAAATGAAAGATGTTTGAAAACATAGTGATATGCAAAAACACCTACAAATGAAGGTAAATTGTAACATAAATTGATGAAACTAAAGGTGTGCACCTAGAGGCTGAAAAAGGATGGAATGAAGGTCTAGAATCTTGAAAAAAATATTGCAGAAGCGTACTAGGACAATTGTGCCAATTTGGACGACTTAGTCCCAGATCTGGAAAAATAACTCCGAAGCTTGTTTCAGCCAAATGGGTGTCTGAATCTTTAAAAATCACTAAAAGGAATGTACAATGGTACAAATTCACCATTAGTGGTGACTTAGTCCACTTCTATCTTTTTGAAAAGTCAAAAGGGGAAACAAAAGCCCTTGTTTTGCACTTTAGTTCTTAACAGGTCTCTACTTGTAAAACTTTGATTTTCGAGCCTAAAAGTGATTTTTTGTTGATATTTTGACCTTGAAAGGAAGAAGATGACTCTAATAAGTCTTTAACCCATTCTTCCATTATTTCCAAGTGTTCAAGATACCTAAATCTTCAAACACACAAGAAAAGAGAGAGAAATGTTTGATGTTAGGGCATGGGGGTTTGCCTTGGTCAAATCCCTTTTTAGGTAATTAAACCAAAATGAAGAAGAATTGTAATGAAGCATGAAATCATGGAGTTAGAGAGTTTCCATTAAGATTGATCTTGAATTTTTGTAGAAAAAGATGAAGAATCTTCCCTTGAATGTCTTAAAAATGTTATCTTGATGACTTGAAATGATAAAACCCTAGCTTGCTTGACTTGAGAACATGATGAGTGATTAATAAGATGAATAAGTTATGAATTAGGGTTTAGAGGCTTCTATTTATAGGAAATTCTCCTCTTCTTCCAATTAATTTTATCCCTAAGGTCGACATGGAGGAAAATAAAACTTAAAATCCAACTTTTCCCACTCAAAACTCAAAAATAACCCAAATGGGACTAATTCACCACTCTAGGAAACTTAGTCCCACCTGGTAGGGAATCATTTGCCTAGATGGGTGACTTAGTCCTAGAGGGGTCCTTTTGCTAGCTAGATTGTTGGGGAATGGATAATTTTAGTTTTTATGTTGATTTCATCATATATTTGTTGAAATTATGCCTTGGGATGCATAATATGGGACCTTAGGGGCCTATTAATGATAATATAAATGGTAGTTAGGGCTAGGGACACAAATTTCAATGTGAAAGTGTAATTAAATACAATTTACAACTTTAAAAGGAAGTCCACTTAGCCTAGAAAGCCACAACGTCTAATGTGAATGTGTAAAACAAATTACAACACTAGATTACCATTAAGTTTAATTTACAAGCCTTCTAGATTAATGTGATAATACCATTAAATACATTTGATAAGGGGAAAAATATGTTCATTAGACTAAGATGCTAAATAAGAGTCTAGAAAAGTGTGAAATTCATTTACAACACTTTACAACACCTTCACAAGACATTGTTAGATGCATTTTATTCTATTTGTAAGGGTCCAAGACCTAGTGTTGATGTGTAAAACACCTCACAACACTAAATGAAGGCCTTATTAATTCTAATTTGTCATCAATTATTCCCATATCAAGCAAGCAAAAAGGGATACTTTTTCCATGTCCACAAGAAGAAATTTAAACTTAAAATACAAATTTCCCACTAAAAACCTTAAAAATAGGCCAAATAAGACTCTTTTGCCAAGCTAGGAAAATGAGTCCCACTTGGATGGGAATCATTCGCCCAAAGTGGAAAATGGGTCCCACAGGGGCTATTTTGCTTGCTAAAATGTCAGGGAGTGTGTAAATTAAGCTTATGTGTTGATATTGTCAGGGTTTTTTTTTAAAATATGCCTTGGGATGCACAATTTGGGGTCATTAGGGCGTATTAATGATAATATTAAGGTTATAAATAAAATAGGGAAAAGAATTCAATATGAAAGTGTAAATAAATACACTTAACAACACTAAATTAAGGAAAAATTAGGTCTTATTTAGCTAAGAAGGACCCTAAATCCCATGTGAATGTGTAGAACACATTACAACACTAGATTAGGTCCTTTTGATTTACAAGCCTCCCAAATTTAATGTGAAGGTGTAAATAAATGCACTTTACAACATTAAATTAGGGAAGAGTTAAGTATATTTAGCTTTAAAAGGGCCCAAGACCTAATGTGGATGTGTAAAACACCTCACACACACTAGATCAAGGCGATAAGGAGTCCAATTTATCATTAATTATTCTGAAATCAAACAAGGAAACTTTTTTTGTGACTCCACTTAGGATATATAAACCATGATCATATGCTATTATTTTGAAGAAGATGAAGAAAAGGAGTAGCTTTTTCAAGGGATAATAAATATAATGTAGTAGAATTCAATCCTTTATGAAAAAAAAATCCCATTTAGCTAGAAAATCAACAACAAGATTCCATTCTCAAGGAATGTGAACAAAGGAAATAGAATCAAAGTGGACAAAAATATTTTGACTATGACCCACCAAGGATGCTAATTTCCAAGAAGAGTCATCTAAAATTTCCCTATTCAAAAGAGAAACTAAAACCATAGAATCCATCTCAAAAATAGCATTATTGTAACCCAAATCACAAGATTTTTATAAAGAAAAAAGAAGATCACAAACTTCCATCTAATTGTTAGTACCAAAACTAGTAGCAATAGAGAAGAAATAAATTAAACCAACACTTTCACATCCAACACCGAGTTTTCCAACTCTCAGTTTTTGCTATGATCCCTCACCCTATCTTGTATGGTAAGGGGAAGCATGCAACCAAAGTTAGTTCTTCTTGTGTTTCTCCTTCATTTGAGACTTGAATATTTAGATTTTTGGCACCTCCTATCGCCCCTAAGGAGCCTATTCTTTACTTGGTAATGGTTGTGAATATTACTCGCCCAATGGAGAAAAAAACCCCAAAATATTCATAGGGTTCTGTTCCTAGTATTCATATCCTTCGGAAATAACTTGCATGTGAGCATAAGCATCACAAACGGGTATTGGTTCAGAAGCGGGATACCTTGAAAAAGATCAAGGGTGAGCCTTTTTTCTCTACTTCTATTAGTTCTATTTTCATTCTTATTTTATTTCTATTTCTTTATTTTTTCTTCTAGATTATTTGATGGATCCTAATGAGCCTTACCCTAAGTAGGTGCAAGTGTTAATTGATCCCTCTTTGGAGCCTCCTTTAATTGCTTCTTTACTTGATCTTCATCCTTTTTTATCCCTTGGATATTCTTCACATGAAGGTTATATCTACTACAAATCCTTCTACTTCTTCCCTTTCTTTTTCTTTTGACACAAGGGTTTTGCATCCTCCTCTTAAGCATAAATTAGAGCATAACCTTAATATGAAGGATGGTCATAAAATTCTTCTTTTTCTTCCCCAACTTGTTCTAGTTTGGCATGTTCTTTTCTTATGGTAGAGGAGTCTCCTTCTTCCTCAAATTTTTTCACTATCCATCTTTCAGAGGTTGGAAATAACAAACTAGTTTCTTAAGTTCCTTCTATTTAGTCACTACACTCCACTTTGGAGAAGTGCATGTTGGACTCGTTGGAGGATATAATTTTGACTTTGTCATCCATATTTTTTAGATTGAGGGCATTAGCCTCATAAGAGATATTGGATAAGGATGTTCAGGTGGCCTCCTCCTTGGATCGTGCTACAGGAAAGTCACTTGATGCCGCTCTCACTGTCCTATCTCTCCTTACAATGATCTAGATTGGGATCATGATGACTTGTTAGAGGTGCTTTCTTAGAGTAGTGCATATTCTTATCTTTAGATTAGATTTGTGTATTTGTTTATCTTCCCACGTACTTGGTTTTTTATGTTTCTACTCTCCCCAACCTTGATACCCTTGCAGGTACTTTAATACTAGAGACAAAATTTATAATAACTTCTATATGTTTCATCATTCTTCTATTTTTCATATTTATTTTCACACCAGGGATGATACAAAGCATTAGAGCATTAAGGCCTCTTCCATGTTGACCTAAATTTTTATTTTTCTTCATGTTCTCTTCTTCTCATTCCAATCTCTTTAAGGTTTGATGATTGTTCATATAATTTATACTAGATATATACATTTATGACTAGTTTTGACCATCAATACTTGGATCCCCTTGTGCGAAAACATTACATGGATACATCTCTCTCTCTCTCTCTCTCTTTATTTCTTCTCCTTAGAATGACTTTTACTCCTATGTGTAGCACATATCATTCTAAGGGGTGCTACCATATCAGATTATTCTTATTTTTTAGAAATATTTCTTAATGTCTCAAAAAACATGATGTCATATGATCTCGTCATCTAGCTTAAAGGCAACCTCACTAGACTTGTCTTTTCTGTGACTATCCTATAATGTAGATTGTAGAAACCATAGGCCTATCATCTTGTCATATGGTCTCTAGAATAACATAGCTTGCTAGCCATACTTACCAATGCTATCTATATATCTAATAAAATTTATCACCTCTATTTTTTTTTCTAACGTGTTATTCTACAACTAACATGCTTGTGGTGAATTTATGATCAAAATTGTAGGTGTCTTTTTCGTGTCATTGCTCAAATTTATAATTGCATATATAGGATCAAAGACCCACATCCTCTTCATCTTGGGTATATTCTCTTCGACATCTTTCTCTCTCTACTTTAGCTCACATCTACTAGAATGCATATGCTTGTTAAATTGGGGGAAAAATATAATTTCTTAAATTACATCCTATTAAATTTCACATCCAATGAGCCTCCCCTTTAGATAAATTAAATAAAATAATTCAATGTTCCTTTTATCCAACTTTAATTTAATCCTTAATTTCTTAACTCATTCATTTCCTATCGTTAAGATATATTTATTTCTTGGAAAAATGCACATCACACAAACATCTATGCATTGTGTGAATGTCTCAAATAGATTTATGACTATAGTAATTGTTGACATTATTTTTCTCACCTGCCAATGAACATAATGCTTCTACTAGCTCACATATGCATTGGGATGACTCCTGCATGCATAAATCTCCCTAAGTAACCTCATTTGGGATGCTCTCTCTCTACACAAGAAGGAATTAACAAGATTTTCTTTCCCTCTTGCTCTTTCTTCATCACAACTTCTTTGCCTCCATTCCACCATCTCCATTGCATCTTCTCGCTCTCACAACCATACTACATTGAAACTTTAGTATTATTAGCATATTTCTCTCAAGCTTGCAGATTGTTGCCTCTCTGTTTTGGTATTCTCATTTTTTTTAAAGGAGGGTAACTGTTATTTCTTTATTGCATTTTATTTTAATCTAGTTAGCATATTTTTCTAGTATATTTATTTCTCCTTCTATCATGTCTATTTTATTTCTCTCTATCCTTTTTAGTTGTCTATGGAGGTGGAAATTCCAAAGTAGGGATTTGACTAAGGTGAATCTGTAAACAACGCCAACATATTTCCTTGGTCTTATGTGCGCAGGCATTGGAAGATTTTTTTTACTGGAGGCTTCATCTCCTAGTTCTCTATGAGTGTTTTCTTCCTTTCCTCTTTCTTTATCATTCATATTTCATTTAGTTTAAATTACTTTAAATCTTGTTATTCTCTGTCATTTTTTTATATTTTAAGAGTTTCCAATTATCATAAATATTATTAGCTACTTTTTTTCCCGATAAATTCTCAAATTTCAGTCCACATGAGATGTTAGTGCACCACATGGATGTCTTTGCATCATGTTGTTATTTTCCTTGATCAAGAGCTTGTTATTTTTCTCGAAAGACCTCTATGATCTTCTCTTTTAGTTTCTAGAACTCTCACCTTTTAATTTTGTGTAAAACATAAACAAACACTCTTCATCATTTTGATGTTGCCACTTGAGCTAGATCTTTTGAGGTATTTGAGGGCTATTTTCTCCTTGAGACCTTGTCATCTTGGGAATAACAAATCCTCTCTACACTATTTTATCTACATAAGTTGTGTCTAATATCAATTAAGCTTGGGATTAGTTTCTCATTAGTTTAAATTATTCTTTGTAGGTTTCTAGTCCACCTTCTCTTTCTTTCGTTTCTTTTAGTCATTTGAGAATACTATAGGTAGTAGAGTTTAAAAGAACAAGTGCTAATGGATTTCCTTAGCCTTTCCTGAAACATTGAATTATGTAAATAGAGATGTGTTTCCTCCTCCTTCCTAAAAAATGGTGACTACAATGTAACTCAACTATTTAAAAGAGGTGATGATGGATAAGCTAAAATAAATATCTTTATGGAATTAAATAGTTTGAAATAATGGAGGTTTAAGGTTGAAATAAAGTATACTTGATATTTGAAAATGAATAATCAATAAAATTCACCTTCTTTTGGGGTAAGTCTTAGTTGAACATTCAATCTTAGGGTGATTGTAGTAAGATTTATTAGGAAGATAGTAAGTGCAAGTTGTTACTACTTAATTTCCAGCTTCTCCTCTTTGGTTATTTAATAATTTAAGTTAAAAATATATAAAAGATAAACAATTAAGCTTTAAGTAGAAATAAATGTAAACCAATATTGAGGATAAATTCATTGAACATGGTCATACTCATATCTTCTCAAGCATCAAGTAGGAAATATTTTACATGCACTTAGAATTCAAGAAGTAAATTTTCCACGATCATCTTCTAATGAATCTACACCTTACAAATATTCTAAAACCCCATCTCACCACACTATTGTTATTTTAATGAGACAATAATTATTCATAGATAGGACATGCCATTTATTGTAAAGATTTCAAATTTAGAAAAACTAAAATCAATGATAAATTATTTTTTATTCAATTTGTGTTTACGAGAAAATATTTCAAATTCAGCTTAAAATAAAAATTAGATTTCATAAATAACTTATTTAATATTTATATAGTACAAGTTGACTAACTTAGTTGTATGAAATGACTATAATATCAAACATGAAGGATGCAATTAGATTTTGCTTTGATTAAATAGAAATCTAATAAAAATTAAAAGAAATATTTTATTGACACACTAACTATTTCCAATAATAGACAATTACAAAATAGATAAATAAATTATTTAAAATTAGTGAAGAGAAATGTTAAATAAAAAAATTATATTTTCGTTAAAGAAGAATTTCACATAAAACTACAGTTGACATATTCATGAATATACCTACCTATTGATAAGGACTTACAATGATAATATATAGATCATATATAATGATTAACAAACATAAAATATTGATCATCTAATGTTCATGATAACTAGAACAATATCAGTGTATGGAAGAAAAAAAAACAAACAAACATAAAATATTGGTTTTCTGGACTCTGCCCATATGACTCTCAGGGTGTGTCTTCTTACCACCCACTCTTTTTTTGTGAATATGTAACTTTATCTTTATTTTTAATATATATAGTAGCTGCCTATTCATAAAAAAAAAAGTGTCAAATAATAAATGAAAGACAAAAAAAATCAAAGAATTAAAGATAAAAATGAAACGTAGGAAAATGAAAAGAAATAAAAAATATCGAAATAGTATGATAAGGTGTCAATAATATAATGTTACCGTTACAGATCATGTTGGAAATAATTTTAGTAAAAAGGATATCCTTATGTCGAGACATAACCCTACAATGATGGCAAGGTTGCCTGCATTCTCAAATCTGAAGATCATTGAAGCAGTTCTCACAAGTGACATAATTTCTGCACTAACACCACCGAGGAATTGTACATTTCAATAGAGACGTTTCCAATCTTTTAGTTTTTCATAAGGTATGTAATTGATTTCAAACACCTATTATACTGGTCCTGCAATTAGAAGCCGTCTATTTTGGTTTATTAGTAAATGCATGCTAATTTTACTATTTTATCACATCTTGTCCGCCTGCTGTTTCTGAGAACAAATAATGATTGAATACTATTTTTTTTGGTTTATACCAGCTACGTAGATAGCTTGCGCAATTATTAGAATCTGTTAGGGATTCATTTCAGTCTTCAATTATGTACACTTTATACTCAATATTATCCATACCGTTAGGCTCTGCTTTAATTTCCATTCTTCCCCACCTGTTTTTTCTCTTTTGAATTATTCAAAATGGAATTATGGTTGTTTTGAATTAGCTTTTACTTCTATGAAGCTCTATAGGTTGAGATTTCATCATCACTGTACATTCTTTGGGCATTGACTTCCAGTTTTTATTATTTTTTCTTCATTAGTGACATTGTAGATATGATCCCAAACTAAAAAACGAGGATTTTTTATATGCTGAAGATATGTCTACAAAAATATAAAAACTAAAAATATTTTTGTCTGTTCGACTGATGTAAATATTGTTCTACCATTGCAGTTATGCAATTTCTAGGATACAGTGTCACTAATCAGGCTATTTAATTACATTTGATTTGTTCCTTTGTCGATTTAAATTATGTCATTACATGATCTGTTAAAGGAAGCAATAGGCTAGCTTTGTAAGTATGCCATATCATGATCTGTTACAATGATGCCAAAGCTGTATGTAAAAAATTCCTCAGGTACTCGTGTTATTTACCATGTCTGTCCCTGGTCTTTGAAGGGTTGGCCGAGAGGAAATTTCTCTAATTTGCTGACTGCTAATAAGAAGTTCAAGTTGAAGATTCTAAATGCAAAGTTTCTTGAAGGTTGAATGTGGTGAAATTTGAGTGGTAATAAGCTATTTTGTTCTAGTACGGAATTATTTTGTATCTTTCAGCAAGAGGTAGATCACTGATCAGGCAAACACCTGAGAAGAGTGAATTGGAATTAAGAGGATAAGAATCTCGTTCGATTACTTTTGTTCTTTCTTTGCATCTAGATTGGCATAACTGTTGCTGAATTACAAGAAGCATAAGATTTGAGCTGTGACTAAATTTGAAGGGAACCATGCCTTTATGTTTGATGATTCAATCTATTGTTGACATTGTTTATGCATGTAAGAGATGTAGAAATATAAAAATAAACTATTTGATGCTTTCAAAGAGCTTATAGGTGTATATAATACTTAAAATTTGTTAATGGTTTAACATCATAAAATTGCATATATAGAAGATGTAATGTCATACAATTGTATTTAGGGGCGATTTCACATTTTAGCACTTTGTCTATCATTTATGACACCTAAACACATTTATGACAAGAACCTTATGGGTTAGAATTTCACGATTCGGGCTGCATGTGGTCCAATGGCAAAGCAATAGCAACCTGTCAACCCATTTCTTGAAAACTAGTGTTTTGGACTCCTCTATGGCACATAGACGTTTGTGTGGTGTGCTAGCATCCTAGAAATCTTTTGACTTTGAAATGGGGAATCTCGAATCTAGGCTCTTGACACATGTCTTTGTAGATAGGTTCTCGAGTGTAATGGCTCTCTTCGCCTTTGCATGCAACAAAACCCTTCATTTTCTCTCAATTTGAGGGTTCTCTCAATTTCATTCAAGGCTCTCTTCTCAACTTGACCTCACTTCTCAACTTCTTTTACTCTTGGAAATAACACTTTTACAATCAAAGCTATGTCATACTAATGTCCCTCCAATAGCCAAAGCTCTCTAGCAAGCATTCAATAGTGCTCTCTAGCAAGCATTGAACAATGCGTTTGTGCATTCAAGATGGGGTTGAAGCCTATTGGTAACACTCTTTAACTCTTTTCTATTTGCGAATATATTAGATCTATTTGTTCATTTACTACTTGGTGGTGCAAGTTTTCTTTCTGAAGCAAAGATTTTTCACCACTTCCTTTTGTCCATTTCAATCACTCTCTATCTATCTAGTAGTCCATGGAGGTGGGAACACTAAAATAGGGGCTTTACTATGGAAAGCCCCAAGAAAACCCCAACATTTTTCCTTGTTCATTTTGTGTGTAGGTTGTTGAAGCAGAGCTCAGAGGAAAGGTTCAAATGATTGGGTATTTGTAAGATCCTTCTTAGCTCTCCTTGTGATCTCTCTTAGTTTTTGTTCTTTATATTGTCATTATGTTCAATAGACCTTGGATTTGGGTTAGATAGTGAAGTTTTGGTCTGCCTATATAAGTTTTGAGTTCTCTATTGCTTAGGATTCCAGTGCATCCTTTGGACTCTTATGTCCCACACTGGTGTCTTAATTCTACACTATAGTCTTTTGGCCGAGAGCTCTCCCTTCAGAGGAAAGAATCTAGAAGCTTTGCTCTCTCAAGTTCTAAAGCAGTCTTTCATGATAATTAGTCTATGTACAATTCCTTTACAATTTCTCCATTCAACTAGTATTGAGGTGGTTAAGGGAACTTTTCTCACTAGGATTCTCTTGAGAATGAAGAGACTGATGAGCAGTGAATCCCCCTTATCTGAAATTTTGGTGAACTCGATGTGAACCATGTCAGATCTTTTTTTTGTAATGTTTTAATGTGTATGATATTGCTTTTTTTAAGGAATATTTTGATATGTTGAATGATGCGCTAGATGATTTCTTAGAAGCATCTTCCTCTACCCATAAATCTTTTGAGTAAACTTACTCTTCAGAAGATGAAAAGTCAGTGAATGTTATGGTGGTCTTTGCAGCTTCTCCAAGCTCTAAGAAACCCATTGTTTACTTGACTCGTCTAGCCCCTCTCCTAAGAGGATTCATTCTATTTTTGGAATTCCATATCACAATGATTAATTAGATTTATATTTGAGGTTTTTAAAAGCTATGGAATCTACTTCCTATAATGCTATTAGGTACACATGATACAAGAAAAAATAAATAGAATTTATATCAACAACCTTTTAGTCCTACACCTCAACCCACTCAAATTCCTACTCCTATACCACCTTCTCAGCCAAGTCTTCCTTTAGCACTTAAACCTATGACTAAAGCACCCGGTGATTATGATCTTGTTGAGCAAATTCGTGTTACTCCAACTAAGATCTCACTTTGGGATTTGCTTCAGACTACTCTAGTTTATCAAGGTATGCTTCAAGAAGCCTTGCTAAAGATCCTCTTGCCTACCTTCACAAGGATGGCAGATGTCAATGCATTAATGACTCATATTTGTGTGGATTCACTGAATATCACATTTTATTTGTAAGAACTTCCACCCTTCGATGTGCAAAAACAAGTAGATCCTTTGATGATCATAGTTAATGTTAATACTATCAGTATTAGATCTACCCGCGCTGACAATGGTTCAGATCTCAACATTTGTGGTAACAAAAATTATACTCCTTTCTTGGACATAGTACAATCCCTTGCTTAATTTGGAGCTATTCTAGCACCCTTGCATTAAATAAAATTTAAATCGAGGAAAACTTTAGTGGAAATTTTTTGCCAATTTGCAAATTCTAGGAATTGGCCAAGTCAAAATTGGAAAAATTCTCGCACCCAACAGAGTGTCCAAATCACCCAGATTTTACCAACTATAGGTCCAATGCATGTCCATTCTCAAATGAGTTTTTTTATGAGGAATATTTAAGCAACAAATTCACCATTGTCTAACTACGCATTTCAATTAGACCGGCTAATATTTCCACCTGAAATCCTGAAAGCATTTAATAAAACACCTACATATTCGCTAATACTATTAAAACAACATTGTATCAAGACCCATTTCGCCAATTAAAATTTAAAAATAGTTTCTTGTGAAGACCCATTTCACTAATTAAAATTTGTAAATAATTGCTCATGAGGACCTATTTTGTCAATAACATTAAAAAATAATCACATTGGAGGACATATTTCGCCTTGAGAATTACAATGTATCATTGAATAAGCAAGCAAGATTTGCCAAATTTTTAATATATGATTTAAAAATCTCACAAAACTCACCAAATATGGAGTCATGGATTGATATAAATGCAATCAAAAGTTTCATTTATTCTTACACATTTTATTTTGTTCTGAGGTTCTACTTCTCCATTTGGAAGTTAGTGAAAGCCGAAAACGTAGACTTAAAAGGTGAGTGATCATTTCTTCATAGTGTTATTAGTTATAATAATGAGGTTTCTTTCTCTCTTTTCCATTCTTGCATCAAAAAAGTTAACCTTAGAAACAAACTCTAAAATTTCCAAGTTTTCAAAGCCTTTGACCCACCGAATAGAAAGATGACTAGGAAAGACTTGTAACTCAACAAAGTGAACTATCAACCAAGCTGGGGAATCAGGAAGTTATGAAATTTTAGAACTCCATGAAAAGGTTATACAAGTCTAAGGACTAGCGACTAAGGTTAGGAAAAGCCAAAAAAATTATATTGTATTCCATGTTATTGAATTTGATATGTGATTCTGCATCATTTTTGGGTATGTGCACGATCATGATGGGCCAAAAAGTGGCAATATGAGGGGTATGCATAGGGTAAGTAGTTGACAACTTTTTTTACCCAAAATTGATGAAATAAAAAGGGTTTTTAAAAGAGATTCTCAGATTTCCACCAATCTAAATTATGCTTTACTTTGAATTTAATAAATAATTATTATTCTTTTTCTATTTGAATTATGACTAAAGTCATGATTGATAGGCTGATTGAAAAACATCTATAGCTTTCAAATGGTATCACTTTTTTTAATCCAAAATATGTGTCACATTCTATGCTTCACATACTATATGATTAAAAAAAAATGAATTTCATTAAGTTTTGACCAAGTTAAGGTGGTTAGACATACGAGTTTTTATATTTTTGAAAAGTTGTAAGAAAAAATTCATAATTAATTATTTAATTGGAAAAAATTTACAAAAAAATATACATCATATCAAGACATGATTCTTCTACTTATATCTAAAATATTATAAAAAATAATTATCATTTTATTGTGGTTAGGGTGGTCAGACAGACACCTTATTTTTTCTCCAAAATTTAAGTACTACTACATTGAAATTTCAAATTTTCACCAAATATTTAAAAAAAAAAAAAAACTAGTAGTTTAGAAACTACATTCAGTTTTCTACAGATTCTTTTCTTACATATTTTTGAAATAATATAGATAACTTATTCAAATTTTTACATCAAGTTTCTTAACTTTGATTTTTCTTATTTTTTCACCACTTAAGGGCCTATTTTTTCCATGATGATCCTGCACATACCATTTTAAAGAGAAACACTTATCACACTACTTATAAATTCCTATTACATTTCCATTCACACAATCTTTGATAAATAAAAGAAAATAATATTATTAATCCATTCCTTGAACAAAAGCTAACAGTTCAACAAAAAAAACTTATAAAGGAATCCACCAATTTTAAATAATAAAATCCTAAACTACCAAATCAACTAAATTATACTGAGAAATCCTTACGCATCCATCACCATAAAATCTCTATTCATAGATAAACATTCCACAACAATGAAACTATCCAAAAATCTATCATTCCAATAATAGACAATCAACTGACAAATATAGAGTTTTTTTTGTCTTGATAATGGTTTCTTGAAGACAACCGTTTTAGAAATTAAAATAGAAATTCTATGAAGTATCAAGAGAACCAAATTAAATAAAATAACATAAAAACTAAAAACTAAGTAGTGGTCCCACTCCCAACATTGACTCCTTTGCTTTCAATTATTTCTGCCTCCTCCTTCAGTAATGCCTCCTGTGCCTTTACTCTTTTCCTGTATTCCCAATACTTGGTGACAATTGCAGTGATGTTTTTGCTTCCTAGAGTTTTAGTAATTTGTAACCTGGTTCTCCATGTGGCCAAAGCCTTTTCAGAATCAACCAACATCTAAGATCTTTTCTCTTCTCCTCATTTATATTTCCTCAAGTGAATCTCCATTCCACTAAGTTTTGAGGACTCCCATGTCACTGTAGCAAGATCAACTATTTCTTTCTTGAATATCTCTCTAAACATTAGAGAGATTTCTTTTATATCTAGAATGTTTTCATCAAACTCATGATCAATAATTTCCACTCCCAGAATATGAAAATCTTCTTTAACTTCCACCAACATTTCATAATATTGTTCAAGTGTACAGTTAATTTCCTTCACTAGATTATCATATATATTCAATTTACATTCCAATGAAAGAGACCAGGAAGGGTCTAGCTCCTTAGGATTATTCACAATTTTCTCACCATTTAATATCTTTGGATCCATAAAGTTCAATTCTTTCTTTTCCTAAGCAAGCACATAGAGACTAGTTTGATCTTTACTAAGTTGTTGAAGTTTTGTTACTAACTCCTTTGTCTTATTAACAACTTGAGTGTAAGAGAGTACATATTTATTCAGAAAGAAGATATCCTCTTGAGATATTTTATTGATCCCCTCACAAGAAGCTCTAGAATAGCTCAAATTCTTTTTAATTTACTCTATGGTGATCACATCGATGCCCTCTACCTGAGAACTTGAGGCTTCATCAGATGTAGGAGTGGCCATGGAAGAAATAAAGTTACTCAATGTGAGGACTTGAGATTCGAACTTTATATTTTCTTTCTTATGTTCTTTCACTCTTTTAATCAAGGTATTGAATGAAAAATTTGCAAGGTACATATCAGCTTCTAGTGTTGGAGGCCCCATATCAACATGTGATTTGTAGTCCACCTCTATTATTTCATCTTCATTTAAATCCTTTACAGGCTCAACAATTTCTAACATTTGATTTACAGAAGTAGCATCAGTCACCATCCTTGACATCCTCCTAGATTTGTTAGGTTTTGAAGATCTTTGAAGTAACTTTGAAACTATATCCACTCCAACTGTCATTGTAGGAATATGCTTTCTCTTCTTCTCCACTACTTTTTTCATCCATCCTGGGGAGGATACTACCAGACTAGAATCTTAATTTCCACTAATAGTTTCTTTAGCAGCATTAGGAGTGATAAGTGGATTATCAACCAGAGGTAGAAGAGAGGGAAATTCAAATTCAGAAAAAGAAGGAAATATATTATCTTCAATGATCTGTCTAAAGATAGCTTCAGAATCTACAACCATAAGTTTTCCTTGATTGGTATTCTTCTTAGGGGTAGGAGAAAGCACACTGTATTTCTCACAGATGCTCTTCAACTTGATTGTTTCTTCTAGCCTAAGATCATCACCTCCTAATTGAGAATTTTCACTAGAGGACCTCGAAGAGGGTTTCCCCAATTATACACTTGCACTAGATGCTTGTGTAGACCCTTGTTCATTCTTTTGTGATGACTTAGGCTCCTGAATAGGACCAAGAACTTGATGCCATTTCTCATCCAACCAGTCTTGGGTTCTTTTAAGCACTCGGGCAACATGCACCCTCATATTTGAAATTTCACTTTGGCTCCAATCAACCCTAGGGATTTATCTAGAAATTTTTCATATGTAGGATCTATGATTTTTGAATCCTCAGCTACATTTTCAAGAATGTGAAATGATAGACCAAAATATTGTATTTTTTTTAGCATTAGCCTCATATAATCTTTTCTCAAAAATTCCTTCTCATTGACACAATCTTCCCATAAATCTTTGATAGATGGTTGATGCTGATATAAGTGGCCTCCATAGATATTATGCTTCACAAAACCCTTATTGTCAAAATTAGCTCTAATAGATAGATTATTGAGGTTATATTCCATGAGAATTCCTTTAGCTCCCTTGGCCATCTAGTTTTTTTTGCACACAAAAGAAGGGTTCTTCAATGGGAAGGCATACCCTCATTTCCCCATGTTCGTATACTTAATATTAACCATGGCTATTTGTCAAAAAAATTATAAAAAATATTAGTAAATCTTTAGGATACCAAGGTAATTTAAATGGGGCTTTCTTAAAATTCCCTATTCTTAGATAGGAAAGCTTATCAAATTGGATATAAAAACTCTAAAATTTTGATATAAGAGAAATCGATTTAGGGGAAAGGCACATGTCTAGATTTCCATATAGCTTCCTCACAACCTCAATTAAAAATGCATCATTAACATGAAAAAAATACCCATTCCAAATTATTTAGTGAACTGAGGAAAGTGTTTATACACAGGAATATCAGAAGTTGGGGTTCCTTATGGCTCCAAACCAAGCCACAAGGACCTTGACTACCTACAATGTACATTAGGCAAGAACACATACAAAAAGTAATAGTCTTATGGAAATTAATTAATTTCGCATTCAAATGAAAGAAAATAACTTCAACCCAGCCAATGAAAATGTTCTCATCATAGACTATCAAGATAAATTGGAACATACAATCCTCAAATAACTCAACTTGTGGATTCCCAACAACATGGTGAAATAAAGCAATAGGATTTGTAATTTCTCCCTTAAAATGTAATATTTTGAGTTTGCTCGGTAGTTGTGACTTACCTTTCTTTTAGACTTCAATCAAGTTTTGGCTATGGAGTTCTTACACCAGTCCTTATTCGCTTTGAAAAATTCACTTGCCACTGCGACAGACATGTCTTCTACAGGTTCCCTTTCTAGAATCCTAAACATGTGAGAAATGTCTTTAGGAGAATTTTTTGCAATTACAGTTTCGTTTGTGGCTTTAATTTTCCATGTCAATAGAATGTACCTTCTCACACATGCACTTATCAGGTCCACACTCAACACAACTTTTGGAAACCCTCCAGCTTGAGCTAGCCTGCTTTCTAAGAGTTTTATAACTAGCTCAAACTTGTGGTCCCTCTCCAGACATGCCCAAATTTCATCCAAATTAAAAGGTCAGAGCATTGTATCCCTTATGCTGACCCAACATTCACTCTGCATGAGCATAAATTCACAGAGAATGAATCTCTACACATGAGATTCTAAAAAGTATTGGCCTTGGCAAAGAACGAGAATGTAGGCTAAAATTCTGAGTAAAAAGAATGTTTACACTTGAGAAGCATGGCCTTGGCAAAGAATGAGAATGCAGCCTAAATGTCTAAGTAAAAATTTTCCACCCACTTATGTCATTATTTTTGATAGGATGTACTTTAAATTTGACATTACATTTCATACCTCAAAAAGATAGCATTTAAACCTGCACGCTTTTGGAAATTCCTAAAAAGACAACTCAGGTTTATTTTGTATATAGCATTCAATGAGATGTCAGATGATGGCACCTTTGAAAGGAAAGATAAGTACATCATGTCAACTGGTCACTAAAACTTGGAACCTCAAAACCAAAGTTTGAAGCTTCAATTTTTTTGAAACCTTTGACCCAGCAACTAAATCCACAAACCGTAACTCAGAGGTTACGTATGCATGAACTTAAGTTACTCAACAAAGTGAACCAAGTTGGGGAATCAAGTAGTTATGAAAATTTAGAACTCTACAACAATGCGACATGTCACATGGTTATAAAACTTAGAGGCCCAGCGACTAAGCTTGCTTTTCTCCCTTATTATTTATGATATAAATAATAAAAATGTGTTTTAATTTTTTTTTAATTTTTAACCATTAATGCACTCAGATTATCAAGGCCTTTATAAAATAAATTACAATGTCACATTAATAGTAGAATTGTTAATAACACTAAGCACAATAACACTTAATGTTGCAATCACAATGGACTTAATAAAAAGAATTACAATGTCACATTAATAGCACAACCATTAATAGCATAATAGCACTCAATGTTGCAAAGGAATTACATGGTCAAATTAATAGCACAACCATTTACTTTATTACAACTGAATTACAATGTCACATTATTACATAGTACAAATAAAAATGTAAGTGCAAGCACCAAGCTTTTGTTGGATCATTGGTGAAAATGTAAATGTAATACATGTGTATTGCTTTATGCTTTACTTTTAAATCTGCATGCAATTATTTATTTTTTTCTAGGTAAAACACTACTAGGGGTAGTACCCTGTATTGATTATCAAAAAAGGATAACATGAGTTTCTATTTTTCAAAAATCCACCCTGAAGGCCTTTTCTATCAAGTGACTTGATCAGCTAGCCCACCTAGATATTCATGCATTACATAATTCATTACAAAATTGGCCTAAATTTCAATACAGGAACACAAAGACTCGAGACTGACTCAATTACCCTATTACTATTATTATTGCTATTCAACAACAAAAATATGAAATCATACCCAACTAGACTTTATGATTCATCATCATCATCCTCTGACTCTATGTGTTTTAGGTATGCCTTGCAATTTGCAATCACTGGGTAGTCTACTCCACATTTCTGGTGTGTTGGGCTTTAGGCCTTTTCCTTTGGGTCCCTAGGATCATTCACAAGAAATTCTTCCCCATCTCCATGTTCCCAATCATCATCATCACCTACTACAATTTTCTCTACTAGAAAATTTTCCTTTATGTATCTCATTGCCCACCCACATGGAGAATGGTTGTCAGCTTTGCTACCCTGAGGAGAAAGAAAATTCTATAGTCCCTTTCAGCCCACAAATTTTCAAATCCTTTCTAGTTGATGGTTTAGACCAAAGGAAACTTCATTACCTCTCTCCCTCTCATCCGCATCATGTAGTAGTTCTGTGGCATAGGAATTTTCCTATTCTCATCCACATTATCTAGTGTCACATCAATGTTGGCTAGCCATGCATGCACGAAGACCATTTGGGTCAATTTTTTGCTTATCTCTTTTGATACTCCCATATGCAAAAGGACTGCTAAGAATATTTTTGGAATCTTCATATTTTATCTAGCTTTGTGATAAGCCTTCATAAATTCTAGCCCAACCACCTGCTTGGTTGCCTAGATAATGAGTGGATGGGTCAAATTCATTAGCCCCTATAGTCACTTATCGGTTATTTCCCCTTTCGAGGTCTATTGTTGCTTTTGTATGTCTAACACAAGCGATGTTTCCATTTTACTCCTTGTCCACAACTCACCTTTCTAGAATTTTCTACCACTACTTCGAATTTTGCAAATGCAATGTGAGAAATGGCTACTTACTCCACCTTTTCATGCAATTATTTCATAGATAGATAATATTGAATTTATCAAAGGAAAAAAAAATTGATTTGAATAGATTTATAGAAACTGAACTTAGAAAATAACTCTTTGATGGCAACTTTCTTTTTTCATTTGTATTGCTTTATATTTTACTTTTAAATTTGCATGCAATTATTTCATAAATAGATAATAATTAATTTCTCAAAAAAAATAAAATGATTTGAATAGATTCATAGACACTGAACTCAAAAAATAACTCTTTACTGTAAATTTATAACCATTAATTTTATTACAACCGAATTACAATTTCACATTATTACTATCACTATTACTAACCCTATTTAATAAATTATGGGCCACTAGTGCTGCTACCAGCCTGATTTGTACAAACCAAAAAACCAACATAGTTAATTTGTGTATCTTAAACCTTACATATATAATTAAAAATTAAAATTTTTAATTTGATTGATGTCTAGCTACATGCAAATTGTACCTCAATCTAACAAGCTGTCAAAATCACTAAACTCTAGTCAACACTACCAGTGCCACTCAAACGATATGAAATCATTACAAATTTTGTTTCATTAAAGCTATGAGTTATCCAATAAATCACTTTAGATGTTCAAAACTAAAAGATTGAGAATTTCAATTAAATGAAATTATGTAATATGTCAAGGCAATGAAAAGAGAGAAATAAGCCTTGATCTCGCCATGTGTCTACATCTAATGGTTCTAGTGTTATTCTAGAGGTTTCAATTCACAAGTCTACTGCTTTAGAGATTTACTTCTAGAATGCAACTACATATATCCATCAAAAATTCATTGAATGGTCATGGTTGTATTGATTTTCTTTTATATCCTTTGTGTAAAACATTCTTAAGTTTTAAAGCCTTGGTCCTTAGTTCTTCGTAGGTGGACCCTTTTTTGAAACAAAGTTTCTACACATGCATATTTCTGTCACTTAAGTTCTTCTATCACTCATCACCAAAATCCAACCCATTGGGTTCATTACCATGATGATGAGCGTTGATCTCCCCATTTGTTCGCATCTAACGGTTCTAGTGTAATTTGAAAGGTTTCAATTCACAAATTTACTACTTGAGAGATATACTTCTGGAATGCAACTATACCCATCCATCAAAAATTCATCGAATGGTAGTGGTCCATAATGTCACGTGGCTGCTAAAACTTGGAACCTTAGAACCAAACTTAGAAGTTTCAAAGTTGTAAAAAATTCCAACCCACCCACTACATAGATGACCAAGAAAGACTTGCAACTAAGGTTAGGAAAAGCAAGAAAACCTTGACTTTGCAGAATTAAGATAGGAAAGGTGGCAAGGACGGTGCATTTATTAAGTGAAGATCGTGGGAAGATTTTAGCAAGTGAACATGACTAAGGATCTATGGGTAATTAAGATTGGTACGTGTGGAGTTTGGAAAAGTTTTACCTCTCAGGCCTCAGCTAAGCCTATAATTTGACGGCCACCCCTACCTTTCATATGAAAATTTTGTGATGGTTTTATTCATTTAAAGGCCTCTCACTTTATGTTTTATTAAAAAATTTAACATTAAAAAAATATGTAATTTATATTTTTTTATATAAAATCTTTAATATTAAAATATTATTGATTTTATTAATCATACATATTAAATAAATGCTATAAAAAAAATGTTATTGAAATTTTTTTATAGTTTAATCCTTAAATTCATCTATCTAAAAACATAAATTATTTGTAAAAGGAAAATAAAATTTTAACATGCTCACCAATAAAACCAAATGTTGTATTATCTTGAAAAAAATCAAAACTAAGAATCACTATAAACAAGATGCTATAAAAAAATGTTGTTGAATAAATTGTATATATTAATATAAAGTGAAATTAGAAAGAATTATTCCAATTCTAAACCAATTTATATTTTTATCATAAACATTATTATATACTTTAGATTTATCTTCATCCATCAACTACCAAAAATTATTCCAATTTTAAACTAATGCTATAAAATATACTTTAGAAAGAATTATTCCAATTCTAAACTAATGCTAAAAAATATACTTTAGATTTATGTTCATCCATCAACTACCAGAAAAAATAATTAATCAACACAGTTTCCATTTCCAACATATCAAATTATCCCCAATCATACCCTCCTAAAATCTACCCTTCCAACCATTGTTCGTGCCCCAAGGTGTTTTACAATTACAATGTAAATCCAAGCATAACCCAAAAAAAAATCATAGACAAGATTTAGTGCAGTAATCTAATTTTTCTTTCAAAACTTGTACTACTCAAATGCCTTCGATGAATTACCCATCTCCGATGGCTCTATCTCCATTAACGACTTCATCTTCTTCCTCAAACATAGACCCTTCTTTTCACTCATCTTTTCTCTAGTGATATCTTTGAGATTCTCTATGACCTCCTTGACCTCCATTAGCTCGACGTAGATTTTGGGTGCTTGCCACCCACGCTCCGCACCTTCTCACCAAAAAAAATTGGTGTGTCCTTCTTGCCATGTGATAAAAGAAATGATTTAAATCCATGAGCTCTGGGTCTCCACCATCCATGCCTTCAACCTTAACAAGCCCCACTCCTAGTATCGCCAGTTCTAGAATGCCTTCCATATCCTCTAAAAAAAATTTATGAACTAGAGTTTTCATGACTTTCCTCACTACATCCATTGGCTCTCCTAAGTCTAGACCCCAAGCCATGAACAACAAATAAATATCCATATTTTTCCTGTATTTGTGCTTTAATTTTTCAAAGCCATTACCCAAAATAAATTGGACTGCTTGTGCCACCTGCACACCCTTGAAGAGAAATAAACATTGTAGCCACTTCACATATGCTTCTCCAACAAAAGGGTCCGGCTTCCTCCATGATGTCAAAGTGAAACTGGCCTCCATTGTTTCTTTGGTTCACTAGCTTCCAAATAACCACCCACTGTCAACTGGCTACATGAGATGTGTCTTTAATACATCTCAATTTTCCAGCCATCTCCATCAATGTTGATTACGAAACGTATGTCTAGCACTGACAAGAAACCTTCATAAATGTTTCACTTTTTAAGAAAAATTTTGTGCCTCATTCACTTACTAAAATATGTTTAATTCACCAATGTTTTTTTCTTAATAATTTGAAAATATGTTTAATTCACCAATGAATTTTATTTTTTAGTTTGAAAAAAAAATTTAATCGCTAACAAAATTATTTTTTCTGGTTTGAAAACAAGTTTAATTCGCCAATCAAAATATTTTATTAGTTTGAAAACAGATTTTAATCACCAATGGAAAAAATTTAGTGGTTTTCAAAAAATTGCATTTTGCTAGGATTTTCCATAGACTTCTAACAATTAGAAAATATTTGCCAATGGACAATTTTTTTTTTCACGAAAAATGGAAAAATTTGCCACTAAAAAATTTAATATTTTTACTAGGAAGCATACAAGATTCACCAGGATTTTACACCTTCATCAAGGGGAAGTGGGGGGGGGAGGATTCTTAAAATTTTCCCTAATTTAAATCATCATTAATAGGTCCCTAAGATCCTTTATTTAATATCTCAAGGCTTATTTCAACTAAAAACCTAACAAAATCCACAAAAGCATCAAAATTTCTAACCCAACTCAAAAATATAGGGTGGGACACATACACCACTTCTAGCATATGAGTCCCTCTAGTTGGGACCCATAAATTAGGAGAGGTGTATAAGTCCCATTTGGGGCCATTTTGGGGTATGAGTATGAAATCCAAGTTTTTAATTCAAATTTTTGGTTGATGTTGGCTTTTGAGATACAAATAATGGTAAATTAGTTGTAATGCCTATATAAAGAAGCTCTTAAAGTCATTTGTCATCTAAGCAACAATCTAGAAAAGCAATTTCAAGAGCGAAGCATTTTAGAACATTCAAGCATTCTTCACAAGAGAATTCAAGAACAAGTAATCAACAAAGTGGAAGCCTTGGAGCAACATTATTATGTTTTTGTAGGTCTTAAATCTCACTTTCATTCAATATCTAGCATTTTCAAGGGTTTATTATGGTTTCCTATGGTGAATCATGATGGATTCTAGGTTGGGGAGATGCAACTAGCTATCAAGGCAATCCTAATGACTTATTTCCTAAGTGATTCTATCCTACATTATCAGTCTAAATTTAGCTTAAGGAAAGTAAAATCATTATTAGGGCTCATTTGGCATGATTAGAGATCTCTCAAAGTGATTAATTCATCTTCATGCTTCATTCATGCATCTCATTTTAGCACAATAGAATAGGGATGCATTGCATTTTAGATTTCCTAATCATAGATGCACTTAAGGTTAGGGTTTTTGTTCCTATTCACATTCATGATTCATTTTTTGTATCAAGTTTTAATTACCAAACTAGGGGTTTGATTGAGGAAAACCCCCCATAAGAAAATAAAGTCTATATTCTATTTTATAGGTCTTCTCAAAGGTTTGGATCCAAAAATTAGTTTAATAAGGAAGAGTGGAGATTGGAGCAAAATATGAACTCTAAATTCTTAAAAAAATTGAAAGGGACTAATACACCAGAAGTGGTGCATGAGTCCCTCTATAGGAAATTTTTTTAGATTTTTGTAGACCTTGAATCTACATTGTCAAAAACTTGTTCCTGCCCAAAAACCCTAATCTAGGACTAAATTGCATAGTCTAGCATATGAGTCCTAGTCAAATTTAAAATCTATTTTTTTTAGCATTTTAGAGCTTCTCCCAGTCCTCTTCAGGTTTCCAGTGCACACCTTTCATCCCTCAGTTTTTTAAATTTTGTTTTACATGCATTTTTAAGTCATTTACTAAAGTATTGCATTGCATTAGGTTTTAGCATTATATCTTGTATTTCATTATTCTTTCCAAGCCCTATCTTTGTGGTGAACCCCTCTTTAGCTTATAATCAGACCCTAGGACAACCCTATTGCAATATCTCTTTCTCCTTTGTGTACTTTAGATTGAGATCTCTAGGGTTTTCCTTCAATGAATGATTGTGAAATGTGTTGTTCTATGTCCTAAACCATCAAGCAAACCATTTCCATTTCTTCATGTTGGTGAAACTACATTTAAAAAATCTTAATTCTGACTTAGAGTGCATTATCATCTTAGATCTTGATTGCATTAACATTGCATTAGGGTTTGCACTAGTTAATTGGCATTCTAGGGTTCCTAAATTTTGTATTAGTGCAAGTGTGCATATAAGTTGCATTTTTGCATCTTGCATCATTGAAAATCATCTAAAATCTACATTTGCATTTAGTCTATAAATTATACAAACTAAAAATAATAAAAATCACTTAAAATTGTCTAAAAAATTATGAAAAAACCTGCACTGGGACTCTTACGCCCCTCTGGGTGATTTAGTCCTAGTGCATACTTTTAACTACATTTTCCAAATTTTTTTTTTAAAAAATTGAGCTTTTGTTTGCTAGTCATAAATTTTTGTTTCAATTAGTAGAGTTTCTATTACATTCAAATCATTAGAGTCAGCATAGTTTACATTCATTGTAATTGTGGATAGAATTAGATTCATGTACTTTTCATTTTCAGCATTAGTTAATAGTTTAATTAGATTAGATTACATTTTGCATTCGTTAGAAAAGAAAACCAAAAACACCTATAAACTGATGAACCACTTGGATAAATCATTGTTATTTGACTATGTTAAATCTCTTTTTCCAAGTTAACCTAACCCTCAAGACTTTTAGTAGTGATGACTTTGACATGTTGGATGAAGCCCTTGAGGATTTCATCTCACAAGGTTCATCCACTAAGGCTTGTCATGAAAAACTAAAACCAAGATAAGTTAATGTGATTCAACCTCAACTTATACTTTACCTCCACCTTCACACAAACCTCAAACTCAAAAAAATTGTTTACACCCTTGAACCACCTAAAAACAATGTCTTGGAGAAATCAAGTCATAATAAAATTTCTCATACATATAACACTAGAAACAATCTACAACCAAAACAACTATCTACAACACATTTACCTTTTCCTAATCCCATCTTTCCTAGCACTCCCTATTTACCCTCGCATAGTGGGAAGGAGTATGATCTTGTTGAACAACCTAAGAATACTATTGCAAAGATATCCCTATGGGACTTAATTCAAAACTCACCTAATTATCACACTATCCTTCAAACATCCTTGCAACAAGTTGTGATCCCCTCTGATACAAATGCAAGTGATGTAGTGGCTCTAATTCAAGTAATGAATATAGTTAATGTAGACATTACTTTTCACAAACATGAGATACCTCCCTTGGAGATGAGAAAGAAACATGATTCCTTCATGATAATAGTTAGATTAACTAGAATGAGAATAAAAATAACCCTTGTTGATAATAGCTCTACTGTTAATGTGTGCAATGCAAATCTTCTAGATAGACTTGACATGGATAAATAAAAAATTGAACCTAATTCATTATCAATTCAAGGATTTGACAATGTAGGAAAGAAATCACTTGGTGTGATTACTTTACCTATTATAGTTGGAAAGGATACCTTACAAACTCCTATTCATGTTATGCCTCATCACCTTTCATATAATCTTCTTTTAGGAAGTCCATGGATTCATGAGATGCATGTGGTGCCTTGGACTCTTCATCATATCATGAAGTATGTCTATAACAATAAAGTATACCAAGTTGAGATAGACCTTGAGCCAAAAAAATTCTTACAAGTTGAAAAAGGAATCAAAAGTCCTCTAAACACATTAATTCCAACATCGAACATAGAACTTATGAAAGAAGAGGAAAAAGAGATGGAAACAATATCAAAATTATTGGATTATGATTGGGGTTCCCTAGAATTCACATGCTCATTTATGGGAGAATACATAATCACAAGTAAATAAGATGAAAAGAAAAAAAAAACAATGGTGATGTCAATGCACAATTTAGAAGAAAATTCACAAGCATTTAACTCATCTACTCTAGAAGATGACACAAGCTATACGACAAACTTCAATGAGATAGATTATCAACAACCACCAAACTTGAAAGAAATGGAAAGACTTTATGAAAATGGCCACGAGTTCATGAAACAACTTGGTTATATTGGAAAAGGATGTGAAAAAAAAGAACAAGGAATTCATGTTCCTATAGAACCTAATACACAAGAAACAAAAAGTGGTTTGGGATATTTCCATTCTAAGATAACGAAAGCAATGAAAAGACCCTCGCTAAACATCAACACCATCATGTGTAATCCTCAGACAATTCTCACCTTGAAGCATCCAAAATTGATTGATACAACTTGTGAAGGATCATTGGAGTTTTTTGAAGATGATGAAGCCTTGAAAGAATTTCTAGGAGTTTATCAAAAAAAAATTTACTCCTAAGAAGAAATGGGTTACATGTAGTATGATTAGTACCAAGAAAAATGATGGAGAAGAGGAAATTAATGAGAGACAAGAATAGAGAAGAATAAAATTCTGAATTTCCAAAAAACATACACTTCCTTTGGGAGATACCATAGACATACCAATGGATATTAACAATGAAGAAAAAGTGATTAAGATAGGAAATTTCCTTGATGATGAACAATAATAGGACCATGCAACTTTACTTCATGACTTTCCCCAACTATTTACTTGGACTTATTTGAATATGTTGGGAATTGAATCTAACATTGTGAAACACAATAGTCCTCACTGAAAATGCTAAATCTATTAGACAAAATATTTGAAAGATGAACCCTAAGATATCTTTCTTGGTTAAGGTTGATATTGAGAAGCTCCTTGAAGCTGGTTTTATATGATGTATAGATTATTCTCCTTAGATCTCAAACATTTTCGTAGTCACGAAACCTCACAATTGTATTAAGATGTGCATGGACTATCATGATTTGAATAAATCAACTTAAAATATGACTTTCCCCTTCTTAATATCAACATTATAGTAGATTGAACTGTGGAACATGTTGTGTTGTCATTTATGGATGGATTTTTTAGATATAATAAAATCTTTATTAACCCTCCAGATCAATAGAAAACAACATTTACAACAACTTGGGAAACATTTTGTTGGGTTGTGATGTTTTTTGGATTAAAGAATGTAGGTGTAACATATCAACAAACTATGACATTGATATTTCATGATTACATACATAAGATTTTAGAAGATTATGTTGATGATATTCTAGCCAAATCTTTGACTCATCAAGACAATACAAATATCCTATGAAATAACTTTGAGTGAATGTGAATAAAATATGAGATTGAATCTAAAAGAGTCTATCTTTGGTGTAGATAGTGGAAAACTTTAGGTTTTATCGTATCTCATAGAGGCATTGAGGTGGACATAAAGAAAAATGATGCTATATTTAATATGCCACCTCCCAAAAATATTTCTCAATTATGCACTCTACAAGGAAGAATTCATGTTATCTGACATTTCATAGCATCTTTAGTAGATCAAATTTTACCATTTACACATCTACTTAAGAAATATGTTCAATTTAATTGGAATGAGGTTTGCAAATAGGATTTTGAGATTTTGAGATATTATCTTGTTACTCCACCTATTTTACAACATGCTATGTAGAAAAAACCATTTAACCTTTATACAAGAGATCAACCCATTCTCTTGGAGCTTTATTGGCTCAACAAGGCAAAAATGGTAAAGAAAATCTTGTTTATTACATTATCCAAAATTTGATTTTTTATGAGAAATGATACACAATGATAGAGAAATAATATTTGGCTCTTGTATTTTCTACAAGTAAACTAAGACATTACTTACTGAATGATGAAATACACATGATGAAAAAATTTGATCCTTTAAGACATTTTCACTAAAATATAATTATTAAGTTGATTAACTAAGTGGGTGATGTTTTTAACTAAGTTTGACCTTAAATTTGTTACACAAAAAGAAATTAAAGGTCAAGCCTTGACTGACAAACTGGATGAGACTCACTCTCCTTTAGTGTTACCCAATAACGATCCATTCCCTAATGATAATGTGTTGACAATTGAAACTAATACATAGGAGTTATATTTTGATGGATATAACTGTACAACTAGCTCCAACGTGGGGGTTATAATAATACTTCCTGCGAGAAAGCCTATTCCCTTATCTTATTTCTTAAACTTCTTATGTACAAAAACCATTGTCGAGTATGAAGTATTGCTCACTAGGTTGCGTGTGGCTTTAATTATGGGAGTTTGAGACATTAAGATATTCAATGATTCACAATTGGTTATTAAGCAAATAAATGTGACATATCAAGTGAAGCATGAAAAATGATCAAAATACAAGGATCTTATAGTGACTTTGTTAGACAAGTTTGATTCGTACACCATTGATAACATCCCATGAAAGGATAATCGACATGTGGATGTGATGACAAGTGTAGCTTCTCTGGTATCTCCTCAAGATCCTTCAAAAGAATTCACATTAATTGTGCATATAGTTTTGAAACCATCAATAAAATCCAATGCTGAAGAAGTATTAACAATAACATGGAAGACTTGAGTGAATGGTACTTTATGATTTTTAATTATTTAAAAGATGGTGTACTTTTCCTGAGCTGACAACTAAGAACACTTGATTTCACCTTCGAAAACTTGTGTCTAAGTATATAATTCTTGTTGATGTGTTGTATCAAAGGTCACTTGATGGTCCCTTACTTAGATGCCTTAAAAAATCCAAAATCCACATAGCACTTGAACAAGCTCATGCAAGTGCTTGTGGTGGTCACTTTGGAGGAAGAACATTAGTCCAAAATCTAATCTGCATAGGATATTATTGGAGACATAAGGAACAAGATTACTTTGCATATGTTAAAAGATGTCACAAATTTCAAGAACATAGCAATTTGATCCATGCTCTTACATTTGATCTTTGTGCTCAATTTCCTATTTCACCCTTTGTGGTTTGGGGTTTGGATCTCATTGGAAAAATATCACCACCTTGCTCCATTGAACATGCATTCATAATCACTATGAAATACCACTTCACGAAGTGGGTAGAAGCAATTCCCCTTCATTCAACAATTGTCGATTTGATATGTCATTTCATATTGGAACACATTATTGCATGCTTTGGACTTCCTTCTACATTAGTTTTAGACAATGGGACACCATTTAAGAATAATGACATGAAGAAGTTCTTAGAAATATTTAGAATAGAACATCACTTTTCAACACCCTACAACCCACAATCTAATGGTCAAGCCAAATCAACTAAGATAACCCTTGAACAAATCTTAAAGAAAACCATTAGCAAACAAAATAAGGATTGGTGCAGGCAATTAAAGTATGTGTTATTGGCCTATTTCATGAATGTTATATTATCCATGGGGACTACACCTTATAGCCTCATCTATGACACTAAGGAAATAATTCCTTTGGAGTTAGAGATTCCTATATTAAGGATTGATCTTAAAGGAATTATTAATGATAATGCTTATAAAGAACAATGATTACGTTAGCTTGAAATTCTTAACAAATAGCGAATTAATGCTCATGAGCACCATTAGGCTTACTCTAGGAGAAAGCAGTGTAGTTATAATGATAGTGTTATCCATCGATAATTTAATAGAGGTGATTTTGTGTTATGTGAGAATCAATGTAATGCCAATGTTGACCAAACTGAAAATGGAAAATTCAGTCCTAATTGGTTTGGACCTTATATAATTAATGAAATTTATGGGTCTAGAGCATACACATTAATGGAAATGGATGATACACCTCTTAATGAGCCTATTAATGCTACATATCTATGTTAATATTATGTTTAATCTTATTGAGATGTGTGGATGATAAAGAATTAGTGTTAGAGTTAGTAGATAACATTCTATATCCTTTCACATTGCTTTGTTCTTGACAAACAATTAATTGTGTGTTTTGAATGCTAATGTAATTATTTAAACTAACTTTTAGGTGATTACTTTAGGTTTCACGCTATTCAAGCTCATCTTGTGTGTTAATTTATATTAGATCCTTACATGCATTTAATGTTCTTTAATTAGATCATAAGCATTTTTAAGATAGCATCACATATGTAATCACAATGTCGCATCTAAGACAAACTAAAATAATTAGATCACATAAAGAAAGTTAAATCATGAAGATATTTATTAAATATTCTTATAAAATATTATTTGAGAAATCACATTTACATAAACACCAAATGATCATATATATATCAAAATTTTAAGTACATGTCATAAAATATATAAAACTATGGTCTATGACTTCTACATCCCTCAAGATCTAGTGTGCACATCTGTCTAAAGATAGTTTGTCAAGAGACAATGGTATGTAATCATGAGAGTGAATTGATAAGAGAATCTAATACATAATGTAGACCATTTTCTTGTACAATGGTCTCTTGGTGCTCCTCTGCTAGGTGGTCTCTCTCTTCCTATAGCCTGGCTACCTTTGCATGGATTCTCTCGACCTTCGCTAGACCTCAAGATGACCGGATCTCCTTATAGGCAACCTCTGTCATTTTGTGTGCCTAGTAGTACCCTCATACGCTACTCTTAGTCTAACATAATGCTCGAACAACTCTTCATCCTACTCCATAATGGGTGGGGGCATGTAGTTTGTAGCATCATCTTTGAGAATGGGGGCCACTATCTCGATAGTGACTTGTCAGTAGATGTCCTGTAAATCTCTCACAACACCTATAAGATATAAATTATAAATCTAATCAGTATATAGCATGATATATATATAGATATGAATTTAATTAAAATCATAATCATAATCATAAATAAAATTTCATCACCTAGGTCTCCATCTACTTGTGTAAAGACAACCTCATCCTATGTAGGAAGCAGGGAAGATGTGCTAACCTCTCTATGCTCATGGGTGTTTGCATGTGTGGCAGTTTCCAACTATGCCCTAATAACACAAATTGGAGATGGATCTCTCCATTTATGGGTATTTGGACCCTTGTCTATTGTATCATTGCCCTCACTCATTAGCTCCTACTCCTCCTCCTTGACCTTCTCCTCTCCCTCATAATTAGGGTCTGTTACTGAGTTGTACTCCTCATATATCTCATATGTGAATAGGTCAACAACCATGAGACATGTATCCTCACCTATATCCTCCTCATCTCTCTGATGTAGGAGTGGTCCTACATAGCCCATCAGCTCATCCATGGGGAACATTGGAGTTGGTATGAATGCTACTATCCACCACTCCTCATATCTGTCTATAGTATTGAATCATCAACTTTGGAGATTTGGGGCATGTCATGGTCACTATCATCTAAGTTACTGAAGATTACATCATCATAGGTGAATTGTCTAATGTCTTCTCATCTCTACGCACTCTGTAATGGTTGCTTATAGAGGGGTCGTGCTACTAGCAATACCTAAATCTGACCAAACTGTTCCATGACACAATCATAATAGAAGGGTCGTACTACATAATCATGTCTTCCCATAAGCAATCCATCCCTCTACATCCTCAGCTATCGAGTCTCATCTGACCACTATTGTATAAGCTTGTAAGGTCTCCACATGATCAACTTTTGAATTAAGGTGGTCAAATTTGACTCTCAAATATAAAAGATCTCTAGGCTACCATGCCAGTCTCAGTGGATAACTAAAGGAACAAGGGTACCAAATGACAAATATTGAAGGGAATCCTATCAGTCTAGTGCATGTGATATGCTCCAGATGCCATACCTGTAGAAGTGTACAATGCACCATACTGTCCACCTCATGATATGAAAACCTCTTGAGATCATAATCTAAATGTTCTAAGATGCTTCAATCCTAGGCATATATTTTGTTGTGGTGCTTCATCCATCTAATCATGTGGATTAAGCCTCCATCTAGGTGTGCTCCTTGGCTATTAAGGATGAGTACTAACACTACTATAAAAATCATAATCTACCTCAAGAGTGAATATCACGCATAAAGTAGCCATGATAGCTCAATTTGTGGCCCAATAATCTCCTCTCAAATCAGTCCATTCAAGTAGTATACCATATCAGCTTGCATCAGTAAATATGACCACTCCCCTACAAAGCGCATGGTCTCACCATATATAGGAACCTGAAGGATGTGATGAACACTCTCCAAGGTGATGGTAATCTCACCCGTAGGTAGGTGAAAGTTGCAAGTGTGATCATTCCACCTCTGAGGTAACTCCATTAGCATGGCATTATGGTACCTCATGGGAGGCATGAGGTATGCCCAGTAGATACTGTAGACACGTAAAATATACATGCATCTAATCCAGAATCACTAATGCCATTTCATCCTTAATCATTCCTTTATTAACCACTTTAATCAAATAATCTTTAATACCTAATTAAAATTCATCATATTTCCTCTTTTAATCAATCTTTATTTAATTAGATAAATCAACTTTATCTAATTAAATATATCATTCTATTTGAATAAATCATATTCTTCTCTTTAATTAAACCAAACAAATTTTTATTTAATTAATCTCCTAAATTTCCTTCACTTAACTGAATAAATCCAAATATTTAATTAAATCTCTATCTTCTCATTTAATTTAGGGTATGTGCAAGATCATGATGGGCCAAAAAGTAGCAATACGATGGGTATGTGGCTAATGAATTTTTTTTACCCAAAATTGATGAAACAAAAAGGGTTTTTCAAGGAGATTCTCAACTTTCCACCAATATAAATTATTCTTTACTTTGAATTTAAAAGGTAATTATTATTCATTTTATATTCAAATTACAACTAAACTCCTAATTGATAGGCTGATTGAAAAACATGTATAGCTTTCAAATGGTATCAAATTGTTTGAATCCAAAACATGCTTCACATAATATAGGATTAAAATAAGAAAAAATGAATTTCATGAAGTTTTGACCAAGTTAAGGTAGTCAAACATACGAGTTTTTATATTTTTTAAAAGTTGTAATAAAAAATTCATAATTAATTATTTTCTTGGAAACAAATTACACAAAAATATGCATCACATTAGGACATGAGTCCTCTACTTATATCTAAAATCTTATAACAAAATATTATCATTTTATTGCGGTTAGGGTGGTCACACAGACACTTACTTTTTATTTTTTCCTTGAAATTTAAGTACTACTACATTGAAATTTCATTTTTTACCAAACAAATTCTTTTTCTTTAAACAAACCTAGTAGTTTAGAAACTAAATTCAATTTTCTATAGATTCTATTCTTACATATTTTTGAAATCATATAGATAATTTATTCAAATTTTTACATTAGTTGCCTAACTTTGATTTTTCTAAATTTTTTGCCACTTAAGGGCTTATTTTTTCCATGATGATCCTGCACATACCCTTTAATTAAATCCAAATATTTAATTTGAATGTTACAATGAAATAAAATCCATTAAAATTAAACAAATCATGATTAACGCTAATCTAATCTACCAATTCTCTATATTTTGGAACTTGCACAATAAATCAAGTTATTTGATTTATTATTTCTTCTATTATCATTCAAAATGGCATCTTTAGGGAATATGCTTCAAATTTCAAAAAGTCCCTCCAAATGGATTTTTCCTCCAACATGGCATTAACTCCTCTTAAATTGTCTCTTACATGTCTCCCACTTGGCATTGAAGACTCTTTCTTCTCCCTCCAACAAGCCAACTTTCAAATTTGAAATTCCACCAAATATCATTTATTGTGCACATTCATCAAAATGTGCCCATCCTTTATCCATTCACATCTTGACAAGTGGAATTTGGGCATTGGATGTTGAATTATCCCACATTCCTCCTATCTTCATTCTTTTATCCTTCTATTCTATAAATGGAAGACTCTTCTATTGAGTTTGAGGACACAAAACTTATGCAAGCTCATTATCAACACAAGCATCATTTTCATTTCATCACAACTCATCATCTTCAAGGCATTTCAATCATCAAGCATATCAAGGATTGGGAAAGGGCTACTTTGCACATCAAAGTAGAACTAATCCACTATGAGATAAGGGTTTGACATGCTTCATATGTTTTATTTAGTTTTATTTTTTATTTTTAATCTTATTTGCATATGCGACGTGATCAAGTATTTCATAGGGATGTCTTATGTATTTTGTTTAGTTTGACTATCAATGTTAATAGTTGTTTGTTTGGAGAAAAATTAAAAAAAACATCCACATTTTGGCACCCACTCTCCTCTAGTGAAAACCAGTATGGTGGCGCTTTGGATAGGTGCCATGATGAAAACCTAGTAAATATGCATCATGTGTAGAATCTAGTATCTACATGTGCCACTTTAGGTGAAAGCATCTCATACCATCCATAATAAATCCATTCATCCATGAACCATTTTTCTAATCCATTTGCATATATCGTCCTCCATCTTCCAAGTTATCTTGATCTTGAAAAAGTTTGGTGCACAGTTTACACTTGCTTATGGAAAACATCTTGAAATGAGTCATTTCCATTGATCCTATCCTATCCAACATTAATCTGAGCCATGAAATATTATCCAAATGAATATTTTTTATTTGGGCACCTTATCTTATTGCAAGATAATCCATATCCATCCAACCCTACACCCATCCAAGCATCAAACCATGGCATTTCAAATATTGTTAGACATTGGATTAAAATATTTACATCTTTCTTCAAGAATAAATCTTGATCTATATCCTCCAACTTATGTGGTGATCCAAAAATTGGTGAACACGAAATCAAATTGGCCAAAGCATTTGTGAGCCAAAGTCCAAATCACTAGCCCATGGAATATTTTGACAAGAATATGTTCCTTATCAAGCTTTATATTTCATTAAACATCAATCCAAATAGTCAATATCAGTCGCATCTAATTAGCACTTCAACGCCACATCAAATCATTCAAACCAACTTTTGTTCCAAATCAAGCTTCAAAATCCTGATCAATCAAATCCAATCAATCCATCATCATTTTGGGATATCTTTCATAGTCCTTATGTTGCTTAACACTATCCTTGCATTGTTGTGTATCCTCAACAATGTTATAATCATCAATCCGGATCAATCAAATTCAATCAATCTCTCGTCATCTTGGGATATCCACACTAATCCTCATGTTTCTTAACACTATCCTTACATTTTTGTGTATCCTCAACAATCTTATCATCATCAATCCATCGATCCAATCAATCAACCCTCACTTGGTTTTCAATAAAATCCCAAACAGAGCACTAACATCATCGTACATATCCATATCCAAATCATCAAAATCATACAAAAATCCAAAACGTCCAAATCATATCAAAATTCAAAAATAAGTCAAAAATTTAGAAAATCATCAAAAACATGCTATCCAAACTATGTCATCTCTGAGCTTAAACGTATGCAAGGATAATCTTTGATTAGCCCCTGAGACACAAAATCCTAAAATCATTCATAAAATCTCCAAAAACCTAAAATCATTGGAAAATTAAATATCAAAAAATTTGTAAAATCTCAAAAATACCAAAAACAACCTCAAAACAATTCAAAAACATCAAAAACATCCAAATATTTGAAAAATTCCATCCATCTGTCTCATCTCGCTTGCACTTGCAATAAATATCCACTCATAATAAATCAATTGTCATCCTCAACCTTTGGAAAAATAGTCAGAAACAAGTCTAGCAGGTTAAAAGTGAAAAATTAAGTGTCAAAGTCTCAAGCCCAGGTCAGTAGGTAAACAAGTTGGTCAAGTCTTTGTGTCAATAGCCTATTATCCAATCAAATCCCAAATCATCATCCAATAACATCATCTCCTAGGATGTATCCTTCCTACAATGGACATCAAAATTAGGCATCACCATAGTTTAGTCTTGGCTAGCGGTATGAAGAGCATTAGCTTGTTTGTTTGCTTTATCTTTATTTTTTGACTTATCTTATTGCGATCATTTTAATGACTCTTGATGATGTCCCAAACGAAGGGATTTAAAGAGAAAGGAATGGGGCAACGATCATTATCTTTTTATCTGTTGTGCTTGTTGGATATTCTTGTAATATAACTTAGTCATGTGTGCTTTGCTTGATTTGTAGGGAGGGTGTTTTAGGTGTCTTGTTGATCACATAGGAAGGATTGCTTTTCTATGTTTTGGTTTGAGATATTTGAAATATCTGAACTATATTCTGAATAATTTTTCATATACTAGGTGTGAATAGGAGTACTCCTATTTGATTGATGATTCAAAGTCCATCACACTAGGTGCAACACCATCCTAGTTCTTTATACCTTGATGCATGGTGCTTATGTGTGTTATCAAACATAAGGTAAGTAGCCGTTTTAAACTCCCAATTCCTAATAAGCAAATCATCCATCTCTCATCATCATCTCTAATAAATTTGTCTTGTTTAATCCTCTTGTCGTCATCTCATTTCTTCTTTCTTCTCTCCATAGTAATATCACACCAAAATAGTTAATCATCATCGCCAATGCATCCATCCTACATCCACAAATTGTTAGCATGCTACATATCATTCACATGCATTTGGGTATGTGCAAGATCATGAATGGCCAAAAAGTGGCAATATGATGGGTATGTGTAGGATATGTGGCTGACGACTTTTTTTTACATAAAATTGATGAAACAAAAAGGGTTTTTAAAGGAGATTCTCAACGTTCCACCAATATAAATTATGCTTTACTTTGAATTTAATAATTCATTATTATTCATTTTCTATTTGAATTATGACTAAATTCCTGATTAATAGGCTGCTTAAAAAACATCTATAGCTTTCAAATAGTATCACATTTTTTGAATCTAAAACATGTGTCACATTCTATGCTTTGCATAATAGGTATGTGTAGGATTATCATAGAAAAAAATGCCCTTAAGTGGCAAAAAATTTAGAAAAAATAGAGTTAGGCAACTTGACGTAAAAATTTGAATAAGTTATCTATATTATTTCAAAAATATGCAAGAATATAATCTATATAAAATTGAATGTAGTTTATAAACTACTAGGTTGTTTTAAAAAAATAAAAAATCTATTTGGTCAAAATTTGAAATTTCAATGCAGTAGTACTTAAATCTTAGGGAAAAAATAAGAAGTGGGTGTCTGTCTGACCACCCTAACCACAATAAAATAATAATATTTTTTTATAATATTTTAGATATAAGTAAAAGACTCATGTCTCAATGTGATACATATTTTAGATACATATTATTTTGTAATTTTTTTCCAATTAAATAATTAATTATGATTTTTTTATTACAAATTTAAAAAAAATATAAAAAACTTGTATGTCTGACCACCTTAACTTAGTGAAAAATTCATGAAATTCAATTTTTTATTTTTTTAATCCTATAGTATGTGAAGCATAGAATGTGATGCATGTTTTGGATTCAAAAAATGTGATATCATTTGAAAGCTATAGATATTTTTCAATCATCCTATCAATCAAGACTTTAGTCATAATTCAAATAGAAAATGAATAATAATTACTTATTAAATTCAAATCAAAAAATAATTTATATTGGTGGAAAATTGATAATATCCTTTAAAAACCCTTTTCGTTTCATCAATTTTAGGTAAAAAAAAGTTGCCAGCCACATACCCATCATATTGCCACTTTTTTGCCCATCATGATCCTGCACATACCCTAGTATAATATTAAAAAGAAAAAGAAAAAATGAATTTCATGAAGTTTTGACCAAGTTAAGGTGGTCAGACATACTGTAAGTTTTTTATATTTTTTAAAAGTTGTAATAAAATATTCATAATTAGTTATTTACTTGGAAAAAATTATAAAAAAATATGCATCACATTGGGACATGAGTCCTCTACTTATATCTAAAATATTATAAAAAAAATATTATCATTTTATTATGGTTAGGACCTGGTCAGTCAGACACCTGCTTCTTATTTTTTCCCTGAAATTTAAGTACTATTGCATTGAACTTTTAAATTTTCACCAAATAGATTTTTTTTTTAAAATAAACATAGTAGTTTAGAAACTACATTCAATTTGCTACAAATTCTATTCTTACATATTTTTGAAATAATATACATAACTTATTCAAATTTTTATGTCAAGTTTCCTAACTCTAATTTTTCTAAATGTTTTGCCACTTAAGGGCCTATTTTTTCCACATGATGATCCTGCACATTCCCATTTTCATCATTGCATAATATAGATCTATTAGTCTAAGCATCTCATAAACCATAAATTTTCATATAACATCCATTTCATAACCATATAGGCGTCATTCATCTCATCCATCTCACATGCATTGCATCATCATTTTAAGTTGTTTATGATAATATAGATTGGTTATTCTAAGAATCTTAAAACCATCTCATTTGCATCATCATCATAACCATCCATACGTCCATCTTGAAGCTCTTTGTCATGATATTGACCCTCAAATTAAAATTTTTGCTTGACGTCTCGAGGGGCCAGTATACCAATATGCTTCTTTCCACTAGGGCATCCAAAAAATACAATTTTTTTTTTATCTCGACAATTTATTATTTGAACCAATGCAACAGATACATTGCTTCAAAGAGGGGGAAAATGTAGACATGTAAAATATACATGCATCTGATCTGGAATCACTAATTTCATTTCATCCTTAATCATCCCTCTACTAACAATTTTAATCAAATAATCTTTACTTGATTAAAATTCATCATATTTCCTCTTTTAATCAATCTTTATTTAATTAGATAAATTAGCTTTATCTAATAAAATATATCATTCTATTTGATTAAATCATATTATTCTCTTTAATTAAACAAATTAATTTTTTATTTAATTAATCTCCTAAAGTTCCTTCTCTTAATTGAATAAATCTAAATTTTTTAATTAAATCTCTATTTTCTCATTTAATTTAATTAAATCCAAATACTTAAGTTGAATGTCACAATCAACTAACCTCCATCAAAATTAATCAAATCATGATTAATTCTAATCTAATCCCCAATTCTCTATATTTTTCAACTTGTACAATAAATCAATTTATTTGATTTATTATTTCTTTGATTATCATTCAAAATGACATCTTTAGGGAATATGCTTCAAATTTCAAAAAGTCCCTCCAAAAGGACTTGTCCTCCAACATGGCATTAAATCTTCTTACATTGTCTCTTACATGTCTCCCATTTGACATTTAAGACTCTTTCTTCTCCCTCCAACAAGCCAACTTTCAAATTTGAAATTCCACCTAATATCATTTATTGTGCACATTCATCAAAATGTGCTCATTCTTCATCCATTCACATCTTGACAAGTGGCATTTCGGCATTGGATGTTGAATGATCCTACATTCCTTCTATCTTTCATTCTTCTATCATTCTATTCTATAAATAGAAGACTCTTCTATTGAGTTTGAGGACACATTATTTATGCAAGCTCATTATCAACACAAGCATCATTTACATTTCATCACAACTCAACATCTTCAAGGCATTTCCATCATCAAGCATATCAAGGATTGGGAAATGGCTACTTTCCACATCAAATTAGCACCAATACACTTTGAGATAAGGGTTTGGCATGCTTCATATGCTTTATTTAGTTGTTTTGATTCTTTTTATCTTATTTGCATATGTGACATGATCAAGTATTTCATAGGGATGTCTAATGTGTTTTGTTTAGTTTGACTAACAATGTTAATAGGTGTTTGTTTTGAGTAAAATTAGAAAAACATCTATAGATACTAGTATCTAGCAATTTGTAAACCTCTACCTCTAATAGTGTCGAGACTAGGTCTCCCATGCAATAGAATTGCTTGTCAGTAAGACATTGTCATGACTTTGAGGGTGTCTAACAAAAAGAGAAAAAATATGTCCTACAAGCATTTTAAAATATAAAATCTTTACATCAATAATAAAAAAGTGTGATAAAATTGTTCTAGTGTAATTTTCTAAAGGTCCTAGACACTTTATTTCCCTTTTGGGACACTTCGCAAAGAAATGAAACAAATTTGTGAAAAGGTGGGACACTTTGCAAAAAAAAGGGATGTGTTGCAAAATTTTCTTCCAAGTTCCTAAATCAACCAAGAAATGTGTAAAAACATAAAATAAATCTATAAGGACAAGGCTAAGGTACATAAAATCAACTCACCTGGTGTTGAAGGTTGGCTCGAGCTACCTCCTCTCTTAGCATATCATGTCTCGGGGGCCTATACTCTGGTTGGCTTGGCATTTTCACCTACTCTACCACAAACTCAAACTATAAGAAGGTAAAAGACAAAATAATTAGAATCACTTCACTTTTTACTCTTATATATGTTAAAATTAGGGTTTTACTATATTAGGGTTAAGAGTTCTTTTCATCAAAACTAGTGTATCGGGGCCTAGTGAACTTCATTTTTGACACCATTTGTTACATTGGAATCATGATTCCACTCTTGTTCTCATCAAACATCTATCATTATAAAATATGGTACTTGGAAATATCCTTTGATATGACTAATCCACCTCGATGCGGTTAAACTGCTACCTTAATTCCACCTCAATAAATCAAACGAAATCAAGGGGGGTATGTGTAGGATCATGATGGTCCAAAAAGTGGTGATATGTTGGGTATTTATAGGGTATGTGGTTGACAACTTATTTTTTACCCAAAATTGATGAAACAAAAATGGATTTTAAAGGATATTCTCAGATTTCCACCACTATAAATTATTCTTTACTTTTAATTTAATAAATAGTTAATATTCATTTTCTATTTGATTTACGACTAAAATCGTGATTGATAGGCTGATTGAAACAAATCTATAGCTTTCAAACAATATCACATTTTTTGAATCCAAAACACACATCACATTCTATGCTTCCTATACTATAGAATTAAAAAAAGAAAAAATAAATTTCATGAAGTTTTGACCAAGTTAAGGTGGTCAGACATAAGAGTTTTTATATTTTTAAAAAGTTGTAATAAAAAAATCATAATTAATTATTTACTTGGAAAAAAAATTACACAAAAATATGCATCACATCCAAACATGACTTCTCTACTTATTTATAAAATATTATAAAAAATAATTATCATTTTAGTGTGGCTAGGGTGGTCAAATAGACACCTACTTCTTATTTTTCCCCGAAATTTAAGTACTCATTGAAATTTCAATTTTCACCAAATAGATTTTTCTTTTTTTTAAATAAACCTAGTTGTTTAGAAACTACGTTCAATTTTCTAGAGATTCTATTCTTACATATTTTTAAAATAATATAGATAACTTATTCAAATTTTTATGTCAAGTTTCCTAACTCTATTTTTCCTAATTTTTTTGCAACTTAAGGGCCTATTTTTTCCATGATGATCTTGGACATACTTGTGGGCATACGTCTACCCTCAAATTTTATTTTTAGAAGAAGTTAGATAAGAGGGTTTTTGGATGACTAATGAACTCATGTTGTAGGATACAATTCCTAACATTATGGTTTTGAATATGGATACAGTGTAGGCTTCATTCTCCCATGCTCTCAAATGAATCCATATTAGTATCCTTTTATGAAATGAAGTGTACTATTTAGAGTAGTTTAGCTTGCATATGTACGTAGAGTCATATGGGCACTAAAGTGGGGGATACATGGTGTGGGAGCACCTAGATCTTGTAAAGTACTTCAAAATGACAGATTGATAAATGGGTATGTGTAGGATCATCATGGAAAAAATAGGCCCTTAAGTGTCAAAATATTTAGAAAAATCAATGTTAGGAAACTTGACAAAAAAATTTGAATAAGTTATCTATATTATTTCAAAAATATGTACAAATAGAATCTGTAGAAATTTGAATGTAGTTTCTAAACTACTAGGTTTATTTAAAAATAAATAAAATCTATTTGGTGAAAATTTGAAATTTCAATGCAATAGTACTTAAATTTCAGGGAAAAAAATAAGTAGGTGTCTGTTTGACCACCCTAACCATAATAAAATGATAATATTTTTTTATAAGAATTTATATATAAGTAGAGGACTCATGTCCAGATGTGATGCATATTTTTTGTAATTTTTCCAAGTAAATAATTAATTATGAATTTTTATTACAACTTTTAAAAATATAAAACTCGTATGTCTGACCACCTTAACTTGGTCAAAAATTCATGAAATTTATTTTTTCTTTTTTTAATCCTATAGTATGTGAAGCATAGAATGTGACACATGTTTTGGATTCAAAAATAATTACAATAGTGATGATCAAACCAATTTTTGGCAATGAAACAAGAACGTTGGAAACAATGATGGTGTAGTTAAAATTCAAAATGGAAATCTGATACCATTTGAAAGTTATAGATGTTTTTCAATCAGCTTGTCAATTAGGACTTTAGTTGTAATTATAATAGAAAATAAATAATAATTATTTATTAAATTAAAATTAAAGCATAATTTATATTGGTGGAAAGCTAAGAATCTCCTCTAAAAACCCTTTTGTTTCATCAATTTTGGGTAAAAAAAAATTGTTAGCCACATACCCTACAAATACCCATAATATTGCCACTTTTTGGCCCATCATGATCCTAAACATACCCAAATTTGTGTGTCTAAGTTCAAAAAAAATGTGTCAAGGTCATGAATGACTAATCTTAATGTATTCACATCATGTAAATGGGTCTAAAGTGGTCAAAGTTTGAAAAATGCAAGAAAGTTGTCAAAATGTAATTATAAATCAGCATATTAAGAGATAAAAGGGTAGTTTGAACCAATGGGGATGTTGAGTAGATAGTTACTAAGAGGGAAACCTCTTTAAAAAAGCTCGTGAATGTTGAGCAAAGAAATTCCAATTGTATTCTTGAAAACAAATTTTGAAATAAAAACTCCATGTTCAATATTTGTGGCATTATTTCTCTTGTTTGAGTGATTATAAGAATTGTGCAGTAGTTTATAAGAATTTATTTCATTTTGTTTTCTTAGAAAAAAGGGTTAGAAATCTAAGTGAAGTTGATTTGAAGGTTTTTATTAGATTTAGGGAAAGGAAAAGAATGAGATTTTGAAATCTGTCTATGAATCCTTAACTTGGTTTTGAGAGTCCAATAGGGTTTTTCTTCACTACTCCACCAATGTAGGTCAAGAAGATTGGTGGAGTAGGTTAAGGATAGGATTTTTTGTATGTTTTGATGATTGTAAGTGTAGGGAAAAGCAAGAATACAATGGTGGATTGGTTGCTACACTGGAAAATAGAGGATTTTCCTACACAAAGTGATGCTATAGTCATGGAACTTCATGAATAAATAAATCTTGTAGAGGGTTGTTAATGATGAAGGTGTAGGAAGATTTATTACAAGGTGTTGGAAGTGGTCGCTAGAGTATTAGAGGACTATAAGTGAGTTACTCAAGAAACCCTCCCTATTTCTTCTGTTTTCACCCTATAAACAAGGGTTTGGAAAATTAGTGCATTCTTGAGACTTTCAATCCATACAAGTAAATAAATCTCGAGTTTTATAACATTTTCCAAGAACTTTTTTAGGGTTTAAGTTATTTGGAGTAGTCTAAAGGGGGTATCCTTTGGAAAATAGGCCTATTTTAGTAGCCTTTTCAATGCACAGTCTGAATACCTGATGGTTTCTTTAAAGTAGATAATTGGAATGTTTATTTTTTGTTGTTGTGGATAGAAAAGGGTCTCTAAATATATCTTGGATCTTGGAGTTTGAGTCTAGTTGGAGTGACTTACTCGATTGAGGGTTTAGAAACTTGTAAGAGAACTTGATGTTTGATTGCTAAAATACAATTTTGCTTATAATTGTGATTATAATTATGATTATTTTATGATGATTTTTTTTGGAATTGTATCAAGTTTGGGAAGAGTTAAGAAGAGAAAGACTGATATTATGGTGTTTTGATTTGTGATTACAATGTCTCTTAATGGTGTTTGTGTGCAGGGACTTGTTAGTCTGCTAAAACAGTGACTTGTGTAAACTAGTGACAAATGGTATTGTTGGTAGTTGGACCCTATTGTTCTCACATTGATAAAGATGTTTCAAGGTTTGGAGGGTAGTGTATATTGTTTTTTATCTTTTGTAATGGCGATTCTATAGTGTGTCTAGGTGCCTTAATTGTAGGGTAGGTAGATTTGATATGTATACACTGATATATTGAGATCATTGAATCAAAGTATGTTAAGCCTCAAAGTGTGTCTTGAAAGAATAATAATTGGTTATTGACATTTGATGATGTTTGGCATAAGTGTTTTGGTGCCTTGTTGAAATGGTGTTTTGGGAAAGCATGTTGATCTAATTGATTGAATCAAACTTTTCTAAAATGGTTTTTTCTTTAACCAAGAAAAAATTATAGTTTTGATAAAGAAATCTAGATGCTTGTATATTTGATCTTCTCCTTATTCAATTGGGGTTTGATTTACCCTAAGAAATGATGTGGTTGAAGGATGCTCTACATCAAATCAAAGCCTGAAGATGCTCTGGGAAATTTTTTTTATGGTTATGTTGTTGTTGATAGTAGGTTGAGATTGTTGGTTGGTTGTAGGTGCTTATCCATCTAAGTTGCATTGAGAATTTCCAAGAGACTAGGGAAGAGTAAGCGAAACACCTAGGTGATGCAAGTTGAGTTGTGTTGCAGTTAGAACCTCATGGATTCTTGTTTGAAAGCACTGAAGAGTTGCAGCCCTCATGAAGAATACTCCACTGATGGGAGTTGATGAAAAGCTAAGAAGATGAAAGGTGATTGAGAAGAGTATGCTGGGACAACCTTATGTCCTTCAAGGAAAGTCAAAAGTGTATAAGGATATTCTTGCGTCCTTGGTTAAGCAAAAAGTTGGAGAAGAGATGAAAAGGATAGTCTTGTGTCCTTTTGAAAGAGGCAAAGATGAAGATAGAGATGAAGGAAATAAGATGACAAGAGAAAGTAAAGATACAATGAAGACAAAGATGAAGACAAGGCAAAGGAAAATGAAAATGTAGATGAAGAGGACAAACAACAAGGAATTTTTTTTTTTGCAGGTACAAGTGAAGATGATACAATGTGTTTCCAAGAGACTTGGAAAGCTTTGTTGGTTGGTTGTATGGTGCAAGAGCACCTAGATCTGGTAAATTCCTTCAAAAGGATAGATTGATAAAATTGTGTGTCTAAGTTCAAAAAACATGTGTGAAGGTCATGAATGACTAATCTTAATGTATTCCCATCATGTAAATGGGTCTAAAGTCATCAAAGTGGAAAAAATGCAATAAAATGCAAGAAATTTGTCAAAATGTAATTATAAATCAACATATTAAGAGATAAAAGGGCAATTTCAACTGATGGGAAAGTTGAGAAGACGGTTAATAAGAGGTAAACCTCTTTAAAAAATCTTGTGAAGGTCGAGCAAAGAAATTCCAATTGTATTCTCGAAAAATTTTTTGAAATAAAAGCTCCCTGTTTAGTATTTGTGGCATTCTTTCTCTTGTTTTAGTCATTATAAGAAGTGTGTAGTAGTTTATAAGACTTTCTTTTCATTCTATTTTCTTAGAAAAAATGGTTAGAGATCTAATTTAAGTTGATTTGAAGGTTTTTATCAGATTTAGGGAAAGGAAAAGAATGAGGTTTTTTAATCTATCTATGAATCCTTAACCTAGTTTTGAGAGTCCAATAGGGTTTTTCTTTACTAATCCACCAATTTAGGTCAAGTATATTGGTGGATTAGTTTAAGGATGGTATGTTTTGATGATTGTAAGTGCAAGGAAAAGCAAGAATACCATTCTGGAGTTGCTACTACACTAGAAAATAGAGGATATTCCTACACAAAGTGATGCTACAGTCATGGGTCATGAAGAAATAAAGCTTGCAGAGGCTTGTAAATGATGAAGAAGGTGTAGGAAGATGTATTGAAAGGTGTTGGAAGTGGTGGCTAGAGTATTAGAGGTCTGTAAGTGAGTTACTCAAGAAACCCTCCCTATTTCTTATGTTTTCACCCTATAAACAAGGGTTTGGAAAAATATTGCATTATTGAGCCTTTCAATCCATAAAATTGAAGAAACTCTAAGTTTTATAACATTTGCTAAGACTATTTTTTTGGTTTAAGTGATTTGGAGTATTCTAAAGGGGTCTCCTTTGGAAAACAAGACAATTTTTGTAGCCTTTTCAATGCATAGTTTGAATACCTGATGGTTTCTTTAAACTAGATCATTGGAATATTTATGTTTTGTTGTTGTGGATAGAAAAGGGTCTCTAAATGTATCTTCGATCTTGGAGTTTGAGTTTGGTTGGAGTGACTTACCCGATTGAGGGTTTGGAAACTTGTAAGAGAACTTGATGTTTGACTACTAAAACAATATTTTTCTTAAAACTATGATAACTATGATTAGTTTATGATGATTTTTCTTGGAATTGTATCAAGTTTGGGAAGAGTTAAGAAGGAAGAGCCTAATATTATGGTGTTTGGATTTGTGAGTACAATGTGCCTTAATGGTGTTTGTGTGCAAGGACTTGTTAGTTAGCTAAAACAGTGATTTGTGCAAAATAGTGATAAAAGGTATTGTTGGTAGTTGGAAACTATTTTTCTCACATTGATAAAGATTTTTCAAGGTTTGGAGGGTAGTGTATATTTTTTTGATCTTTTGGAATGGTGTGTCTAGGTGGCTTAATTGTAGGGTAGGCATATTTGATATGTATACACTAATGTATTGAGTTGATTGAATCAAAGTATGTTAAGCCTTGTGTCTTGAAGGAATAATAACTGGTTATTGACATTTGATGATGCTTAAGAGGAGATTAATTTGATAAAGTATTTTGCAAAAGTGTTTTGGTGCCTTGTTGAAATGGTGTTTTGGAAATGCATGTTGATCTAATTGATTGAATCAAAGTTTTATAAAATGGTTTTGCATTGAATTAGTCAATGTGACTATAATGCAAGTATGTTAAAGGTTGATGAAGAGATTGGAATGACTAAGAGAAATTGAGAGTTTTTATAAAACAATCTAGATGCTTGTATATTTGATCTTCTCCTAATTCAATTGGGGTTTGAGTTACCCTAAGAAATGATGTGGTTGAAGGATGCTCTACATCACTAAATGTGGAAATAAAAATTATACTTGGGTGATCCCACAATACTAATATACAATTTTTGGCCAAACTGGACACTAAAATATTTTTTTCTAACTAAATCTACACTTTTGGGCACCTATAGCAGCTAAACAAGGAGGAATTTGGAGATGATGCAAACTAGTGATTTGTGAAATTTTGTTTGTAGATTCTAAATATATTTTTTTCAAATTTTTTGGAATCAGATTGCACTTTTTTTTCCATCTCCTTCAAAAACTAACTTTTTTTCAGTAAACAACATTTTTAAAGACTGACACTCACCATATAATGCATAATTTTTTTTCCATGAAGGATAATTATTTTTTTTTTAATTTAAATTTTCTGCTACAATATATAGTGCTTTCGATTGGTTTTATAGTGTTTTATTGAATATTTTTCCTTAATCAATTTTCGAAGTCAAACCAATCGCCATTTTGACATAGGTGGACCATATAATGCATAACTTTTTTTGTATGTATTGAAATTCAATTTTTTTTGTTGGATCAAGGAACTCAATATTTGGTGCACTCATATTTTTCAAATTTTTTTTGTAATATGCTATTTTCCCACATACAAGATAGAGAGCTTTATTTTTGGTGAAAAAACTATGTTTGATAAAACTGTAAAAGAATACATATTAAAATTATATTCATTGGATAACTTGTTGATAATGGTTTTACTCGCAGTAAACAGATCGAATAAAATCTCCACAGACAAGACTTCGAAGAGCCTATCCTTCTTGAAAGATATGGAACCAAGACAACCTAAGGGAAAAATCTACATTCACAAAGAAAAGATTGACTTTTGTTCAATCCCAAGTCTTTAATAACCAGGTCATGGTTGCACTAGGATCACTCTTGGTTAATGATGTGATAATTGTTGTTAATCTCAAAGGGACATTTACAACATACACAAATATATGCTTCTATGTTATTTACTCAAACATTTTAGATTATCATTCCTAATTGAAATGATAAACTCAGAAATCATGACACCAAAAGACTTGATATAAGATTTAACAAACCATCACTAATTTCTTTGTTATCACTTAAGTAGATTTAGCATTAAGAATTTTGAAATTTCATGGAAAATAAAATATTTTTAACAAAAATTATTTCCATTCACTTATATTTTTTTGGACCATTTTCAAAAATATTAAACATCTATTCTAAAGAAAAATATAAAAAATACTGAAAAATTAAAGTTTCTCCCAATTTTTGATATTGGCATGGTGTGTTGGTTTAATGGTGGCATTGTTGTTCTTGCCACCAAGGTTCAAACCCTATTGGGGTGGTATTGTTGAATGGTTGTATCTGATTCATAGCTCTGGTCAAAATCGTTTGCCCCTTGAATTAAAAAAAAAAGTTTCTCCTGGTTATTCTACATGGGTGCCCCAAAGAATTCATCAAAACAGATCAAACCACTTTATATTTCCCTAGATTGTTTGACAGCTACATATAAAATGGTGCAAGTTTTTAAGGAGAGAAGGTTTCACTTATAGACACCGAGTAGGTTCTGTATGCACCCTTAAATGGCGTAGCATCCAGTTTTCTTTGGCTGAACTTACAAAACCAACTACAAAAGATACTTAGATAGATAGCTATCCATAAAGCTCTGATATCAATTAATGTTTACATGCATACAAATTTGTATGCTGAAATGGTTCAGAAAACAAGAAAAAAGAACAAAAATTAAAATATTTTTTTTGCTCTTCCAACATCCACAAATTTTGAACTTAAATGAAAATTAAGCATCCTCTGGCCTTTTATAGAACAAAAGGCTCAGAAAGGATAAGACATCTACATGAGAGGAAATCTAAGGGACCAATCTCATCAAGGCACATGGAATATTGTGACCCATAGGAGAATTTCAATTGAAGTCAATGAAAGTCAACTCCAATTACTTGTTGAAGCTCTTTGAGTTCTACTTTTACATGGAATCTTCACCAGGATGATACTTCAAATCATGATTTAAATGTAGGGGATACCATATATTCAAAATGATAAGGTAGATTTTTTTCTCCCTACACTTCACTTGGCTCTGGTTCTACCACTTTCAAGAATGGGCTATCCCGAAGATTATCATTTACTCCCACCACATGTGAAATACCAAGATCTTCAACATTTCAGTGGACTCAAAGCCATCTACATTATCACTTCCTAGAGTGATCAAATCGGACTAAATTTTATTTCATCCATGATTCAAGTTTTCCTAACCATCCATACCGAAGCTTTGCATCACAATTGATATCTCTTGCAATCACAAAATTCTAAATATTAAATCCCTTTTTAAACAAATATGTCACAAATCACATGTAAATAAAACCATTATTCAAATGTAACTAGCACAAAAATTCCATAAAAAATCTCTTTTAAAAAGTATATCATAAATCCTTATATATATACCAGATCACCAGGATCATTATACAAATTAAAAAATTTAGCATTTCTCTTCACATTGCAACCTAGTACCCAGTATCTAGTATTCAAGTTTACCCTTACTTTCTTAGACCTCGGTTATACTAGAACTCCATCTTACCAGACCAGAGTCATTTGCTTGAACTTCACATTAACATTCACCTTTTATGTGTTTCTAGTACTCGGTACCCGATGCACGAAACACTTACCATATGATGTGCTTTCTTTTATCAAAGATTTCTCTTTCTTCTTTTCATTTCCAGTGATCTTAAAATTAGTTAGCTCTTTCCATAGGAGTTATATTTTTTACTTGGGTCCCCAAGTCTTTTCAGTCTTGGGGCATGTTGTGAGACAACACAACAACTTGCAACCAATAAAACTAAATTTAAAATTAAACTTAAAATTAAATCACTAGTTGTAAATTAAAACTTATACATATTTTCAAACAATAACTTTCTACCTTTACTTAGATTCTAGCATAAAAATTAAAACTTCACTGGAAACATCTGTGTGTGCTCTTGATTAATTCTAGTTTTTGGAACTTAGTAAATAGAATTAGTTCATTAACATTGAACTACATAATATAGTAATCTTCCAAAGCCAACCAGGGATAGAGCCTTGCTACTAGTCAAGCACCCATAGTCCAAACAAGGTTGTCTCCATAATTCCCCCAAACATGGCTCTACTACCAGTTAGGAATCCATAGCCCTGGTAGAGTCATTTGGATAGCCTAAAGAGTTGATATCACTTTTCTTTTAATAAAATATGTAACGCCCCGCCGTGCGAACCCCAAAGGACAATAACACAATAATTACAACACAATTTTTTTAAATAAACATAACATACATGTAATACACATTAAGTCATAACATGAATTTCAATTAAATAGATTCACTAACACATACATCCCTTGGGGTACACGAAGAGTCATTACGCGACCTAGATCCATACAACATCAATAAAGAATAAAATCCAAAGATATAAAGTAAACAATAACAAATATAACACATACATGAAAAATTCATTGATAAGAAGCCATCTGCACATAAAAATACAACATATGCATGATTAACATAACACATTGAATAACAATTGTCATAGCCAATATCCACACCAAGTTTAACATTCATTACAGTACAATGTTTAAGAAGTACAATGATACAAAAGTGTTCCAAATATGAGTGAAACCATCACCAGATAGCATGATACAAATGAATAGATGAATACAAAGTATCATAACTGGCTCCAATACAAATACAACTCTGGAGTCGCTGCAACAGCACCAATCCGCACCTCTCGATCCTCGATTGGGGACCCAATGGGGTGCTTAGCACGTTCCACCCGACCATGTGAGTCCGAAGACCCACCCTTCGTGCTAGGAGCTAACAAGAAGGAGACCTCAACCAAGAACATCCAACAGGGAACCACTAGACTCAACATCATACAAAAGTATCATAACACTCAGGAATTACAATGACACAATCCAACCACATCCAAGAGTCATAAATCTCATCACATGAATCAAAGCAATAACCAGTAAACAAATAACCAAAGGATGATCATGAAACACTTCCAAAAACATAATACAATTCCAATAGCATCATATAACAGTACCATAAGAGTACAAGGTCAAAACCCAAACATCAACAAGATTTATACAAGACCAAAGAATGCACTAAAGATCAAATAGGGTAAAACCATAATTCAATTCAAAACAACTATGTTTCATCAGTTCAAGAAAAAGAACCACTTCCAGAGGATTTCCAAAGAAGGAACATAATGAGTGTTAGAGGAGAGTGTCATCGCATGGCTTAACATGGATTCTCCAGACTACCACTATCGCAAGGTGCCGCCTCCGTTTACTGACGAATTATCCAGACAACCCAAGCGCTAGGAGCCACCTCCATCTATGGTTATCCAGACTACCTATCTCAAGGTGCCGCTCCATAGGGTTGCTCATGCGGATCCGTTACCCTTCACGAAGACAAGGCAACGAACATGCCAACCACGGCCTTCTCAATCCCCTTTAGTCTGTGGTAGCACTAAAAGGTGGATGAGGCATCAATTATCTTTTTAATGTGATTCTACCCACACCCTAATTAATTATTTAAATTATCACTTTTTAATTTTTACTCTAACGAGGGCTATCCTGGCGCCCCTTTGTGCGCCGACCACCCACTTAGAGCCACTCTCACTCTAGACACTCAAAATATAAAAACCAAATCCAAGGGTTGTACAACATAACAAGTACATTAGATCACAACAGAGAAGCATGCAAGGCATTACCCATCTTGCCATAAATACATAATCAAAATCTCAATGATTCATCTACAACCCTTTTAAATTCCAAAAATCAAGGCACATAGAGAGAGAACATTGACCAACCAAAAAAACAAGCCTCTGGAAGATTCTCAAAAAGTTTACACTAGGGTTTCCCCATGAAAATATGACAATAATAAAAGAAAAACCTCGAAGAACCAAAAGCGATTCAAATATAATGAGAGAATACATCAAAATAAGATCAAAAACTCCATTAAACAACATCAACAACTTCACTATGAACAAAATCGGAAATCCAAGGGAAACCTCTATTTTCTCCTCTCGGAATACCCATAACTCAAAGAACTTCTCAATTTGACAAAGAACTCTCAATTTGACTCCTTAACAACTCAAGCAGAACCATCATTCACGACAAAGATAACATTAACCGATTTACCACTTAGGGTAAAGAACCAAAAGAAAACATATGGGTTCCCAATGAATAGCAACATACATTAATTGAGAGAAAATCCCCAAACTCAAAATCATCTCATGAAAAGTCACATCGAAAGAATCCATAAAACCAAATATTCTAATAATATATTCATTCATTCAAAAAGAAGTAACTTGAAACAATCTAAAAAGAATATTATTTTAAAGATCAATCATTTCCAATCATTTAAGGATATCACAATATTGCAAAGTGAAGATATAATCTGATGGTTATAAGCCATAAGACACTAATTCTCAAGCATACTCTTCCAAAAACAAATTAAAACAATCATGAACAATAATACGGGTTCCCATTTTACACACATAATTCCATACAAGGAAACCATCAAACACATCAACCTTGAAGAACACTATCCTAAAAAACTTACAATGAACAGGCCATCAAGACATCTCCATAAATATCCCATAAATAACACCCAACTTAAAACAATTAAATATCACTTAAACCAGTAATCAAAACACTTTGTTTAAAACACATTTACTCACACATTATAACCATAATGACCTTCCTTTAATTTAAGCATTATTTCAACGTTCTTACCACTTATTTTAACATATCCACTTAATTTCACTAAGAGAGTATTTACTACAAATAATTATATTTAAAATAACTATATCATCTATAAGATAACCAACTCCATCAACTGTTTAATACGAATCCTAATTATAACTTTAAAATGTAATACTAAGATGACAATTCTATAATTTACAACTTTATTATAATACTAAGGTGACGATACTAATGGATTATTTCACATAGTAGTTTGATAAATAATTATCATTCACAGACTCATTAGATAACAAAAAGGTAATTAAAACCATTTAACATTTAATCAGTATCATTTAAATTAATTAACCTATGAACCTGGGATTTATCCTCACTTAAAAATAACTTTATCATTTAACCTTCAAGTAAAAGAAACTATGTAAATGTAGAATCACTTATCTCCTTTAGTGAACCCTAAAACTTAATTAACCATATAAATCGATTTACTTTAACTAAATACACAGTTCATTTATCTACAACAAAATTAAATACCTAATTCAATAATGTTTATTCCGTTAAAATCTTTTGTTAAATAATATTTTACTAAGCACCTATCGAAATAACCATTTTCTCTTTAATTATTTACCTAATTCATTCCCTGGCACAATAATTCACAAGTAATTGTAGCAATATTTTATTCTAAGTAACCAACTACCTATTTTCCAAGAGTATCCATTAGCCAATCCTAAAAGCATGTGAGGAGTTTAGATATTAAGATAACATTTATTTCATTCTAAAAGAAATATAAAACAATTAAAAGATTTCATGAAATTAATACTATAAAATTAAATTACCAATTAAGAGAACATGTAAGAAAATTCAAGATATACTTAATATTATAACTTTCCTTAATTTAAATCTTACGTTAAAATTTTTTAACCTATTTTTCCATCCTAATTTAGATACAATGATTAATAATATTCAAAAGGACATATGTTTCTTCCTAAGGTAACAAATGTGAGAATTCTAACTGCACCATCCTTAACACCTAATGACTAACTACCTGGCAAGATTTCATGCCAACAATTAATAACTTTATTTATTCAGAACAAGATCCTCTAATTATATCTCACCTCAACCAATATCCAACCTAATTATTATAAACAAATATATATATATAATCTTCACTTTCTAATTAAAAATAAGAGATCATTTATCTAGCTGGGATAAAAATCTAATCCTTCACAGCACAACCTTAACCTAAATAAAATTAATATTTTACTTATGATTGATTTTATATTTTATTTATTCAATTCTTTTAATATAAATAAATCATTTCCCTCCAAGTATTACTTCCCTAATAATCAATTTATTTTAACCACTAAGTTTAATAATTAACAAAATGCAGCTTATTATTATAATAAACCCTTAACATCTTTATTATTTCTCTATTTATCTCAAAACCTATCATACTAGCAGACCAAAATTTAATTTAACTCTTTATAAATTATATTTATTATCAGCAAAACGCAACCATAAGGGAGCAGCTTGACACAGCCTCGTATTTTAAGCATAACGCCAAAACTATAATCTGGGTATTTGAGATTTTTGGACAGCAAATAGAAAACTGGAATTTGGAGAAACCCTTTAAATTTACCAGCAAACTAGTTTGTATAAAAAATGTTATGGATGACACAACTAGACTGTTTGAATAGAGTCACAGGAAATAGTTTTTTTTTTTTTTACAAACAGAATATAATATGTATATATATATAAACAATCACAATAGATTTAAAATATTATAATTTAAATCAACATTTTAATGGATCTTTAATCCTAATCTCACATCTATAAATCTATAAATCTATAAAGAACCAGAGGTTCATCAATAATAAAATAGATGAATTTTTATTAAATCACTTAAGAATATGAAATGTAAAATTTACCCAGAATACAAATTAACAATGCACACAAAGATTTAAAATTTATTTTTCAACAATCACACATAGAGATTTAAAATTCTCTTTTTTTTTTTTTACAAACACATGTTCAAATTTAAAATTTATTTAATCATGACAGCTAAGAGTATTATTTAAGCCTCTACAATATTCTATATTTCAGAGAGAGATTCCAAAAGAACTGGGGAGTTTATTTGACTCAAGCACCCTAAAGTACCGCCGCTGCCCTAACAGAAGGATATCTACAACTATAACCAAAAATTTTATCAAATAATCTAATGCAAAAGATGCAAACTTCCGCACTGCTATACGTAATTAACTCTTTATAATCATTCACATAAAATATGAATATAGATTGAAACTACCGCATATGATTATAAGTTGCAAACCATATCATAAAAAAAAAACTTAAATCAAAACCCTAGCACCACATGAAATATGAATCTTCAGGATGATTTACAATTCGCACACAACATATCAAAAATATAGAGAGGGGAAAGAAAATTGTACTCTTTTCCAGAGAGCATTGACAGGAAATTTCAATTGGCGTTGTAAATCAATATTGTCTGGAAGGAAAACCCTGAGCCGAACAATCCATGACAGAAGGAGCAACCCCGAACCTGCCAAACCCCCTTTTCTCCAGAATAATTCTCATTTAATAATTAAATCTTTCTTTTAGTTACAGATAAATATTTTCTCCTTAATTTACTTAAACTCAAATACAATTTTAATATTTAATCCTTTCTAATATTTTCTCACTTTAAATTTATTAATCAAATTTAAACATTAAATGATAATTACCTTGCAATATTCTATTTTTATTTATTTCTATTAACAATGTAATTTTATTCTTTCATAACCTCTAATCATTTAATTAATTATTTATTTCACAAAGAAATTAATAAAAATCTTATTTTATCACATTTTTTAATTACTCATACTTCTTTTAGTTATTCTTTTATTTAATACCTCAAAACACAAACTGAATAAATTGAACCAATTCAAATCATGCCAATCTAGTAAAATATATTGGCAATAATATTTACCCTTTACGTCATTGGGATAATTACCTTTGAATCAACTAATATATTATTAATTATTATCAAATATCATTAAAAGAACAATTAATTAATTTATTTATTAATAATTCTTTACTTAATATTTTATAAAACTAATTTATTTAATTATTTATTTTCTTTTAATTAACCACTATACCTTTTAACTTTATAATCCTATTTAAATGTCGTAATTTGATCAAGAACATTTATCGACCAGAATAAATCAAATGCACTCAAAGTCCAACAATACCTGATCTCACAACGAGTTGAAATGCATTTCAAAGACAATGCAAATGGAGGGCACTACATCCTCCCCCCCAAGGCTTCGACTTACTCCTGGAAGTCGAGCTCAAGCATAACCATAAACTAACAAAAACATAAGCACATCAACACCACAAGTCAAATCATCAATTAAATGTCATCAAGTAAGCAACGAAAATTAAACAAACCAAAATAAGGAAATGATACCAAAACAAAAGTGGCGATGGGGTAGCAACCAGACCAATTTATCAAACACTAGGGCAGAAGACGAACTAGGTTGGGTAAACTTTCTTGTCAGTTCCTATTTTCCACATCAATCCCATTGGGTGTATACAATGCTCGCCCTGTCCTGACAATGCAGGTGGAGTCGAGACTTAGTTCCTGCACTCTGCATACAAATAAACATTGTGCACAATATATATATAACATAATTACAATGTGAGAGGAAATCCCAGCTTAGTAGGGCACTCGCAAGCGAGTGATACCACACTGTCCCTCCCACCAGACCACACATAATAGTCAAAACAATTCTAATAACTCGTAAATAGTTTGCTTCTTACTAGTTAGGCAATATTCGCATAAAGATACTAACCATAAACCTAATTCATCTACTATATCAAAAGGAATTACTACTTGAAATAATGAGTATCTATACCTACATATTACAATTACTTTACCTTCATCACTATTTTCTGAAGCCAAGTTCCTATAAATCAAAAGCTACCATAGAACATTGCACATTAGCACCAATCATTCAAGTGGCATCTTAACTTCAAAATACCATATTCTACTAAAAATCATAGAATAATTCTCTACAAAACCTCACATTTTCATTAAAACTCATAATTTTCACACAAAGAACTTCACTTTAACCATTATTCAACACCAAATCTCACATCAATTTCAATAAAAAGGGCAAAATTTTACACCTTCACAGATTCAAGAAAACATAATTCACCATTCAAGGACAACAAAATCGCAAATTCCACACAAACTTGACATATTCACACACATAACATATCACCAAGAAACACATCACACTAAAACTCAAGGGTCCATAGAGCATCCCTGATAAGAAGGATATCGGTGCATTGCGCACTACACCGAGGGTCCTATCCTTTCCCATCAGTTTCCTGCACCATTGACCTGACACAATCTAACAGAAGAAATTCAAGTTCACAACAATAACAACAGAAAAGTGAAACTCAAGACTCATGGGTCTAAGCGCAAGGTTACATAGTGAGCACACATAGTGCCCAGTGTATGAACCTATGCTCTGATACCAATGTTGTAACGCCCCGCCGTGCGAACCCCAAAGGACAATAACACAATAATTACAGCACATTTTTTTTTTTAAATAAACATAACATACATGTAATACACATTAAGTCATAACATGAATTTCAATTAAATAGATTCACTAACACATACATCCCTTGGGGTACACGAAGAGTCATTACGCGACCTAGATCCATACAACATCAATAAAGAATAAAATCCAAAGATATAAAGTAAACAATAACAAATATAACACATACATGAAAAATTCATTGATAAGAAGCCATCTGCACATAAAAATACAACACATGCATGATTACCATAACACATTGAATAACAATTGTCATAGCCAATATCCACACCAAGTTTAACATTCATTACAGTACAATGTTTAAGAAGTACAATGATACAAAAGTGTTCCAAATATGAGTGAAACCATCACCAGATAGCATGATACAAATGAATAGATGAATACAAAGTATCATAACTGGCTCCAAGACAAATACAACTCTGGAGTCGCTGCAATAGCACCAATCTGCAACTCTCGATCCTCGACTGGGGACCCAATAGGGTGCTTAGCAGGTTCCACCCGACCATGTGAGTCTGAAGACCCACCCCCCGTGCTAGGAGCTAACAAGAAGGAGACCTCAACCAAGAACATCCAATAGGGAACCACTAGACTCAACGTCATACAAAAGTATCATAACACTCAGGAATTACAATGACACAATCCAACCACATCCAAGAGTCATAAATCTCATCACATGAATCAAAGCAATAACTAGTAAACAAATAACCAAAGGATGATCATGAAACACTTCCAAAAACATAATACAATTCCAATAACATCATATAACAGTACCATAGGAGTACAAGGTCAAAACCCAAACATCAACAAGATTTATACAAGACCAAAGAATACACTAAAGATAAGATAGGGTAAAACCATAAATCAATTCAAAACAACTATGTTTCATCAGTTCAAGAAGAAGAACCACTTCCAGAGGATTTCCAAAGAAGCAACATAATAAGGAGTGTTAGAGGAGAGTGTCATCGCATGGCTTAACATGGATTCTCCAGACTACCACTATCGCAAGGTGCCGCCTCCGTCTACTAATGAATTATCCAGACAACCCGAGTGCTAGGAGCCGCCTCCATCTATGGTTATCCAGACTACCTATCTCAAGGTGCCGCTCCATAGGGTTGCTCATGCGGATTCGTTACCCTTTGTGAAGAAAAGGCAACGAACATGCCAACCATGACCTTCTCAATCCCCTTTAGTCTGTGGTAGCACTAAAAGGTGGATGAGGCATCAATTATCTTTTTAATTTGATTCTACCCACACCCTAATTAATTATTTAAATTATCACTTTTTAATTTTTACTCTAACGAGGGCTATCCTGGCGCCCCTTTGTGCGTCGACCACCCACTTAGAGCCACTCTCACTCTAGACACTCAAAACATAAAAACCAAATCCAAGGGTTGTACAACATAACAAGTACATTAGATCACAACAAAGAAGCATGCAAGGCATTACCCATCTTGCCATAAATACATAATCAAAATCTCAATGATTCATGTACAACCCTTTTAAATTCCAAAAATCAAGGCACATAGAGAGAGAACATTGACCAACCATAAAAACAAGCCTCTGGAAGATTCTCAAAAAGTTTACACTAGGGTTTCCCCATGAAAATATGACAACAATAAAAGCAAAACCTCAAAGAACCAAAAGCGATTCAAATATAATGAGAGAATACATCAAAATAAGATCAACAACTCCATTAAACAACATCAACAACTTCGCTATGAACAAAATCGGAAATCCAAGGGAAACCTCTATTTTCTCCTCTCCGAATACCCATAACTCAAAGAACTTCTCAATTTGACAAAGAACTCTCAATTTGACTCCTTAACAACTCAAGCAGAACCATCAATCATGACAAAGATAACATTAACTGATTTACCACTTAGGGTAAAGAACCAAAAGAAAACATATGGGTTCCGAATGAATAGCAACATACATTAATTGAGAGAAAATCCCCAAACTCAAAATCATCTCACGAAAAGTCACATCGAAAGAATCCATAAAACCAAACATTCTAATAATATATCCATTCATTCAATAAGAAGTAACTTGAAACAATCTAAAAAGAATATTATTTTAAAGATCAATCATTTCCAATCATTTAAGGATATCACAATATTGCAAAGTGAAGATATAATTTGATGGTTATAAGCCATAAGACACTAATTCTCAAGCCTACTCTTCCAAACACAAATTAAAACCATCATGAACAATAATACGGGTTCCCATTTTACACACATAATTCCATACAAGGAAACCATCAAACACATCAACCTTGAAGAACACTATCCTAAAACACTTACAATGAACAGGCCATCAAGACATCTCCATAAATATCCCATAAATAACACCCAACTTAAAACAATTAAATATCACTTAAACCAGTAATCAAAACACTTTGTTTAAAACACATTTACTCACACATTATAACCATAAAGACCTTCCTTTAATTTAAGCATTATTTCAACGTTCTTACCACTTATTTTAACATATCCACTTAATTTAATTAAGAGAGTATTTACTACAAATAATTATATTTAAAATAACTATATCATCTATAAGATAACCAACTCCATCAACTGTTTAATACGAATCCTAATTATAACTTTAAAATGTAATACTAAGATGACAATTCTATAATTTACAACTTTATTATAATACTAAGGTGACGATACTAATGGATTATTTCACATAGTAGTTTGATAAATAATTATCATTCACAGACTCATTAGATAACAAAAAGGTAATTAAAACCATTTAACATTTAATCAGTATCATTTAAATTAATTAACCTATGAACCTGGGATTTATCCTCACTTAAAAATAACTTTATCATTTAACCTTCAAGTAAAAGAAACTATGTAAATGTAAAATCACTTATCTCCTTTAGTGAACCCTAAAACTTAATTAACCATATAAATCGATTTACTTTAACTAAATACACAGTTCATTTATCTACAACAAAATTAAATACCTAATTCAATAATGTTTATTCTGTTAAAATCTTTTGTTAAATAATATTTTACTAAGCACCTATCGAAATAACCATTTTCTCTTTAATTATTTACCTAATTCATTCCCTGGCACAATAATTCACAAGTAATTGTAGCAATATTTTATTCTAAGTAAACAACTACCTATTTGCCAAGAGTATCCATTAGCCAATCCTAAAAGCATGCACAAAGTTTAGATATTAAGATAACATTTATTTCATTCTAAAATAAATATAAAACAATTAAAAGATATCATGAAATTAATACTATAAAATTAAATTACCAATTAAGAGAACATGTAAGAAAATTCAAGATATACTTAATATTATAATTTTCCTTAATTTAAATCTTACGTTAAATTTTTTTAACCTATTTTTCCATCCTAATTTAGATACAATGATTAATAATATTCAAAAGGACATATGTTTCTTCCTAGGGTAACAAATGTGAGAATTCTAACTGCACCATCCTTAACACCTAATGACTAACTACTTGGCAAGATTTCATGCCAACAATTAATAACTTTATTTATTCAGAACAAGATACTCTAATTATATCTCACCTCAACCAATATCCAACCTAATTATTATAAACATATATATATATATATATATATAATCTTCACTTTCTAATTAAAAATAAGAGATCATTTATCTAGCTGGGATAAAAATCTAATCCTTCAACGCACAACCTTAACCTAAATAAAATTAATGCAATAGATTTAAAATATTATAATTTAAATCAACATTTTAATGGATCTTTAATCCTAATCTCACATCTATAAATCTATAAATCTATAAAGAACCAGAGGTTCATCAATAATAAAATAGATGAATTTTCATTAAATCACTTAAGAATATGAAATGTAAAATTTACCCAGATTACAAATATATTTCAATCATGGAAACCCCTTTAACAATGCACACAAAGATTTAAAATTTATTTTTCAACAATCACACACAGAGATTTAAAATTCTCTTTTCTTTTTTACAAACACATGTTCAAATTTAAAATTTATTTAATCATGACAGCCAAGAGTATTATTTAAGCCTCTACAACATTCTATATTTCAGAGAGAGATTCCAAAAGAACTGGGGAGTTTATTTGACTCAAGCACCCTAAAGTACCGCCGCTGCCCTAACAGAAGGATATCTACAACTATAACCGAAAATTTTATCAAATAATCTAATGCAAAAGATGCAAACTTCCGCACTGCTATACGTAACTAACTCTTTATAATCATTCACATAAAATATGAATATAGATTGAAACCACCGCATATGATTATAAGTTGAAAACCATATCATAAAAAAAAACTTAAATCAAAACCCTAGCACCACATGAAATTTGAATCTTCAGGATGATTTACAATTCGCACACAACATATCAAAAATATAGAGAGGGGAAAGAAAATTGTACTCTTTTCCAGAGAGCATTGACAGGAAATTTCAATTGGCATTGTAAATCAATATTGTCTAGAAGGAAAACCCTGAGCCGAACAATCCATGACAGAAGGAGCAACCCTTCAAACCCGCCAAACCCCCTTTTCTCCAGAAAAATTCTCATTTAATAATTAAATCTTTATTTTAGTTACAGATAAATATTTTCTCCTTAATTTACTTAAACTCAAATACAATTTTAATATTTAATCCTTTCTAATATTTTCTCACTTTAAATTTATTAATCGAATTTAAACATTAAATGATAATTACCTTGCAATATTCTATTTTTATTTATTTCTATTAACAATGTAATTTTATTCTTTCATCACCTCTAGTCATTTAATTAATTATTTATTTCACAAAGAAATTAATAAAAATCTTATTTTATCACATTGTTTAATTACTCATACTTCTTTTAGTTATTCTTTTATTTAATACCTCAAAACACAAACTGAATAAATTGAACCAATTCAAATCATGCCAATCTAGTAAAATATATTGGCAATAATATTTACCCTTTACGTCATTGGGATAATTACCTTTGAATCAACTAATATATTATTAATTATTATCAAATATCATTAAAAGAACAATTAATTAATTAATTTATTAATAATTCTTTACTTAATATTTTATAAAACTAATTTATTTAATTATTTATTTTCTTTTAATTAACCACTATACCTTTTAACTTTATAATCCTATTTAAATGTCGTAATTTGATCAAGAACATTTATCGACCAGAATAAATCAAATGCACTCAAAGTCCAACAATACCTGACCTCACAATGAGTTGAAATGCATTTCAAAGACAATGCAAATGGAGGGCACTACAAAATATAGCAATGATAGCTCATTTTTCACTTTTGATATTGCAATAATAGCTCATTTATCAACATGCAAGCATTGAAGCACCACTATTAGGTTGGGAATTATAGTGGTATTGAAGGTTACTTTTTAATTTTCCATTCAATGTAAATCCCTTCATCAGTTCACTACTTCCCAAAAAATTATTTAATGATTCCCTATAAGTGTGCGTTTCTAGCTAAATTTCACTATTTATGCCAAATCCTAACTAACTATAGCTCATTATATGTTAACAGATATGCATAAATTAAAATTTTGCAATAGACAATTTAATCACTAAATTTAAATCTAAATTTAGAAACATCAGTTACCACCCTTTGGATAAAATTTATGGAAACTTCTAAAACTTTTGGTAACTATCTCATCTTGACGTTGTTGCACTTCATTAATGGATCAAAATTTCATGATTACCATGAAAAAAAATCACACTATTTCACATTAAATTTGCACACCTTTCTCAACACGTATTATCTCTTCAACTTCTTCGAGTGATGATGTGTAACATCTTGCCAACTTCATTCTCTTATATAATCTGTACACATAACACCTCCATAATCATTATGATTTTTTTAAAACAATTGGAAGTGACCCTTATTGATTTTGAAATCTCCAACTTGTTTGATTCACAATCTCTATACTACTCAATTTCAAAGAAATTTCACCAAACATGTGTAAAGAATTTATTTGATTTAACCTTTAATTCTAAACATTATCATTTAGTTGCCACCTTGTATACCATTTCCAAAAAAAATTACTCAAGGCAGCTATGTACTGCTACTCAATTCAAGGCTCTCTATAAATTTGTTCATTTCTTCTTGAATTCTCCACACTTTTCTTTTCTTTCTCTTTCTTATATATTTTCTATAATTCCACTCTACTTTGCGCCTTTATATTGCTTTTTAGCCATGGATACTCCTATTTTCTTGGGTTGTTCTTGTAGTTAGAATGTTTTCTTGGGGAGCATCACACCACAAAGGCTTGAAAAGGTCTTTATAGATAAGACTTCCAGTTTCACTATGCCAAATTTATGCTTAGTCTTTGGGGAAATATATGTTGCATCCAGCCACTACTTCCACTTTTACTCTGACATAGATTCTCACTTTGTAGCTTTTCCTCTGGAGATTGGGTTACCTCTTGAAGATGTTCATGCCATTGCCAACCTAATATTTAAGCCTAAATTCTTGAAGAATCTGGACACCATTTTAGTTGTTGACCATTGGGATTCCCTCCATGGATGATATTCCTTAATTCTTGGAACATGGGGAAGTGGTTCCACTTTGGCCCTTTCTTAACAATCTCCATATCCAAGACTTTGAAACTCATCGAGAAGTCACCTACATAAGGTATTTGGCCTTGATTGAAGAGGCATCGCAGATCAACTAAATAACTACTATCGTCTGCAACTTTACTCACCTTTCTTTTTGAATATTTTTTTAATGTTTGACAAGGATTTTGACATATAATGTATATATTTGATACATGCACACACACACACACACATATATCTTTTTTGTATCTCTCTTAAAAGAATTTTTCACTATCTATGGCTTTATTATCTCATTTTTGGTTATGTTTTGCAAAATGTTTGAATTTCACTCTCATTTCTAAGATACATTCAACAAGAATTTGCTAATGTAGAAGTTGAGAAAAGAAAAAAACCAAAACAAAATGAAGAAAAGAAAACAATAGCCAAGAAAGGAAAACACAAAAGAAAACCCTAAAAAAATAAACTAACACTATACTAACTAATCATAACTACCCTAACTCTAATATCACAATAGATTACCTCTATAAAAGCAATTTATTTCAATTTCTAATTCTATTTTCTCTACAATTTTAGTACAAATTACAATAGATTTATCTTTAAATTCCCTTATCAATATTCTCAATATTCTACTATAATAATGAAGTATCTTAAGTTTTTTGCATTTAAACATCATAAATTCAAAGGTGTACTTACTCAAAATATGGCTTAAATGTATGAAAACAATCTCATTAGAGATCGATTGCACACATTTTGTCTAGTGTGGAAATATTGTACCTTCTCCCAACCATAGTCCATTTCCATGAACGATTGCATTCATTTCTCTATTTCTTTCCCTTCTGAAAATTCTCATATCTTTGGCCTTGTCTTTACTTTGCATTCTGTTAGACCAAGATGTATCACTATTTATATTATTATCAAAAAGAGAAAAAGTAAAAACTCAATATTCAATATCTTGTATAAAATCAAGAAAATGCCTTTTTATATCTAATGAATTCTCAACTTGAAGCACAATACACACATTTCTTGCTCGATTTTACCACTCTATCTCATCATCTACATTTTCCACATATACAGGGAATGATGATCTACCCATATCTTTTCCTCATTTATGATGAAATATCTTTGAATCTCAATATTCTCACCTATTCCCCTACAAGACGCTAGGATTTTCTTTAAAATAATCATAGTTTCCTAACTATTTTAGTTCATTCTAGTTAAGTTTTTAATATTTCTAACTACACTAGGGTAGAATGTTTCTCTTGTTAACAATATTTTTCTCTTAGCAATTAAAACTTCTTTCGTTAACGAAATTGCTCCACTTATGGCTAAACTTACCCTAGTTAAAAAAAATTCAAACTCAAGTTCATCGTGATCAGTTGTATCAGGAATTCTACACTCAGTGACTCTACTAAAAGTAAACAAACTCAAAGGATGTAGTTTCTGATTTAATATTTTACAAAGTTTTCCAATTTCCATCATGAAAACTAGCATGCGCTCAATTCTTCACTTACAAGCTTCTTACCAAATTTAGGAATAACATTTCAAAGCCCAATTCCACTTTCAAAGCATAAAACCTAAAAATATCAAAGAAATAAAAGATAAAAGACATATGTGCATCTACTGCTCATGAATTCCCTCCTTCTAGTGCCAGTTCTTGTTGACAATGGTTTTCCTCACAATAAATAGATAGAATAAAATCTCCATAGAGAAGACCATGAAGAGCCTATCCTTCTTGAAAGATATGGAACAAAGACAACCTAAGAGAAAATTTTGCATTCACAAAGCAAAGATTGACTTTTTTTCAATCCCGAGTCTTTGATAACTAGGTCATGATTGCACTAGGGTCGCTCTCAAGTAATGATGTGATAATTGTTGTTAATCTCAAAGGGATATTTTTACATACATACACAAATATATGCTTCTATGTTATTTCTTCATACATTTTTAGATCAACATTGCTAATTGAAATGATAAACTCGGACATCATGAAACCAATATACTTGATATAAGATTTCACAAACCATCAACAATTTCTTTGCTATCACTTAAGTAGATTTAGCATTAAGCATTTAGCAATTTCATGGAAAATAAAATATTTTCAAAAAAAACTATTTCCATTGACTTATATTTTTCTTGGAATATTTTCAAAAATATCAAACATCTATTCTAAAGAAAAATATAAAAAATATAAAAAAATAAAAGTTTCTCCTGATTATTCTCCATAGATGTCCCAAAGAATTAATCAAAAAAGAGAAAATTTCTTTATATTTCACCAAATTGCTTCACAGCTATGTATAAATGGTGCAATCTTTTAAAGAGATATGATTTCACTTATGGACACTGAGTAGGTTTTGTATGCACCCTTAAACAGTGTAACATACAATCTTGTTTGGCCAAACTTACAAAACCAGCTACAAAAGATACTTAGATAGGTAGCTTTCCATAAAGCTCGAATATCAATTAATGTCTGTGTATACAATTTTTTATGATGTAATGGTTCAAAAAATAGGAAAAAAGAACAAAACTTAAAAGAATTTTTTTGCTCCTCCAACATCCAAATTTTTTGAAGTTAAATGAAAATTAAGCATCCTCTGGCCTTTCATAGAACACAAGGCTCAAATAGGATAAGAGATCTACATGAGAGAAAATCTAAGGGACCAATCTCATCAAGGCATGTGGAATATTGTGACCAATAGGAGAATTACAATTGAAGTCAATAGAAGTCAACTCCAATTACTCATTGAAGCTCTTTGGGTTATAATTTTATTTGGAATCTTTGCCAGGATGATACTTCAAATCATGATAATATGTAGGGTTTCCCATATATTTAGAATGATAATGTGGAATATTTTCCCCCTACACTTCGCTTGGCTTCAGTTCTATCACTCTTGGGAATGGGCTATCCCGAAGATTAGCATTTGCTCCCACCACATGTGAAATACCAATATCTTCAACATTTCGATGGACTCAAAGCCATCTGCATTATCACCTCTTAAAGTGATCAAACTAGACCGAATTTTATTCCATCCATGACAAAATTTTTCCTTACCGTCCATACTCGAGGTTCGCATCATAATCTATATCTCCTACAATCACAAAATTCTAAATATTAAATCCTTTTATAAAAAAATATGTCACATCTCATGTAAATAAAACCATTATTCAAATGTTAGCTCAAAAATTCCATAAAAAAATTCTTTTAAAAAGCATATCATAAATCCTTGTATATATACCGGATCACCAGGATCATTATACAAATTTTAAAAATTAGCATTTCTCTTCACATTGCAACCTAGTACCTGGTATCTAGTATTCAACTTTACCCACTTACTTTCCCGGACCTCGGTTATACTAGAACTCCATCTTACCAAACTCTATCTTACCAGACCAGAGTCATTCACTTGAACTTCACATTACCTTTCACCTTTTCTTTATTTTTCAGTACCTGGTACCTGGTGCACAAAACACTTACCATACAAAAGTACTTTATTTTTTCAAATATTTCTCTTTCTTCTTTTCCATTTTTGGTGATCTTCCAATTAGTTATCTCTTGCCATAGGAGTTATATTTTTCAATTGGGTCCCTAAGTCTTTTCAGCCTTTGGGGATGTTGTGAGACCACACAACAAATAGCTCATTCTAAGGACTACCATCATCCAGTTGATTTTGTGAAGTCTCCTCCATTTTCATTCTCAACTCAAGCTTCAAAGTGTAAAATTATTGGATTTTTTTCTATCAAAGGGTGAGGAGGTGGGAAAAGGGGTGTTCGTGCAAACTAGGGGGGTTCATTTGAATCCCCAAGGGTTTACTAGAACAAGGGTTCATTCAGACCCCCTTTCAAAACATGCTTTCTTTGTGTTGTTTGGAAGGAATTGTGTGACCTTGCATTTAATTGGTTCACTCGAACCAAGGTTCATTTGAACCTTTTTTTGGCTCACTTGAACCAAAGGGTTCATTCAAACCCCAAAAACAATTTTTTTTGCATGGGGTGCTATTTTGCAATGTTTCTTTCCTCACTCGAATTGTAAACCACTTTTGTGGATTTACCCACTCCCTTCTTTGAGATAGTACAATCCCTTGCTTAATTTGGACCTATTCTAACACCCTTTCATTAAATACCCTTTTAAATCATCATTAATAGGCCCCCTAGACCCTTTATTTTGGATCTTGAGGCTTATTTTAACTAAAAACATGACAAAATCCACAAAAGAATGAAAATTTCTAACCGACCTCAAAAATTTAGGGTGGGACTCATATGCCACTCCTGGTGTATAGGTCCCCCTAGGTGGGACCCATACACTAGGAGTGTTGTATGAATACTAGATTTGGGGCCTTTTTAGGGTTTGATTGGGAAATTCAAGTTTTGAATTTAAATTTTTGGTTGGTGATGGATTTTTAGATCAAATTAATGGTAAACTAGGTGTAACTCTTATATAAACAAGATTCTAAAGTTATTTTTCATCAAAGAAACAATCTAGAAGAGAAATTCCAAGATCCAAGTATTTAAGAACATTCAAGCATTCTTCACAAGAGAATTCAAGAACAATTAATCAACGAAGTGGAAGCCTTGGAGCAATATTATTTTGTTTTTGTGGGTCTTCTAGCTCACTTTCATTCAAGATATAGAATTGTCAAGGGTTTATTATTGTTGCCTATGGTGAATCATGATGGATTCTAGGTTGGGGATGTTGGTTGTTTTCAATGAACCAATTAGGTCTTAATAGCTACCTATGAATTTTCCAAACTTAATTTTTTAATACCTACAAGACAAGTGGCCAACAAACGCTCGATATAGTACCAATTTCTTTATCTCCTACACTTTGGGCTATACAAAACCCAGGAGGGTGGTCCCACAATGTACATTATACAACTCTTTTAGACAATTCATGTATACATTGCAAATTCAAGCAAATATATTATCACCAATGACTAATAAGATAAAACTACTCAAGAAGTTGGAAATTCCTTGAATGAATTATCCATCCTAAGCTGAGAATATAAAATAACACAAACTACAACAAATTAAATATAGATCAATGATTATTTAAAATATTTTTCTCAAGTTGTGTAACTGGAACCATGAGAAAGACTTGACAGGTTTAGGATTAGTGCCATTATCTATGGGATAGGAATTTGAGCAAATAAAAATATAAGGTATATTTAATTTTGAACACCCACAATCTAAGTGATACTACTTTGCAATTCACAAATCTATAACTAAATTCTAAAGACTACTTATCAGCTCCAATGACCATGCACATGAATTCATGATTTCATTCAAACATTTTAACTCATTATATGAACCAGAGCTAAAACCAAAACATATATCAAAGTATGAAATGATCTTTGATTAGAATTTTCATTAATAATTCAAGTAAAAAATCAAAATGGAGAGACTATAGACTTGGGAAATCTCCATTATCATTCAAATATGCCTAGGAACCATACATTTTATAAAATTTACTATCTAGACTCAAAGAATTAGAAAGACTTAGCATAGTCACTATGTGTTCTTAATTTCCACGGTTCAACAAAAGACCCACACAAATGGTCCTAAATTCCATTTTATAGAAAAAGGGAGAAAAGACAAGCTTCACACTAGATGTACACATGTCACATTCCAATTGGACCACTATAAGAAATATTCCCTAATTTAGGTATATTTAAATTCTTCAAAATGGAGGGAATATATATGAGACAAATATTATTTACATTTGTTGTAAGGAGCATCTTTTCCTTCCAAAAAGCACATGTCTAAAAGAAGAATCTTCTTCATCATAGCATTTCCACTTCATCAAGCAAGATGACAAAATAATGTAGACCAAAAGTGAGTTAGCATCTTAGTCAACATTCAACATCATCAATAGCTAATAGTTTCTTGTGAAACATATATTTTATACGTTGTAACTTCTAAGGCTAGAACTGTACAATACTTGACCAACTATATGTTCACATCCATGTTTACCAATCAAAGCGGCCAACCAATACCCTTCCCCATTCTTCATATACTTCATCAGATGGCCAGTTGAAATCAATGATTTTATCTAATGTCTTCCTGTATGGGGAATACATGGTTATTATAGAGTTGTATTCCTTGTCAAAATCCTCTAGAAAGTTGATAATAAACATCAACTTTCCCAAAGTGTCATTAAAAATATTGTTATCAACTTCCTTACAAATTTCATTCACCTGGGATTCAATAACTCCATCCATCTCCCTTTTCCATACTTGCAATGGTTTGAATTCATCATTAGTGAGCTGAATATCTAGCAATGGTGACAAATCTACCAGATCATAATGAGTTGTTAATTCTCTTATCTTTTACTCGAATGGGGTTATGTAACCTTGAAAATTTTGCTCACTTAGTTCACACATAAATGTATAGGTTGGAAGCACATTAGAGTACCTATCCTCATGCTATTTGTCTTCAACTACCATTAACTTCAATCTCTTAGCTAGTGGGATCCACTTATTCAAGATTGGCATGGCCAACTCCTTATCTCTTTGGTACAACCCTATTACTCACATCATCAAGTCATAATTGTCATGCACACTATTTAGTTTGGCCTAGATCTTCTCATTCAGATGCTTCAAGATAGTATGAACAATATTTGATATATTTTCATACATTGTATTCTAAGCCTTTTCCAACAACTTCTTATATGTCTCAACTTGTAGAAGAATCCACTCCCTTGTAGGTTCACTAGATGAGCTAGGATCGCATTTGGTCAATTCTTCTACTGAAAGTGAGTCTTGCCCCAAACTACATGGCACCATTGCTAAATTTTGACTTTGAGGTGAAAGTTGGAAGGATGCAATTAGAGGTGATGGAGGTGGATGACTTGAGCTAGCTTGGCCCTATTATCTTTGTATTTCTCCCCTTTGTTTATAGAATGCTAACTCAATTTCTAATACAACTACCCTCTATTGACTATTATCATATTCACTGAGTAGCTCATGGTACTTGTTCTTAAAGTCATCCCTTTCAGGGGTAATATTTTTGATAGTTTCTTTAGTAAATCTAGAAAAATTAATAGCCATGCCAACTACTTCCAAAGTTGGAGTATCAACAACTCTCTTCACAAGTAGTTGTCCACTAAAATCTGATGGCTCAACAAGCACTTTTTGTTTGGATCCCATGGACAATGACCAAATTTCTAGTGCATCTCAGTCTTCACTAAATGTAGAACCCCAAAGTGCCATTTCCAAATCTTATTTTGTCTACACCAAAGGCCTTTCATCCCTCCTTATGGAATCCAAGACTATAGCATCAACAATGTTCCATTCTGGTACCAATAACATACCACACTTCTTTACAAGTTCTCTACCATCTTGGGTAGTAATCTTTTAAAATTCATTTTTCATAATACTCCTCACATTGGCTTGGATGACATTCTTAGGAAACTTTGGATGAAAACTCCTTTCAGTGGCCACCTTCTCTACATATTTTGCAGCTTTAGATCTCCTCCAAAAATATTTGAATGCAAACATCTCAACAAAGGATTCATCTTTCATAATCTCCTTACAAGCTTCTATTCTTAGATCATCTACACTATTTAGACCATTGATGTCAAGATTTTGTGACTTGAGTCTACTTTGTCTTGAGCTTGAGGAAATATCCCCTACAGGGGGAGGCACCCCTTGCTGTTTATCCTCAAGAGTGATATAGATGTCATTTTCATCTATAGTAGAATATTCAAACACTCCTCTTGTCTCAATTCTTTGCTTCTTTAGAGGTGGCTGCTTAGTAGTAATAGGAATTCCAAGGGGTGAATCATGTTCAATTACAAGAAAATGAACCTGTATTGGAGGTGGTGGCAGTGTGCTCTTAGGAGAATCTACCCTTTTCCCTTCATAAGTGATAGGGGTTGGAAAGCTTTGTTCCTCATCCATTGCTTTCTTCCTCCTGGTGTAGATTCTCAATTTCTTGGGTGGTTGATATGTAGGCCTTTCTTCCAATCTCACTATAGTATATTCTTCAACCACTCTTGGTTTTCCTTTGTCTATGACTTCACATTGTTCCCTCAGACTAACAATTACATTTTCAAATTTGTCTATAACATGCATGACTTTTCCAAATTCATTAGGTATGTTTGGAAAAGGATCATATTGGGGATCCTTCTTCAATTTTTCTTCTACCATCTTCCTATAAGCAAGATATTTAGCTTTCCTTTCATCTTGTTCTTGAAAGATAAAAAATATCCCTAATGACATCTTTAGGGTAATCAAAGATATGCACAAAATTACTCATTTTCTTATATGTTTTCAATTTTCCAATAAAACCCTCAGGATCATGATTCCTTGGGTGCATAGTCTCCAACTTTTAAGGTGCTAGAAGATGTACTAATTGTGTCCATGCCCCTTTCACTAGAACATAATAAAAAAATGTTGTCCACTCTAGAAATAATGACCCTTTCCTTGTTGTATTAGGTAGATGCACTATCTATGAAGCTCCTAATTGCCTCACAATTTCAAGGAATCCTATCCTTAAAGGAACCTCTCTAGGAAAGATATATGGATCCAGACCATTGCCATGTACTTTGAAAATTATTTTGTTAGGTTATAAAATCAAGTCTCCCCAATTATGACTTAATTTCAAGTTTGGCCTCATCTCCGTGGGTCTCAAGAACTCATGAATTTCTTTGGGAATTCTTGGTTCTTCATATACTAGGGACCTCCTTATTCTTGATGCAAAAGTATTTTGAAACATCACATAATTGTATTTTTGGTCATCCGTGTCCAGAATTCACGTCTAACACTGAATAGGAATATCAACACCATCCTCCTTCCTTCTCAAAGTTATACCCTTCTCAAAAACCATCTTCCCTTTATGCAAGAACATGTGCATTAATAGTGAATACCACCAGAACTTTACCCACTGTTTTCCTTCCTTCAGCTTGACCAAACCCTTGTGGATATGGTGTACCTAATAAGTACCATAATCATAGACTATGCTATAAGTTGGGTGTTGAAAATGTGTGGCCAAGTAGCTATATTCTAAGTTCTATAATGTGTCAGGTGGAGTAAAACCAATAATTTTGCATAAATAATACACAATCTTTCTAAAATAACTAGCAAAATAGCTCATTTGGAAAGGCTCAATCTCCTTTTCACCAATCTTGATTTTCTTTCTATGCTTCTTAGTATTGGTCACAGTAGTATGTAAGGGAAACATCTTTTTCTTGATGAACACCTTGGTATTGTTGTGTTCTCTTCTAATATCATCTATATCCAGAGAAACCATATCCTGACTCCACTCATGCAAGTCAAATATATCTTCAATTTCTTTCATTTTTATCTTTACCATATCTACCCCATCAAATGTCCTAACCACCCTAGAAATTGGGTCATACCTTGAGGAGATATCCATCAAAAGATCAACATCCATATACATGTTGGGAACAATTAACTTTCCCATATCTAACCTCCAAGGATTATTAAGAGGAGCTCCAAGGTTCCTGTTCCCGAATCAATTTTGAAAAAGCTACCATCTCGTATAGGGAAACTAAACATCCTTTATGAAGTATTGTTTATCCATCACTCTTCTCACAATAGGGAAAAAAATAAGACCTTTCCTTCCAGTTTCTTATTTGTAGAAGAGGGCAGTAAGTTGATTACATCCTGGGAGAGTGTTCTAGACTAGGTCGAAGAGGTGGAAATTTGTACCTTCGGAACCATAGATTTTATGTATACCAAGGTTTTAAAGAGAAGAATTTTAACTACCAACCTCCTAATTAAAACCTACGACTTCAGAGAAGTGCTAATCCTAGATGATTTTATAGGGATATGGCCATTTTTAAAGACAAAATTAACCCTAACTCAAAGTAATAAAAGTAAAGTAATAAAACACTCATCTGAAAGAAAATTGAAAGCAAGCCCTAACTTAGAAAATTGAGAAAATGATAAAGCTGTGATTGTCATACTTACAAATTTCAATTGTAATGAACCCTACTGCTAGTTAGGATGAACTCTACAAATTACTTCTTTCAATTCTTCGTATCACTCCAGACATGTCCTCAAATCCCAAATAAGTAAGAACTGGTCGTATACACAAATTTTTGGAAGCAATTGAATAATTTTATACGTCACCTCCACCATTACTTCCCACTCGTGCAAAATGAAACAATTGTAATAGGTGTAATTTTTAGCTTTGTATGTGCATAGTCGATTAGCTGAGATGGCCATCTCAAACAACTCAAATTGAATCAATGACATTTGAATTTACATTGTTGTTCTAGCTTGGACAAATGTCCAATAGAAACATGTCGAATGGGCCTTCTTCATGTTCTTGTGGGAACCACTTACTAGTAGTCATATAACATATGTGGTGGATTCTCATAGGCCTTGTTTTTAATGAACCTACATCTTATCTCCATGAGTTGGTAGGGAAAGGTGGTGATCGCCTTTCATTTTTCAATCATCATTGTTGATCTTAAGACCTCAAGCTTTGGAATGGAACACAACGACTGGGTCCACACACAAAATCAAACATGTGTCAACATCTTGCTAATCTTGCAAATATTAAACTATCATCACTTGGGCTATGTGAGCTAGTGAGGAGTGGCTCAAATTAAATCCCACAATTTGGGAACTATCAAACCTGCACATACAACAAAATTATTAATAAAAGAGGGACTTGACTAGGCCAGTGAGAGTTTACCCTTGGAGATCAATGACTTAGACTTAAGTCACTTATGAGAAAAATATTAAAACCTGACTTTGGAAAGATTAAAATTCTTTGTGGATGGAAGTGACTGAAAAACCTAAGCAAAGGGGTCGGTAAAGAATGCATAACGATGGCTCAAAATACAACTTATATCACCATCAACTGGGTAAAACAAGTTAGCATAAAAATAAAACACCCAAGGATTATACATGGAGCAATTGAGAGCAAGGTTACCTAGGTAAAACCCTAAACCCTACCTATGGGAAACATGTGACATGTTACTACCAAGCACAAAAGAACCTCAAAATATCAAGAATTTTGGGGTCTCTATCAGGGGAGATACAACTAGTCATCAAGCCAAGACTAATTACTTGTTTCCTAAGTGATTCCATCCTCCATTATCACTCTAAATTTATCCTAAAGAAGGTACATGCATTATTAGAGCTCATTTGGGGTGATTAGAGATCTCTCAAATTGAATCATCCATCTTCATGTTTCATTCATGTGTCTCATTTTAGCAAAATAGAATACGCTTGCATTGCATTTCATATTTCCTAATCTTAGATACACTTAAGGTTAGGGTTTATGTTCCTATTACACTCATGATTCATTTTTCTATCAAGGTTTAATTACCAAACTAGGGATTTAACCGAGGAAAACCCCCCATAAGCAAATCAAGTCTATATTCCATTTTACAGGTCTTCTCAAAGGTTTGGATCTAGAAATCATTTTGGGAAGGAAGAGTAGAGATTAGAGCATAGATATGAACTCTAAATTCACAAAAATTGGAATGGCAGTGATATTCCAAAAGTGGCGTATGAGTCCACTATAGGAAATTTTTCAATTTTTTGTAGATCTTGAATCTACACTATCAAAAAGTTGTTCCTACCTAGAAACCCTAATCTAGGACTAAATTTCCTAGTCTAGCATGTGATTCCTAGTTAACTTTAAAATTAGTTTTTTTCAGCATTTCAAAGCTTCACCTAGTCCTCTTCAAGTTTCCAGGTGCACACCTTTCATTCCTCAATCTTTTTTATTCTATTTTACTTGCATTTTTAAGTCATTTAGTGAAGTATTGCATTGCATTAAGTTTTAGCATTCGATCTTGTATTTCATTAGCCTTTCCAAGGCATAGCTTGGTGGGGAACCCATATTTAGTTTATAATCAAACCCTAGGATAGACCTATTGCAATATCTCTTTCTTGTTTGTGTAATTATAGTTTAGATTGAGATCTCTAGGGTTTTCCTTGAATGAATGATTGTGAAATGTGTTTTTCTATCTCCTAAACTATAAAGTACATGATTTCCATTGTTTTAAGATCTACTAGCTAAGATTAAAGTTGATTCTTCTTCTTTAGCTGCTTCTTTTTATATTTTTGGTTTTGATAATGTTGGCTGAGAGGCTCTAGGCATGATAATCTTTCCTTTCTGATTAGGGCCTATTATCTTTCCCACCTTAGTTTATGTGATTTTTGGTCCCTTACCTTATAATATTCTTTTGGAGAGACCCTAGATTCATGCTATGGGTGCTGTAATTTCCACTCTACATTATTCTCTAAAGTTTGTTTCAAATAATCAAGTGGTCATAGCCAAAGCTAACACAAAAGTTGTTCACCTTTGTAAACTAGTGATTGTTGGTCAGGCGTTGGTTGTCTCCACTCTTAAGAATTTTATTCTATCCCTAACTTTTGATTTGATGGCCTACTCCTTGGTGATACCCTCCATGAAGGTTGTCCTTGAAGTGAATGCTACTAAAGGAGAACAACCTAAAGCAGAAAGTCCTAAGTCCTCCCCATCTACTTCTCCTTCTGAATCTAATGCATTTCTTGGTAATGATTAGGGATCCTTAGAATTCTATGAGTTCTTTATTTTGGAATACAAAGTGAATCTTGCTCATCTAAAACTTTTGATAACCTTCAATACTCTTGATGAGGAAGTATATAAAACTCTCATTGAGAAGGAAGGCTATGATCCTATTTAGAAATCTATTCATTCCCATACTGAGGAGGATAATCCTGCATCTACTAAGGAGGTTAATGTTTATGAATGAATTAGAGGATATGGTTTTTCTCTCATAGATGCATTCAATATCCACCAGTGGAATGATAATCTCTACGTGGAACCACCACCTTCTGAAGTTTTTCAAACACTCTATGGTTTTTGATCTAGAATTTCTTCTCAATATGGCTAGGATGAAAAGGTCTTTGACATATTCAACAAGGAATCTAGGTCCCTATCTAGTTTAAGCCTTGTAAGTGCTATCTAGGCTTGGGATGATCTATTGAACAATCAAAGAAAAAAACTTGGTGGAATGTTAACATGATTTTGATACATCCTCTCAATTTGGTCCATCTTGAATTGATAGAGAATGGGGCACAAGTCGAAGAAGTCCCCTTAGATGTTTTCTCTTTCGATGAAGCACCCGAGGAGTTCTTAGGTACTTACTCCTCTCCGCCTCCTTTTCACTAAAAGAGACAATTCCCATATCGCTTGAGAAAATAGGTGTATTCTAAAGAATTTGTCCTGAATGTTGATGAGGTGGACCCTCTAGCTAATGTTGACAATGGTGTTCTAATACTGCATCTTGAAGATCATAGTCCCCTCCTCCAAGGGGATACTATTGAGGTCTCAATGGGCCTTGAGTCTTCCAAAAAAGTGATTAAGATTGGGAAGTTCCTTCTTTTGAGGAAGCTAAGGAGCACTCTAACCTTCTACATTCTCATCCTGATATCTTTGATTGGTCGTATGAAGAAATTCCTAATATTGATGAGTCTATAGTGGTTCACAACATTTCTCTATGTCCTAATGCCAAGCCAGTTAAGAAAAAAATTTGAAAGATTAATCCTAAGGTTGCTTTGTTGGTTAAGACCAAGATAAAGAAGGTTTTCAAGGCAAGCTCTATTCGTCCAATCAACTACTCACCTTAGATCTTGAAGGGGTCTAGGTTCCATGAAACCAATGTTAGGAGTTGCCTCAGATATTGCAAGGGTAGCTATTGGGATGAAGCAAAATGCTAGTGGTGCCAATGAGATTGGAGTGGCTTGTGGAGGAGAGGAAATCCTCCACAACCACCTCGGTAGGTTGGTGACACTACTCTAACCTTCTTGACCTACTACTGTTGCTCTTGTTGGACCTCCTCCTATTGCTACTCCTCTTTGTCTCCCTCAGTACCTCATCACCTCTACCTCTACCTCAATATCTATGGTGGTACATCTCCTATAGGTTAGGATCCCTCATGGGGGAATCTACTAAGAACACTGGTATAGGACACTAAGATTCCCACCATGTCAAAAAATATCTAGCCACACCAACATTATCGTCATTGCCAACCTCATCATCTGAAAGATGAGTGTCTACTATGGTGGGATGAAAGTGATCCCTAAGTCACAGAGTGCTCCAAATAGCTCAAGTCTATGTGGGGACTACAAGAGGAATAATATGAATTTTCCTGTGTTGCCACATGACCTAGCTCCATTAATATGACATGATCACTAAATTCGTGCGATCGAGAATGAAATGGCCATTCTACAAGTTTTGAAGGAATTTTGTATCATCAACCCACCAAATCAACCAGTGGGGTCTCCATCTAATCTAATTTTGAGTCAGTGTGTCATACTATAGGCACTAGAACTGTAGGTCACCATGTCCTCCACTACTATGTGAGCTCATAGTAGTGAGCCAAGGGGGTTAGTATAATCCTGCACTCGAGGATAACCCTTTTTCCTCTTGCAAGTGATATGTATGAATTCCCACACCTGCAAGAGTGTACATGTAGTAAGGATCTAGTAATCATAGTGGGCATACCTTCTTAGCTCTTCATACAAGTGCACGAGCATGTTGTGTCCTAATGTAAACACCATACAATGCTCCATCATATCATGAATAGTGTGGATGAGGCCCCCATGTAGGTGAGAGTCTCGCCCATCTATAGTGACCCATGTGGCCATGGTAACCATAATGACATGGTGCAATAAGGGTGCAATTTTCCCAGACTACTTGAACCATCAGATGTAGATATGCCTGGTCTTGTTTGTACCTTCCATCCAGCCAAAGTAGTATTGGACATCCTTTAATCTCTCTTCTCATGAGTGCATGTCATCTAGCTCCACCTACCAACCATAGATGGGGAGTTCGAGGATGTGATAGACATCCAAAAATGTAACAATCATCTCTCCAATCAATAACTAGAAGCTATATGTGGTGGTGTGCCACCTCTCCATGAGCACCATTAACATCCTATCATGATACAACATCTCTAGCATACTATACATATGCCAATTACCAACACACTATAGGTGTGTGACCTCATCATCAGATAAATGGTTCCTCTTCCCTCTAAGTAGGTGAAGCACCTGCCCACTGGGATGCACCCTAATCTCAAGGTAGTCTTGCAAAAAATAAAAAAAATGAGTTAGTACATAGTCAATGTAGTGTAGGAAAATGTATACCCTTGTATTTTCACACTCGTTTGGGCCCTCCTTGCTTTATTTATCCCTATTTATGTCTTAATTGGCCCTATTTTGCATTGAAAAGCCTAATAAATTATATCTTTTTATGGACAATCTTGACAAACATCAAAGGGTAAATGATAATTTAAAGATTATGGTTGTCATGTTTCCTTGATTTTTTACCTAGGACTAAGACACCACCTAGGGCGTCTTTGTCCCCCAAAGGTCTTGGGCCCTTGATTTCAAAGGCACCTTAAATGGGACCCTTTTTGGAGTATGTACCCCAAGTTTCAAGCCTCATGACTAAGATTCCTCCTAGGGAATCTTAGTCCCCCTTATGTTATTTTTGAGATCTATTTCAAATCTTCGTAGAATTTATCCTCCTTTAATTGATAAATTCATATGTCAGCTTGTTGTGGTGTAGTTTCAGGATATTAAGCATAGGTAAATATAAATACAAGGTTATTTCTCTCATTTTGATACCAAGCATTCAAGTATTTATCCTAATAGCATAATTGACTTCACAAGATCATTCAAGAGCAATTCATCAAGCATTTGGAACCATCATCAAGATTCAAGCATCATGTCAAATATATTCTTGCATCATGTGTGTTTTTGAGCTAACGTTTGTGATGTATGCTTTCGATTCAAGCAAGAAATTCAAGTCAGGATTCACCATGCACTCATTTGATTCAAGATCTACATTCAAGCTAGCCATCTCACACAAGTTTGCAAATTTCATAACAAGGGTTTGGTGAGTTGCAACATAGCACATTGTCCATTCATTATTTCCCTCTTTTATTTCATTTCATTCCAAGGTTTAATTACCAACAAGGAGTTAGGCCAAGGAAAACCCCCATTTATTAACAATCAACTAGTTTTTTCTATCTTGCATGTTTTTGTTTGTAGATTTAGGTTGAAGACTTGAAGATCATTTGAAGTGTAAATTTGTAAAGTTGCAAAGTTGCATTGCAAATTTTTCATCTTTATACAAAGTCATCTACAGGCCAGATCTGGAGGTTTTAGGACCTAAGATCTAAGAAGAAGCAAGTGCAAAAATAAAGCCTCAGGATCACATTCAGAGATTTCAAAAATTCAAGATGGGACCAAGTTGTCACCTAGCACATCTTAGTCCTCCCAAAGGAATTTTTCAGAGATTATTTCAGATCCTATTCTATCATCTAAAGATTATGCATCTTCACCAAAAAATAGCAATGATACTAAGACAATAGTAATGGAATCTTAGTCTTTCGTGGCATATTTTGATAGTACTTTTGCATTTCTGGAATCCCCATCACATGTCTAGATTTTCTAGGTACACACATCATAACTTTCTATTACTTAATTTCATCATTTCCACTCATCATTTAGCTTGCATTATGAGTTTTGTGAGTTGAATATTAAGTTGTCTTTTCCAAGCTTTTTCTTGGTGGTAAACCCCTTGAAGCCTAAGTAACCCCCACTATTTCTTCCTTGTTAAGGATTGACTCACCTTTGTGTTGATAGTCAATCCAATTTGGGATCTAAGGGAATTCTTGAATGACCTAAGGAGAATAGCAGCATTTCCACCACCTATTTTCTTTATTGTTCATTTTGGTGAACTCGACATTTTGGACATTTGTTTTTTGATTTGGAGTTCATTAAGGTCCTAGATCTAGGTTGCATTCATTCTTGTATTGCATCTTACATTAGTGAACATGCATATAGGTTGCATTTTTTCTTTCTTATATTATTGAAAAACTAAAAAGTGCATTGTCAATCATCCTAATTACATTTAGGAACATTGTTATTGCATTCAATTGCTTGTCATTAGTCACTTTTCCTTGCATTCCTTTGCATATTTTTTGTTTTTAAACATCAGTTCCTTGAGTAGGTGGTGTAGGAGCACCATATGCTCAAAAGGAAAAAAATAAAATTGAAACTTTGAATTTCCAATATGAAATTGTGTAAACAAGGTCTTGATTGGTCAAAAGGATGAGGAAAAGCAAAATTGTAAAAAATCATGTTAAAAGTTGTGAAATTTGTATAAAAGGAAAAAAATAGAAGTTGAAGAGTCTTTTTGAAGAATTTGAAGGGATAGGTCAATGGAAGTAGTTGAAGAGGTAGTTATGGGTTGGGAAACTTCTATAAAAACATTTGAAAGGTCGAGAAGAAAGTAAATTTCTTGTATTCTTGAATCAAGTAGTGAATAAAACCCCTATTTTTTGAACTTGCAGAATTATTTCCATTGTTTTTATCATTGTACTGATAGATTAGGAATATCAAAGTTAAATTATCATGTCATCTCATTTATGAAGGAGTTAACTTTCATTTTAAAGAGTTAGAGGCAATTTTTTTGTGTCTCAGTTTGAGTTCTTCATACAAAGGGTTTGAGAGTTTTTTAAGTAAACTTATCACCATTCCACCGATTTAGGGTTATTTGGTTGGTGGAATGGAATGTATTTATTGTATTTTCAATATTAAATGTGTGTTTGAGTGTAGGGGTAAACAATAATATAAGTTATGTTGTTGATTCAAAGCAAAATTTTGAGTTTTCCACTTAAGAATGGAGGTTTCAACCATGGTAATGAAGAATTGGCATGTGCATGGGCTTGGTGATGATTTAAGAAGCCTTGGAAGACATAATAAGTCATTTTTTAGGTCGTGGAAGGAGTATTTAAGGTTTAAAAGTACCTTATTCAAAACACCATCATTTGTAGGGCTTGATTTGTGCATAAAATAAGGTTTTTTTGGAACAATGATTTATGGAGCCTTTCTATCCTAATTTTTTTTTATTCCTTAGTTTTGTTACATGATGAAAGACTATTTTCATTCCTTTGGAATTTTGGTGATGATCTATGGGCATTTCATTTGTAATTTAGGCCTAATTTAATAGCCTTTTCTAGTGTACAATTTAAGAATTTGGTAGTTTCTTGAAAGTGGGCTATTGAAACATTTTGTTATGTTGATGTTGACAACAATATGCCTCTAAATATGTATTGGGTTCTTGGAAATTGAATTGGGTTTGCGAGATTCATCCGATTTAGGGAATGGAGACCTAATTGTCAAATAGGGCCTTGATTTCATAGAAAGAGGAAACCAGATGAAACAATGAAGAGATGGGTCATAAATGTTAGAATATTGTCCTATTTATGTTGTTAAGGATGTTTCTATGTTTGGGTAAGGTGTAGAAGGCAAGTTTGAAGGTTCTGATAAATTGAGCAACCAGAACCTTATGTGTAACAATGGTGTTTGTCTACAATAAAGATGGAACTCTGCTAAATGATTGTGATTGAATATATGTTGTAAAGGATGCCCTAATGCTTGAAAAATGGTTAGAATAAGGTTTTGTGGCTAACTTTTTGATTTGGTGTAGGTGGTTCCTTATGCAAATGGGGAATGGACTGTGAGAACCAATGTATATGTTAAACCAGAATTATGTGAATATGTTTTTTTGCATTAGAAACATGATGGTTAGGAGGTTCTTGAAGTCTCATAATAGATTGTAAGGAAGAATGTATGAAAATTTGACTTTTTCCTTGGAAAAAGAGATGTTGCATTGAAGAGTGAAAGTGTGTATAATGTAAGGATGAAAGGTTCTATTTTCTTGATTAGGTTTTGGGTTAAGTGCAATCATTTTGATGCTAGTTATGGTGTTTTTGGATTCTGATAAAGGTCTTGTTAGATGATTTTGTGATTTGGCTCCTTGGAAGCCTTGAAAATTCAAATAATTTGGATAGATTTTATTGAATGAATAGTGAATTTTGAAGATTGTGATAATTTATCTTCTCCAAGTTGAGTTGGGACAAAAGTTCCCCTTGTGATTGGTGTTTTGATAGATGCTCTTGCATTAATTGGTATCAGAGCTAGTTGTTTCTGATAAGTTGGTTGTAGGTGCTTGATCCATCTAAGCTACAGGGAAAATTTTTTGTTTGTGAGTTTGTGGTTGTGTGTAGGTTAAGAAAAAACCTGGTTGATGGTTGCCAAGAGACTAGGGAGAGAAAAGTGGAGACATATGGGCAAGAAAAAAAAGTTTGTTGAGTTGTGTTGTGTTGCAATTAGACCCAGATGGATAGTTGTTTGTGAAGCACTTGATTTTGTAGCCTAAAGAGTACTCCATTGATGGGAGTAGTTGAGAAGATGAAAAGAAGAAGACAAGTTGGTCAAATAAGGTCAACGATGAATTGTGAGAGAAAGAGGAAAGTTTGCAAGGACAGTCCTCTGTGGTAGAGAAATGTGTCAGAGGAAAGATGAGAGTTATGAAAGGGAAATCTTGTGTCCTTTTGAGGGAAAAAAGTGATTGTGAACCTAATGATAGAGAATGAGAAAGGTAAAAGGAAAAGAAGAGAGAAAGATGAAAATAGATTTGAATGAAAAGGATGAAACTAGATGAAAAAAATAAAGATTCAAGAGAAAAAAAGAAGAGGAAAAAGACCAAGGTATCTAGATTTCAATTGTTTTTTGCAGGTACAAGAAAAGTTGATATGTTTCCAAGGGACTTGGAAAGTTTTGTTGGTTTGTTGTATGGTGTAGGAGCACCTTATCCTCAAAAGGAAAAAAAAAATTAAAAATTTGAATTTCTAATATGAAAGCATGTAAAAAAGGTCTTGATAATTGTGTTTGAATCCTTAATAGGTTATAGGTGGTCAAAGGATGAGGAAGAGGAAAAATGCAAAAAAACTTGTTAAAAGTTGCTAAATTTGTAAACAAGGAAAAAATAAAAAGTTGAAGAGTCTTTTTGAATAATTTGAAGGGATAGGTCGAGGGAATTAGTTGAAGAGGCAGTTATTGGTTGGGAAACTTCTTTAAAAAACATTTGTAAGGTTGAGGAGAAAGTAGATTTCTTGTGTTCTTAAATCAAGTAGTGAATAAAACCCCTTTCTGAATTTGCAACATTCTTTCAATTGTTTTTATCAATTTATAGATAGTTTAGGAATATAAAAGGCTAAAATCTTGCATCATCTCATTTAGGAAGGAGTTAACTTCCATTTTAAAGAGTCAGAGGAAAATTTTATGTGTCTCGGTCTGAGTTCTTCATACAAAGGGTTTGAGAGTCTTTCAGTAAATTTATGGCCACTCCACTGATGTATGGTTAGTTGGTTAGTGGAATGGAATGTATTTAATTTCTTTTCAATATTAAATGTGTGTGTGAGTGTAGGGGTAAACAAGAATATAAGTTATGTTGTTGATTCAAAGGAAAATTTTGGTTTTCCACTTAAGAATGGAGGTTTCAAGCATGGTAATGAAGAATTGGCATGTGCATGAGCTTGGTGATTATTTAAGAAGCCTTGGAATACATAATAAGGTATGTTTCAAGTGGTGGTAGGATTATTTAAGGTTTGCAAGTACCTTATTCAATAAATCCTCATTTGTAGGGCTTGATTTGTGCTTAAAATAAGGGATTTTTTGGAATATTGATTTATGGAGCCTTTCTATCTCTAAAAATGTTTTATTCCTTAGTTTTGTGATGTGATGAAAGACTATTTTCAGTCCTTTAGAATTTTGGTGATGATCTATTAGTACTTCATTTGTAATTTAGGCCTAATTTAGTAGCCTTTTCCAACGCGCAATTTAAGAAACCGGTAGTTTCTTTAAAGTAGGCTATTGAAATTTTTTGTTATATTGATGTTGAAAATAATAGGCCTCTAAATATGTATTTGGTTCTTGGAAATTGAATTGGTTTTGTGAGATTCACCCGATTTAGGGAATGGAGACATAATTGTTAAATAGTGCCTTGATTTCATAGAAAGAGGAAACATGATGAAACAATGAAGAGAGTGGTTATAAATGTTTGAATAATGTCATATTTATGTTGTTAAGGATGTTTCTAAGTTTAGATAAGGTGTAGAAGGAAGTTTTGAAGGTTTTGATGAATTGAGCAATGAGAACCTTTTGTGTAACAATGGTGTTTTCTGCAATAAAGATGGAACTTTGCTAAATAGTGAAAAGGATAAATGATTGTGATTGAATCTATGTTGTAAAGGATGCCCTAATGCTTGAACAATGGCTAGAATGAGGTTTTTCGGCTAACACGTTGATTTGTTGTAGGTGGTTCCTTATGCAAATGGGAAATGGACTGGGAGAATCAATGTATATGTTAAATCAAAATTATGTGAATATGTTTATTTTGATTAGAAACATGGTGGTTATGAGGTTCTTGAAGTTTGAGAACAGTTTGTAAGGAAGAATGTAAGAAAAGTTGACTTTTTCCTTAGAAAAATAGATGTTGTATTGAAGAGTGAAAGTGTGTATAATGTAAGGGATGAAAGGTTTTATTTTCTTGCTCAGGTTTTAGGTTAAGTGTAGTCATTTTGAGGTTGGTTATGGTGTTTTTGGATACTAAAAAAGGTCTAGTTAGATGATTTGGCTCCTTGGAAGCCTTGTAAATTCAAATTATTTGGATGAATTTTATTAAATGAATAGTGAATTTTGAAGAATGTGTTAATTGATCTTCTCCAATTTAAGTTGGGACAAAAGTTCCCCTTGCGATTGGTGTTTTCATAGATGCTCTTGCATTAGTAGGAAACATAGGAACATTATTATCAACTTAGATTTTTCTTTTTTCTCTGAACAAAAACCTCTACTAGGACTAAAACGCCCTTACTAGCATCTTAGTCCCTTTATGATATTTTTCCTCAGAGTCATGTCTAGGTTGATTGCTTTCTATTCCTCTTTTTAGGACCTCAAAAGTTCATCGATAGGACCAACATGCCCTTGTTGGTGTCTTAGTCCTTGTTGACTTTGAAGTTGTAGTTTTCAGGGTTTAAATCCACTTTTATGTGATTTTGTTTGTTGTCATGGGTTATCTATTTCAATGGTTTGACCTTTTGTTTTATGTATCTCACTAGATCTAGCTTAAAGTGGTTCATTTCATGCATTGCTTCTTTGCAAATTTGCAATTACAACATTTCATTGCATAGTGGAATTAGTAAATTACCTTGTTTGAAATCTAAAAAATTGCATTTATACATTTCATTTTGGGTGTTTACATTGCATTGTGAGTTTGCATAGATTATTATTCAAAAATAATAGTTTCTCTATTTTCCAAGTTTGCAAAGAAAAATGTATTCAATAAGCATGTTAGTTGTTCTTTCAATACCTTCCCTAGCTATGAGAGTCTCTTAGTGCAAGAGAGTGAAAATGCAACACTTTCCTTAAACCTACAACCCCTTTTGATCTCTCCCATTTGTGGGGATGAATTTATAGAAGTTAAAATCATAGAAAATATTGATAATCATAGTTGTTCTTCTCTCAATACCTCTCCTTTTACTGACACAGGTATCTTGGTGAAAGAAGATGCAATATTTAAGAATCATGAAGACCTTGCTTGTCCTTCTCCTCATCCCCCTTGCGAAGATATTTTGGCACAAGATAATGAGATCATAGACACATTCCTAAACATTACCTTACCTAATATCCATTCATCCCAAAAATTGATAACTCCCTTACTTATGATGAAGTCATTTTAGAATAACCAACCTTTGAAAGTCATGAACATGTGGTTTGTAGCTCTCCTAAAAACTCTCCTCCTATGGAGGATATCATGGTGCAAGAAAATTTAAACATTAACACATATAGTGAGTCTTCCTTAGATGAAGATAATGAAGCACTTGACATTAGACTCCTCTTCACTATGAGATCATGCAAATAGCCACAATTTTGTTGAGGTTATGATGACACAAATTGGATCTCCTTTAATTAGTTGGCTTACTAAGTCACATCCCATTAGTGAATCACATAACAAACTAAGAGATTTATTGAAATTATGATGCAATCTAACTTTTTTTGTAACCACCAAGATATAACATAGCTTCTCAAACATGTAGTAGACCACAAGTCACTCCCACAACATCACCATTTCCTCAACTTATTGTGCCTAGTGTTGAAGATCTTAAAAATACTCCCACTAATATTTTTTTATGGCAACTCATTCAACTATCACCTATATACAAGTGTATATTTAAAGAAATATTGCAAATAAAGTAGGAGTAAATACAATCTTATATGAAATCAAACAATTTAGCATCATCCTTTCATCCCACACAAGTCATAGCTTTGTCAGAAATTGCATTCCCTAACTATGAATTACCCTCACTTAATATTCAAACTAGAATGAAGCATTGATGATAAATGTGATCATTAATGAAACTACAGTTAGCCACACTCTCATAGATAATGGAGACAAAAAATTGTGTTTGTAGCATTGACCTCCTAGACAAAATTTGTAGAAAAGAGGCTTATCCAACTTAATGATGATCATATTCATGGCTTTGACAACGTTAATAGAAAACCACTAGGAATGATCACATTACCTATTGAGTTCGAACCTATGGTATTGTCTACCCCTATCCATATCATGCTAGGCTCTCTTTCATATAATCTTCTCCTAGGGAGACCATGGATTCATGCTATGAAAGGGGTCCCATCTACTCTCCATTATAACATTAAATTTGAGTACAACAACAAGACATACATGGTTTAAGTAGACGAATGAAGCTATGAATCATATAATCACAACACTTCCAACTCCCCTAATACTTTCATTCCAAAATCAAAATTTGAACCTATACAAGTTGATGCTAATCCTTCACCTACAACAAAACTCTTTAGTGATAATTGGGGGTCATTAGATTTTACACCTCCTTTCAATAGGGAATAAAAAATCCCCCCCTCAAAATCCAACGAGTCACATACAAATGATTCATTTCTAGATACAATTTCAAATGATGATTGGGGTTTTACACCTCCCCTTATACAAGAATGTGAGATATCACAATCTAAACCAAAAAAACCTTGTGTTTCCTTCACTCAACTTAGTTCTACAACATTACACCATAGTGGTGATGGGAGCTATATAACTCCCATCCCTCATGAGGGGATGATGCATAACCTTAGAAAGGATTTGTGTTCTCATGAAGAAACCAATCCTTCTTAGAAACATAAACCCCCTTTATCTAACTTGGAATATTGTTATGGTATCAGATATAATCTCCCTCCTACACATAGATACAATGAACACACGAAGAAAACTGACATACCATACTCTTTCAAGAAAGATCTAGGTTTACCATGCTTTTCTCCATTTTCATATAAATACTTGTCATTTAGTCTGTGTATGACATCTTGCACAAATAAAGGAACATCTTATATTATTGATCAAGAGAGTATCTTGTCGAGACTCCTCCAGGATCGTTTGATGTCTCTCCCTCCAAGAACATGAAATAAATTTTACTACAAGAATTCATTCTGTTTATATCATAGAGTTCATGGTCATTCTACTAATGAATGTGAGGATTTAAGCAATAAAATTCAGCATCTTAAGGACTGTGGTGTGTTGTGCATATTTTTCACACACACCTCGCCGAAGATAGGGACCCCCTCTTTTGGCTTTTGACTACTCATTCCCACCCCCAATGGGTTATTTTTCTCCTATATTGCTTTGCAGGCCCATTTTCCCAAACTCAGGTTGGTCACAAGCCTAAAAAAAATCAAATTCCCCTTTGCCAGATTCACCTACCTTAAATTTCACTAGGTCATTTTCCTTTGTGGGCTTGATCCCATGGATTTCCCTTAGCTTCTTATCTAGCTTCCATAGGGCCTCATGGATCCACCTTTGCGGGTCTCCTCCTATTGTTTTCCATTGCACTTCACCTCATTCCTATAGCTAGGCCTTAGCATCCCCTTGCTAGGCAGGTCTCGCATAGACCTTTGCCACCTCGTCCATCAGGCACTACAGACCAAAAGTTGTGGGTCACCTAATGTGAGTATCCACTTTTGTTTTGATACTAAGTATCAGTCAACCCTTGACTTTTTCCTGGATGGTAGACTCGACATTTGGTCATTTCATCCCCATCATTGCCATTATTGAACTAGGATCGATAGACTTCAAAATTATCCAAGTCCATAATGTTTGTGGGTATTTGTGTGCAGCTTGCCTTCACCTGATTTTCGTTGTCTAATGATTAGGGTCTCACATTACCCTGCTATGTGGGATTTGTATTTTCCATTTCCTCAGGATGAAACCTTAGGTCTATGGGTAAACTCTTGAGTTGGAGCATGCTGGTGGGTCTTCCCATGTAGGGCATTACTTGTGAGAGGTTGTTACCCCAATGTCATTCCATAACGGTGACACCTTGTCACCTCCCTACTCTGTGGACCCAAAACCTACCAACACCATCTCCCTTTGTGTTTGTGGGGTTTCTTTGGGTGTGGGCCATAGCCTAGTAGATGCCACCCCCTTAGTGTTTCTTCTTTACGATGATGTTAATGTTGCTTCCTGCACTGGTCATTCCACATGTTCTTGGGTGGATTTTTCTCTTACAGGTTCCCTAGCTCTGGATTCCATCTAAGTCCCCCCACAACACCATCGGTAATTTTTCCCAGCAATGTGGATTGCTATGCATAATCCAACCTATTGTTTTGTAATGATGAAGAGTCGAACATCATCAAAATTTGATGAATTCCCGCAATATTGTTATCACCATTCAACATCATCTACAATTGGGCATCATATGAAAGATGATTTCACAGCATGGGGAAATACATAGTCCTGGGGCAAGATTATCAGATGGATCCACAATCAAATTAAATTTCTAAGCAATGGGAGATGCATAATGGGTTGGTTAGGAGCCTCAAAATAATAAAGTGCTCAAATTCAAGTGGCAGAAAATACCTTTGTAGAGCTTGCATTGTGGGCTTCCATTATCCTATTGTCATATCCTACAACTTCCTTACCTTAACTCTCTACCCATTCCATCCCCCATTACTTTGGGTGGTAGCCATCCTGAGAGTGTTTATTAAAGTCCCACATCTGAGACAAATTTGAATTCAAGGATTGAAATTCAATGAAGATGGGATTACTCATTTCCTTTAGAATTTTTATTTTATTTGAGAAATGGATAATTATTAGCTTGGGGAGGTTATCGACTTTACCAAAAAAAAATTACACTGTTCCTCCCGCATGTCATTCTATTCTATTCTAGGGGCCTAGCTACTATGGAACCTACATCTTGGATATGTTTCGTAGCTACACATTCCAAAGTAATTCAAGTCAAGCCTCACCAATAGCTTGGGAATTTATTTCAATAGTAAAATACTTCACAATTTCCATCCTTCCACATTCAACTTTCCTTGCAGGGTGATCACTGGCACTCTAGCCTGATGGTTCTGAATTGACATTTATAGTAGATCATCATAACAAAGTAAGAATGATAGAATTTTAATTACCGGTGACTTAAGTAATGACACAATAACTAGGGCATGAGATCTAGAGAAGTTTGGATATCTAATGCCCTAGAGAAAAGATCCCTATCATCGAGTTGCACTAGCCCTTGACTAAGCCTAAATGCAATGATTTATCAACTATCTTTTGCATACAATGATTCTACAAGAATTTGCATGATTTATAACTTGAATAAGAAAAAGATCGAGTGAGGTTGGAATGAGTAAGCAATGCCATGGATGGTATTTAAGTCTCCCAAAAGCGAGATGTTAAATGAATGAAATGGTTACAACAATTCTTGTAGGTGACATCTTCCTATCAGCTATCAGGGCTTTTAATAAGGGTCTCTGCCTTGACAATGCCATTTTCTATGGCCGCTCCCAGTGGTGACCCTATAATGACTATTTTCACTCACACACCTGTCGGATTCTTCCCTTGCAGAGCCTAAATTCTCTATAGTAATCTCTTTTGAAGGAATATCCTCATCAGCTTCTTCATGTGGCTATCTCACCTCATCCCTCTATAGGCCTTCTCCCTTGCAGACTCCACCAATACAGGTGCTGCATACCTCTTGACCGCCGTTTTAAATCAACTCAATGACATTGCATTCATGTCCCCTATGGTTGGCACCTTTTCTTGTTCCAACAGAAAAGGAATTCAAGTGCATGACATCCACACAATCTATTTTTCTCAAGTGACAAAGGAATATGTCTTGGAAAGACCACTAACTACATGACCTCGCAAAATCCTTTAAGTTCTGATGATATTAAGAGAGTATCAATTCCTTTTTAAAAAATAGAAGCATTCAATAATAGACACTTAGGTTTTTTGCATTCCTAGCCTCCCACGATACTCCAAGTGCTAACCACTAGACAATAAGATTGCAATGAAAATTATGTGAATGGTGCTCAAACTGAGTGCATAAGGGATCGTTATAACAATAGAATCTACTTGACAGGGATGATAATTTCAAAATGAGAGCTTCATTTATGTGGATTTTATCATGGAATCTTGCGGTTATTGGCTAATAATGATGCTAAAAAATAATCAACTGGGTTAAAGTGAGCAAATCATAATCATGTGAGCCCACAACAATACTAACAGTATTGATTTTATCCTTTGCACAAGCGTTCATCAAGAATTGGACAATACATAAGGTATGTAGAGTATATTCAATAGTGAATGAATATTTTTTGTTCGAGATCATCCAAGGTCTAACATGACTTCATAGAGCTTAACTGTTCACACTCATTGTCTTAATGTATCATGGCCTTGCTCTTCATGCTCTCTGCTTTCACCTTTTGTGAGTCTTTTGCATGTAGGAGCCATTGTCTTTTCCATCATTTCGACCATAGTTATGAGACTCGGACTCGGCTTGGACTCAGCTAGGGTGACTCGACTCAATGACTCGGCGACTTAGACTCAGACTCAGCACAGACTCAGCAAAATGAAAAAACTTGAAAAAACCTTAGAAAATTAGAGATTTATAAAGATTTAAAACTAGTTTCAAGCACCCATTATTGAATACAACACAAATAAAAGCAAATTTGATCACATACACAAGTATACAATGATCACATAAGTATAAAGTACACAAATTGTTGTTGCACTGCTAAAGGAAATAACATACTTTGATATATTAAATTAGTCAAATGTATACAAAACTCATGGAATATGAAATCCATGACATAAAATGTTCCATACAAATATGAAATATCAAAACAATAGCTATAAGTCTATCACTCTATGCCTATGGCATAGTGGAGCCAGCATCCTTCCTATGAAGATGTCTAAAGGACCTGGATGATGTTGCAACTACAGCCATAGTCTCTGCCTATGTCTGAGTCCCCATACCACTCTCACCACCAGTAGCTATGTCTCCTCATTCTCTAGCCTCCTCCTCAACCATGGCTACAACCTAAGCCTCTCTCTCTGCCTGGTCCACCCAATCAAGGTCCTTGTCACTAAAGACTACGTCTATAGCCTCAATGATCCACTTAGACTGTGGATCAACCTCCTCTAAATAGATCAGGGTGTTGTCGTGGTCAAAAACCTTCCTTTATTTGAGCCAAAGGTTGTAATGAACATATACCAGGTTATTCATCCTCTCCACTGTCAATCTATTGCGCTTCTTGGAGTGTATGTGCTCAAACATGCTCCAATTGCGCTCACAACCAGATGAACTGCATGGTTGGCTCAATATTCATATGGCAACATTTTGCAAGTTCGGTGTATTAGAACCAAACATCTCCCACCATCCATCTGAGATGAGAAAAAGAAACAAAATCAATCTCATTTCAAGTTTCAAGTTCAAGTTCAACATTTAATAATAAATTGTAATATAAAAAGATGAAAATTATGGCCTTAAATATATTTTTACCTGGAATTAATGTTGTCCTACTATCTTTGCACATTTTACGTGCAAAGAAGTCTCCTCGTGCCTTAGTGAAGGCATTTATCTCCTGCACTATCTATGTAGTAACAGCGGGCAACATTCTCTCTATCATCAAGTAGAGCCCACTAAGAATTTCTCTAGCTGCACGGAGATCACAGCGGAAGTGGAAGGTTGGATTTAGGAAACATGCAGCTACATGGATGGGCCTATGGAGTTGGTTTTGCCATCTCCTATCAATAATCTCCCAAATGGGATGATACTTATCACCAACTCCACCATAGACTGATCTAATGGCCTCTTTGGCCCTATCCATGCCCTCATATATGTAGCCCATTGCAAGCTTCTCCCCATCTGCAACTCGTAGGAGAACTAGCAAGGGCTCAATAAACTGCAAAGTGCAAACATGTTTCACAAATAAGTAAGTGTGACTGTCAACAAAAATTAACAAATAAAAGTAAGATATGATTAAAAATTAAAACATAATAAAGAATTAAATGTTACCTTCACAATCTCATCTGCTGGTGTCCAAAACCTTGCCTCATCAAATATGCAATCAGCCACAGCAATCCCTGTAGTGCTTGTAGAAAAGGATGAGGAAGACCACTCCTCACTAGCAAACATGCGCCTCAAAGGTTCCCTTGACCGAATCAAGGATTGCAACATGATAAAATTTGATGCAAACTGAGTGATGCCAGGACGAGACAACTCCCTCAACCCCGTGTATTGCCTCATAAGGTTAAGCACCCATGCATGATTGTAAGCAAATTTGCAAATTTTTCTTGTTGATTCCATACATGTTTTTATCCATGGGAGCTTTCCAAGATCCTCCATCATGAGTTCAATGCAATGGGCGGCACATGGAGTCCAAAATATAGTTGGGTGCCTCTCCATCAATAATCTACTAGTAGCAACATAATTTGCTGCATTATCTGTCACCACTTGCACTACATTTTCTTCCCCCACATTGGCTATCACCTCCTCTATAGCCTCACATAGGTATGTGGCATTTTTTAATTGTGCGGAAGCATCAATGGACTTTATGAAGACAGTGTCACCTAAAAAAATAAGCAAAACCAAATTACCAATTATTCAATAAATTAAAAACATAAATCAGCCTTATTAAATTATTAATCACTAAATCAAATTCAAATATCAATGTATTAAGGTAAGTACAATTACCTCCAGAGGAAACTAGAAAGTTCAACAACGTCCTATTTCTCCTATCGGTCCAACCATCAGTCATGATGGTGCAACCAATCCTCCTCCATTGCACACGCTGCTCCTCTAATTGTGCTTTCACATCCGCCACCTTTTGAGTCAAAAGTGGGCCCTTTAATTCATCTTCGCTGGGGGCTTTGAACCCCGCCCCACATATGGTTATTGCATCAACCATGTTTTGCCAAAAAGGAGACCTAAAACATGTCATAAAATGAAAAGATTTAAGTTTTTAACTTTAAATTTGAATTCGATAGTGAGATACATCTAAATTCTAAAACAATAAAATTTAAATATAAATTTTAAAACAATTAAATGAAAAAAGAATTACCTAGCTACATGGAAGGGAATGGTGTAGTAGTACCAAAAGTCTGCAATTGTTTTTTTTTGCTGCATCGTGTGCATCCTTGTTCCAACCCATGCTCTCAAGCGACGGTTGGGAACCAAGAGTAGTGCGTGGTACAAAATATGAGTCCACCCTAAATGTACGAACTCTAGGGGCAATGCTAATACTGCCACTACCACTAGTAGTAGCAGCACCACCAGCACTAGGAGTACGCATAAGAATAGATGGTGCAAAAGTAGAAGCACTAGCACATAACTAGCACTAAGACGGTATGGAGGCATGGAAGAAGCATCTCCAACAACACCAAGTACCTGTCCAACTCCAACACCTGCCAACTCCTCCCTCTGTCTCTTTCTAATTTCTTTTTTCCTTTCAAAATTTTCTAATTGCACCTGCACTTCATGAACAACCTCAATAGGTGCTAGGGTGCATCCCACTGCATCGTGGATGGGTATGCGTGCAAGGTGGTATTTCAATCTATTTATGCCTCCATGATATATTGTTTTGCAGTATTTACATTTTTCTTCTCTTTTCATTCCGAGAAAGATTTCAGCATGTTTCCCAGTAGGGTCTTTTCTGACTGGGGTTTGAGACATTGTGAAAATAATAGTATGGTTTGATTTGCAAATGAATGTGGCTACAATAACAAGTAGGGTTTGTAAAATTATTTAAGTTGCAAGTAGGGTTTGTAAATAAAAATGCAAACTATAAAAATTTAAAAACAATGATTTTACAAATTACAATGAATTATTTGTTAAAAAAACACAAAAAAAACCGTTAAAATCAAACTTACCTCTTAGATTTGGCTTGGAATGCAATGAAAATTCCTCCCAATCACTAGCAATGAACTTTCAATGCACCTCCTTAGCAGTATGAAGCTTCCCAAATGATATATGACCTTTCTTTTTTAAAAAAAATTTGCAGTTGCCCTCTCTTCTCCTCCTATTTTTCTTCACAACTCTCTCTTCTCCTCCTATTTTGCCAAAAGAGTGGAATGAGGTTTCTTTTAGGGTTGGAGAGAACATATAGAAACAAAAAAAAACTAACTTAAACTTTTAATTTTATGTTTTTTTAGTGTCTTAAGTGCTTGCTACCATGGCCGGGTCCCAGGCTCGGCCCGGGACTCGCCGAGTCTGGGCGAGTCTGGGCGAGTCTCGTTACAATGGTTCCAAGTGACAATCATACATGACGTCCATGATGTGGTAACTTGATTCCTATCCTCTCCATTCATTGTGGTGTACATACACCATGCGGAGCCTATAGTAATTAGAGCCACCTCATCTAGATCTCTTTATCGAGTCAACAAAGTGGGTGATCGAAGGGGATTTAAGAGATCTCTTAACAATTGCAAGGATTATAAGGCATCATAATATAAATATTGAATTATTTGGAAGTGCCACCAAGATTAAAGTTGTCAAGGAGGTTATGGCACTTACTGATTTAAGGTTAAAGGATGCCAAGGAACTTATTAAGAAGGTTCCTAATGGGATTTTAAAGAAAAACAAGGCTACAAAAGAGAGGGAGGTCGCTGAATACAGATAAGAAATGTTGGGAGGATGAAGGTGGCAGATGTTGCTGCTCATATGCCTATTTTTTGTGCCAATGTTGGAAGAGCCACCTGCATGTTCCACTCCACATATCCTTTGGCAGAAACGTAGCCTATAGAGTCCACTGCTCTCATTTTCATTTGCTTTTGAAGATGTTTACTCTACGGCTGTAGCCACCACCTTGACTGTTCCTCAAAGCACTAACGTTTGAAGCACCCACAAGCGAGTGATCAAAATGATTATTGAAACAAAGGTAATATCAAGCAATCACATAAACATTCTTGAAAGTAAAATTCACCAAGTTTTATTCTAAGAACTTGCACTTACTTAGATAAATAAGCTCATTCAAATATGAGGATTCAGCGGTGGCACATGAAAGTCCAATAGCCTTTCCAATGAAGGACAAGGTGGCAATCTCTAATCTTAGGGTAACTGCAAATTTAGGGTGTCGAATCTTGTAGGGATAATGCACTATAATGTTAATTTGCATCAAAGATGTCTCATCAGCCAAAGGAGAAATGAAGGTGGCTCATAGGATCTATGTATTAGCTATCAAATCTCAAGGTTTGCAATCTTATGAATACTGACAACAGGATAGATGATGGAAGCTTGGAGTTGAAGAGATAAAAATAAGTCATTTCTTGGTGGTATATTATAGAAATGCTTATTATTCCTAATCATGCAAGTGAACTGTTGATTTTTGGTTCCTATGTACTTCTCTAGCTCTTCTAGGGTTTTTCACCTGAAAGGAGAGAGATAGGGTCACAAATGCTAAGGGTTCATTCAAATTATGTTACGTAGAATGTTATTTGCACTAAATGAGATGATATAAATGAAATTATATGAAATAATTGATTCATTATGAATGCAAAATCTAAGAACTATGCTATATTGGAAAACACATTGTGTAAGGGTATGTGCAGGATCATGATGGGCCAAAAAGTGGCAATATGATGGGTATGTGGCTGGCGACTATTTTTTTACCCAAAATTGATGAAACAAAAAGAGTTTTTAAAGAAGATTCTCAGCTTTCCACCACTATAAATTATGCTTTACTTTGAATTTAATAAATAATTATTAGTCATTTTCTATTCAAATTACAACTAAAGTCCTTATTGATAGGCTGATTGAAAAACATCTATTGCTTTCAAATGGTGTCACATTTTTTGAATTCAAAACATGTGTCACATTCTATGCTTTGTATAATATATGATTAAAAAAAAATTGAATTTCATGAAGTTTTGACCAAGTTAAGGTGGTCAGACATATGAGTTTTTATATTTTTTAAAAAGTTGTAATAAAAAATTCATAATTAATTGTTTACTTAGAAAAAAATTACAAAAAAATATGCATCACATCGGCATGAGTCCTCTACTTATATATAAAATATAATAAAGAAATATTATCATTTTATTGTGGTTAGGTGGTCGACAAACACCTACTTATTTTCCTTGAAATTTAAGTACCTGCCTTGAAATTTCAAATTTTCACCAAATAGATTTTTTTTTAAACAAACCTGGTAGTTTAGAAACTACATTCAATTTGCTACAGATTCTATTCTTACATATTTTTGAAATAATATAGATAACTTATTGAATTTTTTACATCAAGTTTCCTAACTCTGATTTTTTTGAATTTTTTGCCACTTAAGGGTGTGTTTTTTCCATGATGATCCTCCACATACCCATAATACAAAATCACCTACAAATGAATGGAAAATTGCAAAAGAAGTGAATTAGACTGAAATTTTGCACCTAGAACCTTGATTTAGACTAGAAATTACACTTGAAGTGCTGCTAATGCTTTTTTAGGCCTAGAGGGACTCATTCGCCATTCTGGGTGAATCAGTCCCAATTCTGCCAAATTGTACCAAAACCCATTTCTGACAAAAGGGTATCTAAAAATGTAAAAATCCAAAAATTGACCTTGGGATGGGACTTATTGGCCACCCATGGTGAATGATTCCTCTTTTGAATTTCTAGATTTTCAAAGGTGGATTTTGAAGTTTCCGATCTACACTTTGATGCTCTACAGACTGTGTTCACTTCCAAAACTCTAATTTACAAATTTGAAAAATGAGATTTTGTTGATAATTTTTACTTTTTGAATGAGAAGAAGACTTGAGAACCTTGCAACTTGATCCTCAATTATTTCCAAGCTTCCAAGAGTCATAAATCTGCAAGCACACAAGAAGAGAAGAAGAAATGTTGAATTGTAGGGAATGCGGGTTTGCCTTGGTCAAACCTCATTTAGGTAATTAGACCGAAATGATGAAAGAATATAGTGAAAAATGCAATAATAGAATAGATTACCTTTCCATGATGATAGATCTTGAAATTCTACAACAAAACATGAAGAATCTTCCCTTGAATTCTCTTAGAAGCTTTCTTATTGACTTGCAATGTCAAAACCCTAAGATGCTTGACTTGAGATGAAAGATGGGTGGATGAATAATGAAGAATGGGTGTGAATTGAGTTAATGGATGTAAAAATGAGTTAACAGAGGTGATTTTATAGGAAATTCACCTTATTTTCCCATTCATTGGATCCTTAAGGCCAACATGGAGAAAAATTAAACTTAAAACCTAATTTTTCCCGCTCAAAACCCCAAAAATGGATGAAATGGGACTCATTAACCACTAATGGAAATTGGGTCCTACCTAGATGGGACTAATTCGCCACTAATGGTGAATGGGTCCCATAGGGCCCATTTTTGCTAGTTGGAATGCTGAGAAGTAAGAAAATTAGGCTTATATGATAACTATGTCAGTTATTTGATCAAATTATGCCTCAAGATGCACAATATGGGTTAATAAGGGCCTATTAGTGGTGACGTAAATGTCAAATAGGGCTTGGAACACAAAATTCAATGTGAAAGTGTGATTAAATACACTTTACAACACTAAAATGAGGTCCACATAGCCGAGGAAGGCACAAGAACCAATTTGAATATGCAAGACACACTACAACTCTAGTTTAACATTAAGTTTGTTTCAAAAACCTTCTAGATTAATGTAATAATGTTATTAAACGCATTTTATAATGTTGAATTAGGAAGAAATGGGTTCATTAAGTGTTAAGTGTCTTACAACACTTTACAACACCTTTACAAGACGTCGTTAAAAACATGTTATTCGATTTGCAAGGGTCCAAGATCTAGCGTGGATGCATAAAATTCCTCAGAACACCTGAATCAAGGCCTCATTAAGTCAATTTATCATGAATTATTCCCATGTCAAGCAAAGGGTACATTTTTCTATGGCACAACAAGGGAAATAGAGCTACCTAGAGGAGGAATTTCAAGTAGGATTTTGAGATAGGATTGCATAGCTTGGCACGGTGAGCTCACCTATTGGCTAAGAATTTATATCTAAAGGATGATGTGTATGCAAGAAATCATTCCCCATCAGGATTTGTGTAGACTGGACAAGATTTTAATCATGCTACAGAGCTTCCAAAATGACTACACCATCCTAGGTGCCCACATTCTGGTTTTGCGGAACATTGGTTGTTGAACGTTGTGGTTCATTATGTCTTAGCACTCAAACTTAGTAAGCTATGTAGAGGGACAACACATGTTGGTTTTCTAAGCAGCTAATGAATCATTTGTGGGTGTGGGCTTCTTTGGAACCCTATATAATAACCATGTGGTTAGATCTTATCAATTGGAAGTAGGAAATATTTAATAACTCAAGCACCCGAGCGTGTCATTTAATATAAGATAAGGGAATTAAAGGTTTCAAATTTATGTGAACTATGACTAAATAATCATGTGGTCATGCAAGTATTGCTTCCCATCTTTAACTTTGAAGATTAGTGGAATAAACAATTAAAATAATTAAGTGTCCATTGTGGGAAATTCACTTAATTTGTTGCATTTTATATGCCTAATTCAACTTATCATTTTGTTCAGGGTTGTAACTATAAAAGGGAGATTATCAAAGGACCTTATTTCCGAAAGAGATTGCTCATGATATTCTCACCTATGACATTGTACCACCAGAAGGTTTGTCCATGGAACCATGTTAAAGGTATTTTTGACTTGAGGTTTGATCTAAAGGGAAGGGAGATGAAATCATGAAGGTAATTAGTCCAAGTGAGGGATCTTTATGCTACCTACCAAGTCTACAAAAGGAATGATAGTCAAAGATCACTTGCAAATCCAAACCAAGGAGGGGATTTTAGTTCACAAATGATCCATGTTAGGGATTTCCAACACAACGTTTGGTTTGTCAAGAAATGTCTTTCAAACAATGACTAGATTATCAAGAATGGCCAGCTTACATAGGGACACAAACTCAGAGGGCCTATACCAATATCATATAAGTGCTTTCAAATAGAAGCAAACTTTCCATAGTTTTCAGCTATAACCCAGAAAGCAACTAGAGGACAATATTGTTATAGTACCAAGACCACTAAAAGCAAAAATACAAATGGGACAAAAGATGTATTTTAAATTATGAAATATTTAGGGGTAGGTGAAACCCTAACTTGCATTGAATTCAGACCACACAATGTAAATCAATCCTATCTATTCATTTGGGCTCTGGAAAACTATAAATAGGGGCTTGCTCCTCATTTGTAAGTGTAGGGAATTGGTGTAAAAGGAATTTTTCAGCAACAGAGAGAAGCATTGCATGAATTTGGGTGTTTTTTTTGAGTTCGTTTATTATGCATGCATGATTCAACTTCCATGTTAGGTTTATCTTGTAGTTTATTGAATCACTTTGATAATGGTTGTTTTTATGGTATTTTATGGACTTCTAGCCCATACTTTTGGTACTTGTTGATGATAAACTATTGTGTAAAGTTAGCTTGGGCTTATTTATTCCATTGTTACAACTTGGTTCAATTGTATGTTCATGAACTAAATGCACAATCTAAAAATTTTAGACCATAGGAGATGGCACTAGTTTTGTGTAGTTGTAGGTTCCTCTTGGTCAAGAAAAACTTGGTTTATGGGAGTTTTTCTACTGTAGCATCCTCCATTGTTACTATTCATTCATAGCTAAGATTTAGAACAACCCTCTTAACCCTTCCTTTCTTGTTATTTCTTTTAACTCCTTGTTAGAGTAGGATTCTGAGCACCATCAAAATGACAAACTTAATGATTGAGGTGTGTTTTAGCTTGTTGTTTTGAGTGGGAAACCATTGTTCATGCATTTCTAGCACTTTGAAACTCCATTTGTAGACCTAACTTCCCATTCTTTGTAAACCATACAGGCCACCCTATGATTACCAGAAAATCACATCAACCAATTGAACTATTCCAAGCTTGGTCATGACCTAGCACCCGAGAGACCTTGGGGTAGTGATTTGGAACTTGTTTATAGATTTCTACCTTTCAAGAGAGGTAGCATACTTGTGTGTTTCATGTGTTGAGAAGGTGCAAAAAAACCCATCAACAAAACTAGTGCTAGGAGGGCATGGCTAAGCTCAAGGATACAAAGCTAGAAGTTGGAAGTTAAATGCACATTCAAGTAAAATCTGAGATAGAGAAGATATCATCATATGTTAGAATTTAAATTATAAAATTGGAGATAAAAACAATATATGAGCCAAGATAGATCAGAAATTGAAAATCAATATCACTCAGTTGCAAGAAGAATTAAATAGGAGATTGAGCAGGCCATTGTGACACTTTGCATTGGAAGAAAAATGCAGAATTCATGGTACATACAAACTTAATGAAATGGAATGTTCGACATTCTTGGGTAGAATTGAAAGGGTTCTATAAAGAGAAATTCCATTTTGGGAAATATACCAACCCTTAGCTCCATCAAACCCAAAAGAAGAATTGATAAACATGACAACCAAGGCCTTCAAGGAGATGATCCAAGAATCCTTGAGCAACTATGAGGGGCTAAGGCTAGAGGATACCCTGATGTTTGGATGGTGCAGATTCCATAATGCACCTCACTTAAAATTTACTTTTCTATCATGTGAAAATATCATTTCCCAAGTTACGAGTTGTTTGGAAAAGTTGGAGCAGCTAACTCTTAGCAAAGAGAAGTCATCCACTAAGGCAGGAGAGTAGTCAACATTTGGAGGACAACACAATGAAGATGAATTAGGAAATTATATAGAAGCAAGTGTTGGGTCAACCTATGTAGAGACTAGAAATCAATAGGAAGGAACTAAATTCCTTGGGATAGTTGAGAGCATTGATGAAAGTTTAGTTTGTAAGGGATTACAAAATCTTCTCTCCATAGGTGAAGGGAAATCCTCCACTCAAGAAGAAGAACTATTGTTAGTTGAGAAGCACTATATAGAAGATAGAACAACAAAATCTGCAACACTATATGCTGAGACAACCAACATGAATGTTGAAGATCAGAAAGAAGAATAGGCTGAAAGTCTAGGGATAGTAGAAAATAATGATGAAATCTCCAATAAATGGAATTTGAAGACCTGTTCTCAATGGATGAGAGCAATCAGATAGCTAAAAAATAAGATTTAGATGAGTGGGCATAATCATAGGCCATGGTTGTCTACCATCAAACTTCCTTTTTGAATTTCCAATAAAGATCTAGTGGTGGAAAGATAAATTGAACTCGTGTCAAGACTCATAAAGGATTGGTATGAGACAAGATACCAAGTGGATTTGGAAGTATTTCTACTACTTAGATGGTGTAGGATCCATGATTTGACACATTCAGAGTTCACATGCGAGCTATGCCAAGAGGCCATTGGACAAGTTAAAGATCAAGTAATGAAACTAATCACACCAGCTCTTGTAGTTGCTACCAAGATCAAAGAAGAGATCCAAGAACCTAAACCAAGTGGTAACTTATGTGAAGACAACCCTCAAGAGGGTGTTGGGACAACAATGGAAGAAGAATGACATAGTACCATTCCTTTAGATGATGAAGTAGATCAAATGGGAGGGCTCTCCATTGATCATTGAGAGCCCTTCCCTCTTGTAGATAATTTATACACAATGGATGATAGGATTTATGGAGGAATTTTAGAGGGAAATCCTATGTCATACTCTGATCCTCTTGGCAAGCCAGTGTCACTTCCTAATTTCATCCCACTTGGAATTGTGCCATAAAGGTATAACAACATCGAGGAAGAGTACATTTCAGATAATGGCAGTGATGAATACATATCACTTGAACCTCCAAACGGCGAAGCATTAGAGCTCCCAAATTGGGAGAGGAACTCCTTTTCTATCTACAATGATGATGAACAAGAGGAAATGGCTGAGCATCTAAGTGAGCCACATGAACTACAAGAGAAGAAGACATAGGCACAAATTTCTTAAAGGCTGCTCACATGGGTGACATAACATTTCAACCACAAGGACAATTTGGAACTGGGAGTCTTTCTTCCTTGTCCTTTGTTGATCCTCCTACACACGAGAATGGTAATAGGACAAATTCATCCATTTCATGTTTTTAAGACATGATTTATAAAAAAATTAAAATAAACATGAGGGAAACAAGATGGAACATGCTACCCTTTGAGGACAACATTCAAGCACAACCTTGGACTATGGAAAATAAATAAGACAAAGTGTATCTCCTCGAAGAACAACTAATAGAAGTTGTGGGTCACACTGGTAGCTTGGTAGAGATGTTTGTTCTCTCATTCTCCTACCCTTATGCAAGATCGAGATCAGATACAAGGTTCCTTGCATTTTAAAAAAATTCTCCACAATGTGTATTGCTTGATCAATTTGATGGCGATATGCAGATTTGTGATGCAAAGGTGATGTTGCACCATCCATTGTGTCCACCAAAGGCTACCAATGCAATGACCAACAATATAGTCCTCACTTTTGACTACCAAATGCTACCACCATTAAATGGCAGCATCCAAGTTCTATCTTTTCTTGCTCCTATGAATACTTACAGTTGTGTTTATCATTTTTCTTATGGGTAAAAAGGGAGACAAACTTGTTTATGGATTAACCATGGGTTTCATGAGCCACCTCAACTACTGATTTTTCCTAAATGTGCGATTAAATTTAAATGCTACAATATTGAGCTTCATTTTTCTAAGTACAAGTATGATTTTGCATGGATTAGAATGTAACAATCACCCTTCTACTTGTGCATGCATTTTGAAGTCTAGCAGGCATAAATATTGGTTTTCCTTTCTTGAACATCATTCTTTGTAAATATCTTTGTACATAGTCCTTTTGGGGTAATGTTGGTTTCATGTACATACTCTACTTCCATAATTTCATTAGCTTAGTTGGTTTTCTATAGGTTATCTCTCTTTAGGGTAGTTTCCTTTCTATTTTCTCTCAATCTCGCACTTTGGTTAGTTTAGGTTGTTGCATTGGATTAGTTTTCTTTTAGTTTATTTGATTTTTTTTTGCTTTCTGTTTACTTTTTGTTTTCTTTTTGTTTTCTTTTTGTTTGCTTCCCCTTTGCTACTAATTTGCTCAAGGTCCCTTCACTTGCTATTGGGTACATTTGCATGCACTACAACAACTTTAGTGCCTAGGGATTGTTCAATGTATTTCTTTGATAAACTTTAATCAAGTTTTTAGAGTGGATGGTAAGCATCTTTTGCCAGTGTCAAAATAATTGGGTATTTGACTTGAAGAGGATAAGTCGTCGGTTTAATCTAGTATTGATGTACTCTAAAATCTCATATCTCACACTCTTTAAGAATCTTGAGGTCACTGTAGGTCCTTTTGTGAAGTTGAGTTAAATGAAAAATATAAAATTTTGCTTCAACGCCACTATGATTCTCATCCCTGACTGCAAGCTTCATTGTTCGCAGGTTGAAATGAAAAGAAGAGAAAAGTAAAACTCAAAAGAAAAGAAATAAAAATAAATACATTGAAAAAAATAATAATTCAACATTTTAGGGAGTTCCAAGAAAATCTATCGGGGCTATGGACGTCTAGCCGACAGTAGAGCCATGTTCAAGAGAATCACAACAACAACCTCATTGAGGATATGGATGCTTGAATAGAAGCAAGGAAATGCCCTAAATTCTTTTGGATTTAGAATAAATTACATAGCTTAACTTGATGGAACTTGGGTTCCTATATTGGCTTAAGGGTGGAAATAAACGCAATTGCACACACTTGGATTTTTAGTTTACTAAAGGTTGGGTTCACTAATAGTTTTGATCTTTTGGTTGAGTGTTTGGTTTATTTTTTCTAGCATGGATGTTGGAATTGGATATTCCAGTTTGATGATTCCATTTTGTCATCAAAATGCTCTGGAGCATTTCCCCAATGAGTCACCATTTGTTGTGCATATCTTACACACATCCTACTGAAGATAGGGACTACTCTTTTCACTCTTGATGGCTTGTTCCCACTCCTGATGGGATATTTTTTTCTTGTCTTGCTTTGCAATCCCCTTTTCCCAAACTTAGGCTGGTCATCAGCCTTAAAACAATCGAATTCCCCTTGTCCAAATTCACCTGCCTTAAATTTCACTAGGTCATTTGCCTTTGTGGGCTTGGTGCTGCGGATTTCCCTTGGCTTATTGTTCAACATTCATCAGGCCTCACAGATGTACCTTCATGGGTATCCTCTTATTGTTCACCATTGCACTTCACCTCACGCCTATAGCTGAGACTTAACATCTGCCTACCAGGTGGGTCCTACATAGACCTTCATTGCCACATCCATTGGGCACCACAGACCTATAGTTACGAGTTTCCTAACATGGGTTTCCACTTTCATTTCACTGCTAAGTAGTAGTCAACCCTTGACTTTTTTGTGCATGGAAGGCTCTGAATTTGGTCTTTCCATCCCCGCCATTGTTTTTACCAAACTAGGCCTGACACACTTCGAAATTTCCTAAGTTCAAAATGTCTATAGGTCTTTGTGTGTGGCTTGCCTTCACTTTACCACCATTATCTAATTGCTAGGCTCTCACATTTCCCCATCGTGTGAGATTTGCATTTTCCATTTCCTCTAGATGAATCCTTAGGTCTATGGGTAAACTCTAAAGTTGGAGCATGCAAGTGGGTTCATCCATGTGGGTTACTACTTGCAGGAGACCATTGCTGCAAAACCATTCCATAACGGTGACACCCCATTGCCTCCCCACTCTATAGACCTAAAACCTACCAATTCCATCTTCCTTTTTGTTTGTGGGGTTTCTTTGGGTGTGGGCCATCACCTAGCAGAGTTCACCACCCTTAGTGTCACTTCTAGAAGCCAATGTTATTGCCACTTCTTGCACTGATCATTCGACACATTCTTGGGTGGAATTTTCTCTTGTAGATTCCTTTGCTTTGGATGTCCTCCAAGTCCCCCTTCATGGCCCCACCTATCATTTTTCCCAACAATATAGATTTCTATGAGTAATCCAACCTATTGGTTCTAAGCAATGGGAGATGTAGAATGGGTTGGTTAGAAGCCTCAAAATGATGAAGTGCTCAAATTGAAGTGGTAGAAAATAACTTTGTGGAGCCTACGGTGTGGGCTTCTATTATCTTGTTGCCATATCCTATGGCCACCTTACCTCGACTCTCAGCCCATTCCATCCCACATTACTCTATACAGTAGCTACCCTGAGATATTAAAGTCCCACATTTTAGATAAAATTGAATTAAATGATTGAAATTTGATGAAGACATGGGATTATTCATTTCCTTTAGAGTTTTATTTTATATGAGAAACATATAAGTATCATCTTGGAGAGAGGATTGGATTTACTGGAAAAGTTCTACATTGTTCCTCCTACATGTCATTCTGCCATGTTCTAGGGACCTAGCTACTATAGAACCTGCATCTTGGATATGTTTCATAGCTGCACATTCTAAAGTAATTAAAATTGGGCTTGACCAATAACTTGGGTATTGATTTCAATAGTAAAATACTTCACATTTTTTGTCCTTCCACATTCAGCTTTCCTTGCAGGGTGATCACCGCCACTATAGCCTGATGGTTTTGAATTGGTGTTTATAGTAGATCATCATAAGAAAGTAAGAATGATAGAATTTAAATATTGGCAGCTTAAGTAATGACATGATAACTAGGGTATATGCAACATTAGAGCTAGAGACATTTGGATATCTAATGCCCCAGAGTAAAGATCCCTAGCATCAAGTTGTGCCAACCTTGACTAAGCTTGAATGCAAGGAGTTTATCAACTATCTTTTGCATCCAGTGCTTATGCAAGTGTTTGCATGATTTATAACTTGAATAAGCAGATGATCGAGTGAGGTTGGAATGAGTAAGTAATGCCATAGATGGTATTTAAGTCTCCTGAAAGGGAGATGTTAAATGAATGAAATAGTTACACTAATTCTTGCGGGTGATGTCTTCCTCTTAGTTTTTGGGTATTTTACAGCGAGTCTCTACCTCAAAAATTGTATTTTCTATGGTTGCTCCCAACTGCAACCCTACGACAGTTATTCACACTCAAAATCCCACTAGATTATTCCCTTGTAGAGCCCTCACTCTCTATAGCCATCTCTGTTGAAGGTGCTTCCTCATCAGCTTCTGCTTGTGCCTATCCCACCTCATCCCTCTATAGGCCTTCTCCCATGCAGACTCCACCAATGCAGGTACTGCAAACCTCTTGACCATTGTTTTAAATCAGCTCAACGACATTGCATTGACGTCCCATATAGATAGTTCCTCCACTTGTTCCCCACGCAAAGGCATTTAGGCACATGACATTTGCATGAGCTATTATTCTTGAGTGATAAAGGAATATGGCTTGGACAAACTAATAACCACATGAACTCATGAAAGCCTCTAAGCCCTGACAATATTAAGAGAGGATGGATGCCTGAAGGAAAAAGATGCATTCAATAATAGATGTTTAGGTTTCGCATTCCCAGCCTCCTTGCATATAAGGAATAAAAATTTGGGAGGAAATTCTCAAGCAGGTTTCTGACCCAGGATGAAGGATGGTGGTAAATTTTTGGCTGGATGTATTAAGGGATTAATGAATTTTCTAAATATTTTGATGTACTATTATTTGTTGATGTTCATCAAATTGGTGCTTATGATGGGCCGAGTAATTTCTAACTGACTGTATCTGCTCATGAATTACAAGAAGAGATTATATCAAAGGGTGGTGACATCTATAGTAGGCAAGCCCACATTATTTTCATAACCAATAATCCTTGTCGCATGTGACTCAATCCATATCGTGTGCGAAAGGGCTGAGTCTCTAGAATAACATACTAACCTTAATGCTAAAATGGAAATACAAAATGAGGTCCCAGCCTCATGAGGGACGTCAGATTATGGTTGAAAGAAAATCAAGAGGGGATGGACATTCAATTGAAGATGCTTCCTTTACGATTCTATGACTATGGCGTTGCATAATAAACTTGGTAAGGGCATCTAATAGGGAATTTATGAGACTTCTTATTTACTCTATTTGAATGGGGATGGACTCCCATGATACTCCAGGTGCCAAGCACCAAAAAATAATATTGCAATGAACATTATACAGATGGTGCTCAAACTAAGTGCATAAGGAATCATCATAACAAAAAAATCTTCTTAACAAGGATGATAATTTCAAAATGTGAGCTTCATTTACATAGAGTCTATCATGGAATCTTGAGGGCATTGGATAATAATGATGCTAAAAAATGATCGGCCTACTTAAAATAAGCAAAGAACAATAATGTGATCCTATGACAATACTAATGGTGTTGCTTTTATCCTTTACACAACTATTCATCCTGTTGGACAATGCAGAAGGTGTGTAAAGTATATTCAATAATGAATGAAGAAGGGTCATTTGAGATCATCCAGGGTCTGAATTATCTTCATGGATCTTAATTGTTCACACATATTATCTTAATATATCATGGCCCCACTCATCATGCTCTCTACTCTGACCTTTTATGGGTCTTTTGCACATGGGAGCCATCTTCTCTTTTGTCATTCCAAGTGACAATCATACACGACATCCACGATATGGCAACCCACTACCTATCCTCTACCTTTAGCATGAAAAAAAAACACCATGCGGATCCCATAGTAATTAGATCCTCCCCATATGGATTTCTTTACCAAGTCAATGAAGTGGGTGATTGAAGGGGATTTCAAAGATCTCTTAAATATTGCAAGGCTTATAAGGTGTCATAATATAAAGATCAAATGATTTGGAAATACCACCAAGATTGATGTTGTCAAGGAAGTTGTGGAACTTACTAATCTAAGGTTAAAGGATGCCAAGGAACTTATTAAGAAGGTGCTTGATGGGATTTTAAAGAAAAACAAGACTTAAAAAGAGAGGGAGGTTGTGAAATACAGATAAGAAATGTTGTGGGGATGAAGGTGGCGGACACTGTCACTCATATGTCCATTTGTTGTGGCAGTGATTGAATGGTCACCCACACATTTCACTCTACATATCCTTTGGTAGAAACGCAGCATGCAGAGTCTGCTACTCTCATCGCCAATTGCTTTTGAAGATATTTACTCTGCGGTGGTGGTGGCTACCACCTTGACTGTTCCTCATGGAACTGACATTGGAAGCACCCACAAGTGGGTGATCAACATAATTACTGAAATGAAGGTAATATCAAGGAGGCACATAAATGTGTCTGTAAGTAAGTAAAGTTATTATAAGAACTTGCACTTAAATAAATAGGCTTGTTCAAATATGAGGATTCAATAGTGGTGTGTGAAAGTCCCATAGCCTTTCCAATGAAGGATCAAGCAACAATCTCTAATATTAGGGTCACTATGAATTTAAGGTGCCAAATCTTGTAGGGAGAATGCATTGTAATGTTAATCCATATGAAAGATGTCTCATCATCAAAAGTCAAAATGAAGGTGGCTTTTAGGACCTTTGTATTAGCCATCAAATCTCAAGGTTTACAATCTTACAAATACCAATAGTAAGATAGATGTTGGTAGCTTGGAGTTGAAGAGATAACAATAAGCCATTTCTTGGTGGTCTATTATAGAAATATTTATTATTCTTGATCATGCCTTGAGGTCAATAGAGCTACCTAGAGGAGGACTTTCAAGTGGGATTTTGAGATAGAATTGTAGAGCTTGGAATGGTGAGCTCACCTATTGGTCAAGAATTCATATCTAAAGGATGATGTGTATGTGGGAAATTATTCCCCATCAGGCTTTGTGTAGACTGCACAAAATTTTAATCATGCTGTGGAGCTTCCAAAATGGCCATGCCATCTTGGATTACCACATTTTGGTTTTGTGAAACATTGGTTGTTGAACATTGTGGTTCGTTGTGTCTTAGAACTCAAACTTAGTAAGCTATGAAGAGGGACAACACATGTTGGTTTCTTAAGCAGCTAATGAATCATTTGTGGGTGTGGGCTTCTTTAGCACCCTCTATCGTTACCATGGGGTTACATCTTATCAATTGGGAGTAGGGAATATTTAATAACTCAAGAACATGAGTGTTCCAATTAATATATAACAAGGGAATTAAAGATTTCAGAGTTATGTGAACTATGATTGAATTTAATCATGTGGTCATGGAAGTATTCCTTCTCATCTTTAACTTTGGAGATTAGTGGAATAAAAAATTAAAAGAATTAAGTGGACACTGTGGGAAATTTACTTATTGGGTTGCATTTTGTAGGCCTAATTCAACTTATCATTTTGTGTAGGGCTCTAGCTATAAAAGCTAGACTATCAAAGGAGCTTACTACTGAAAGAAATTGTTCACAATATGCCAGCCTATGACATTATACCACCAAAAGGTTTGTCCACAAAACCATTGTAAAGGGAGTCTTGACTTGAGGCTTGATATAAAGGGAAGGGAGATGAAATCATGAAGGTAATCATTCCAAGTGAGGGATCTGCATGCTGCCTACCAAGTTTGCAAAAGGAATGATAGATAAAGATCACCTGTGAATCCAAACTAAGGAGGGGATTTTAGTTCACAAATCATGCATGTATGGGATTTCCAACACAACATTTTGGTTTGTCAAGGAATTTTTTCCAAATAATTACTAGCCTATCAAGAATGACCGACTTACATAATGATGCAAAATCAGAGGGCCTATAGCAAAATTAGATAACTGCTTTCAAATAGAAGGCAACTTTCCACAATTTTCAGCCACATCCTAGAAAATAGCTAGAGAGAAAAATTGCTACAGTACAAGGACCATTAAAAGAAAAAATAGGAATGGGACACAAGATTTATTTTAAATTATGAAATATTTGGGGTAGGTGAAACCCTAACTTGTATTGAATCCAGACCATACAATGTAAATCAATCCTAGCCATTCATTTGGGCTTTTTAAAACTATAAATAATGCTCGCTCCTCATTTGTAAGCATTCGAGAATTGGTGTAAAAGGAATTTTGCAGCAATAGAGAAAAGTAATGCATGAATTTGGGTGTTTCTTTTGAGTTTGTTCATTATGCATGCATGATTCAACTTCCATGTTAGTTTTAGCTTGTAGTTTCTTGAATCGCTTTGATAATGGTTGTTGTTATGGTATTTGATGGACATCTAGCCCATACTTTTGGAACTTGTTGATGACAAACTATTGTGTAAAGTTACCCTGGACTTATTTATTCCATTGTTGTAACTTGTTTCAATTGTATGTTCATGAAGTGAATACACAATCTAAAAATATGCAAACCTTAGGAGATTGTACTATTTTTGTGTAGCTGTAGGTTCCTCTTGGTCAAGAAAAACTCATTTTATGGGAGTCTTTCTAATGTACCATCCTCCATTATTACTGTTCATTCATAGCTTAGATTTAGAGCAACTCTCTTAACCCTTCCTTTTTCGCTATTTCTTTTAACTCCTTGTTAGAGTAGGATTCCAAGAACAATCAAAATGAAAAACTTGGTGATGGAGGTGAGTTTCAGCTTGTTGTTTTGAGTGGGAAGCCACTATTCATCCATTTCTAGCACTTGAAACTCCATTTGCAGACCCAACTTCCCATGCTTTGTAAACCATAAAGACCACCCTATGATTACTAGCAAATCACATCAACCAACTGAACTACTCCAAGTATTGTCATGAACTAACACTCAAGAGACCTTGGGGTAGTGATCTAGAACTTTTTTTCATATTTCTAACTTTCAAGAGAGGTAGCATACTTGTGTGCTTCTTGTGTTGAGAAGATGCAAAAACACCCATCAACATGGTGCTCTTCTGTGTGTTGAACCAACTAGTTCCTCTAAGTGACACTTATTTTCATCCTATTCAACTCATCCTTGTCCTACAATAGATGGGGGCAAGTGGTTACATAGCCCTATCCCCGTATGTCACTTGACATTGCCTCTTTTGTCTAGTTGATAACCTTTCACGTACATATAAGAGCAAGCTTGGGATGTGGACGACATGCCTTAAGTTGGCTCACATGTGACATACTTATTCATGATGTAGTTTGATTCAGAAAGATATCACTTGGCATAGGGCTTTCTGAATATGTCTCCCATGTCTTCTTCTACTTTAAAGAAATTTATCATAGCAATGGTGTTAGAAACCACCTTAAAATGGGGGCATACATCAACAATCATGTTTCATTGTGATATTTTCTTTCTTCTTGCAATGTGTCCTTTTCTTGGCAGTGTCATTGTGTTTGATTTCCTTCGAGAGCATGAAATTTCTAACTTTTCCTCTCTTGGAAACATTAAGTACAATGTTCCCTAAGATGATACCTTCCATTTGTCCTCTCTTGGAGATTTTGAGCTCAATGTTCCCTAATATGAGACCTTGCATGTGTATAGGCATGAATTTGCACCCCTTACATAAATTCCCCTTTTACACTTCCTCACCTTAGAAAACCGAATATGAAGGTGAAATTCCACATCAACAAGTTGTCTTTGTTCAACTTGGCATTCACCTTTTGTGTCAGTAGAATAATACTTGTCAAAGATGTATGTGGGTATGTGCAGGATCATCATGGAAAAAATAGGCCCTTAAGTGGCAAAATATTCAGAAAAATTAGAGTTAGACAACTTGACGTAAAAATTTGAATAAGTTATCTATATTATTTCAAAAATATGCAAAAAATAGAATCTGTAGCAAATTGAATTTAGTTCCTAAACTACTAGGTTTGTTTAAAAAAAAAAATCTATTTGCTGAAAATTTTAAATTTCAATGTAGCAGTACTTAAATTTCAGGGAAAAAATAAGTAGGTGATTGTCTGACCACCCTAATCACAATAAAATGATAATATTTTTTTATAATATTTTAGATATAAGTAGAGGACTCATGTTCCAATGTGATACATATTTTCTTGTAATTTTTTTCCTAGTAAATAATTAATTATGAATTTTTTATTACAACTTTTAAAAATATAGAAAACTCGTATGTCTAACCACCTTAACTTGGTCAAAACTTCATGAAATTATTTTTTCTTTTTTTAATCCTATAGTATGTGAAGCATATAATGTGATGCATGTTTTGGATTCAAAAAATGTGATAACATTTGAAAGCTCTAGATGTTTTTCAATCAGCCTATCAATTAGGACTTTAGTCATAATTATAATAGAAAATGAATAATAATTACTTATTAAATTCAAAGTAAATCATAATTTATATGGGTGGAAAGCTGAGAATCTCCTTTAAAAACCCTTTTTTTCTCATCAATTTTGGGTTAAAAAAAAGTCGTCAGCCACAAACCCATCATATTGCCACTTTTTGGCCCATCATAATCCTGCACATACCCATGTGTGGCATGCAAACATCCATGCAATGCACTTACATCCCTAATAGATTCCTACATCTAAAGTTGCTAGAGGCATTACACTTCCTATTGGGAACTCTTTGTAATGTCCCTCTTCAACCAACTGACTCGAAAATTCCTTATTCTCCTCACTTCACCTTCAAAAAGACTCATTCTTATGCAGCTCAAATCTTCTTTTACATTTGCAAGCACTTCAACTTCATTCTCTTCACTTCTATCACTGCAAGCAACACTTTGGCACTTCATAGCAATAGTAACAACCCTCCATCACCTTCATAAATCAAGTGTGGAACAAGCGATTACAATAGGGGCTTGAGGTTTTGCAACACCTCCTTTCATCATAGTTGAGGTTGCGGTGATTGTTCAAGCCTTCTTTCTACATCATTGGCTAGTGAACTCTTGGTGGAGGTGGTAACATTTTCACTCCTCTCCTTTATGATTTGGTTGAGTAGCTTTATACTATTTTGTAGTGTTATTCATGCAACTTCTTTCTTTTCTTCTTTATCATAAATTTCTCTATTGTTGCTATCTTTGTTGTATGTGTGGGTGGAAACACCAAAATGGGGGTCTGACTAAGGAAAACCCCTATATAGCCCCCAAAAAATCTCCCTCTTTCTTGTGTGTAGGTGGACATACATTTGGAGCAAGCTGGCAAGTGAGCATCTTTATGATATTATATTTTTCACCTTATTCTTCATATATCTACTTTATCATATTCATTTGTATCTTTCCTACTTCATAGTTCTGTTTTGTCCCTTTAGAAGTGAATAGCTAGGCTATCACCTTGTTTTTTTGGGGTTCACACTATGCTTTTGGTCCTCTGGTCATATAGACACTAGCACATTGGAGAGATGTTAGTGTGTTGCATTTTCATCTTGGAACCATTATTATGTCCTCGAGCAGAGAGCTACCTAAGGTACAGTGTTGAACCTAGAAACTAGCTCACCTAGCCGTAGTTTAGATTTCGGGTCTAAAGAGTGGTTGCAAGGCCTTATAGTCCACATCATTATCATCCCTCATTCAAAAAATTCCTTTAGAGTGAGGTAAGTTAGGGAAACCTTCCGCTCTTGTCTCTCCCTGACTTGGGGCCTTGACATGGTTAGTCCCCTTCTCTTACACTTTTGGTGAACTTGACATGAACCAACATCCATTGATTCATTGGTGTGATGGTTTTCCCCTTGTACCTTGTAATTGTTGTACCCCTGAGTGTTGTGAAGGTTTATGAGCATCACAACCTTGTCCACAACCTTCGGGCATATTTTTAGGAGAAGTGTATGACACCTTTTGATCGAAAATACAAAGGTCACCTCTAGTTTCTCTATGAGCCTTTTCTCTGGACCTATGATGGGTCTTTTAAATCAAGATTAGTTGTCAAGGAATTAGGTCGGATTCTCTTATGAGACTGACAATGTGCCCACTCCTCCTAAATCTCCCACAACATCATTGTAGATGAGCATAAGGTTGTTCATATTCCTTCATAATATTTCTCTGCCCTTAGCAAAGGGTTGGGTGACTTGGGAAACCACTTGGAAAGAAACCCAAAGATGGCTAGGGCTGCTAGGGTTATCATTGAGTTAAAGTATATCATGGGAAAATATTGAATAGGCATATAACTCTTGGCTAGTCTCTCTAGTCTGATTGAAGCATGTTCTCCCTCAAACAATCCTAAAATTGTGCTAGGTGCCACTTTCAAAGATCATGAAAGATAGCTAGGAATGTTGATGGCTCCTACATCTGTGTACATGGCTGATTTTTTCCCCTTGGTTAGTATCCCCTCTTCCTCTAAGACTATCAAAGAAAATAGGGTCCCTTTAGGCTTCAACTTCACCCCTTCTGTCACCTCTAGCAGTGGAGGTTTTGGTGAGATGAGTGATGGAGGATTTGGTAGTGGTGGTGACTTCAATGACAAGGGTGGCATTGATGGAAGTGGTTTTGGTGGAGGTCATTGTGATGGATTTGAAAGTGAAGGTGGCTCTGGTGGAGACCCTGCTAGTGGTGATGGCTCCAACAGTGGTTCTGACAGTGGCCACAATGGTGGTTTTAGAGGTGCCTCCGATGGTGGTTTTGGAGGTCACTCTAGCCTTGTGTACTTTAATGACCCTACTCTGAACACTCTTCTTTAGAATATGGGTAAGATGTAAAGCCAGCTGGAAAATCTCTCCCAAGCCTCTACCTAGCCTATCTTTTAACCCTTTATCTAACATAGCCCATTATCAATAGCAATCTTAAACACTCCCTTCCCTAAGGAATGAAGATTCTTAAAATTAATAAATATGGTGGCAAACATGACCCACAAACACGTGTCTTTATTTAATGCCTTATGAACCGATTTATTCCATCACGATGCATTGATGGAAAAATTATTCCCTTGTTCTCTCAAGGATATAATGTTTGAATAAAATTGTTTCTTTCCCAATAATTCCATTTTCTCATTTGATCAACTTGTAAACCAATTCCTATAGTAGCTCCAAGCTAACATTGGATCAAATATTATGTTTTTTCAGATCTCATCCAATGCAAACAAGGTGATAACAAAAAGATTACTAATTTTACAGTGTGATACCAAGCACTCTTTTCACAAATCTCATATCTACTGCCTGATTCTAATGTGTAGAAGGTATTCATAGGGAACTTATAAAGGCCTTGGAGGGAGAATTTTTCCCTTATGAAATACCCTTAATTTGTGCATTTGTGTTCAACACTACAAGAGTATCAATAAATGGTAGTTCAGTTTAGGGGGTCTTCCTCGCACTCCCATTGTGAAGGAAAATACATCATATTAATCTTTGGGAAAGGAAAGGCTCGTATGAATGTAGTAGTTGCTATGACTGATAACAACCTTAGATGCAACTAGAAGTTCACAAAGTTAGCAGAATAATATTCTCCTATCTTGCTAAAGCTACTAAAGGATAAGATCATAGCTTTGGAGAACCCTAAGCCTCTTAAAGAACCTTTCCCTAGTTTGTACGATCTAAATACCTATTATCAATACCATCGAGTTAACAGACATGATACTGAAAATTTTATGCACTTGTCTCATGAGATACTAGACCACATCGAGGATGGTACTATCCATCTTGACAGAAGAAAACAAAATATGAAGAAATTGGTGGTGAAAGTGAATAGTGAATTGCAGATATACATAGACCCATTTCCATCACATTTCCCCAACATGATTGTCAATCCCTTTGATTCTTTGACTCAACCCAAGGCCTATGTCAACATGGTCGTGGTTACTTCTACTAAGCAACCAAAAATAGGTTCACCGAATGTGACACTAACTTCGCAGATGTGTATGGTGCAAGAGCACCCAATACACACATTTTCAAAATTAAAGATCAAGGAAGACATTAGGAAATAGGGTATTTGGGACATTTAATGATTTAATAAGGATTTTGAGCCAATTAATGATTCATAATTAGGGGTCTAATTGGTAAAAAGTTGGTTTCCAATGTCCAAATAATTAAAATTCTAGTTGGAGGATGTTTGTAAGGGTGGTTAGATGTTAAATAAGCCTCTCATGGTCGAGGCATGGTTGTTGAATCATTTTTTTTGAAGTTATAATGAAAAAAAGGCTGCTTTCTGGAAATTTCTGTGTGTAAATTTGCTGCTAAAACATGTGGTACGACCTTTGTACGACCTGTACAGGCTCAACCCTAGTATGGTTGGAAAGAGGAGAGTGTCAGATTTCATTTGAAAGTGGTTTGGTGAATTTTCATTAAGTTTAGAGGGTTTTATTGATGTTTTACTGAAACTGCCCTGTTTTGGTGTAAATTGGTGATTTGAGAGTATTAAAATGAGTTTTTAGGGCATTCCACCTACTGTAGCAATTGTAACTCGGTGGAATGGCCCCATTTGTTGTAAAATAGGTTTCCAAATTATTTGCAGGTCAGAGGAAGTGTGTTTGTGGGTTTTGGGTGTTGCCCTAGGTTGAATTTGGGTGATTTTCCTTGTGAAAGTGAGGAACTAAATGATGGTTTATGAGTTTTCTGGAAGAAATAACCTATGTGATGAAGTTTAAAGCTTGTGTAGGCATAATTATGCATGTTTGAATAGGTGGCAGAGTCTGGAAAGGTCTGGAGGTATGATTTACAATAAACCCTCCTTTTGAAGGCCTAGAATCAAGGGTTTTAGGCTGTGCTATGTTGGAAGAGTGATTTCTGGAAACTAGTGGTGGATTTAGTAGTTTTTGGGCATTTTAATTGCTGCCCCAAGGTTTCATAAAGTTTGGTGGAGTTTAAAGGGTACTTTCTTTGTAAAAGTGGGCTAATCCACTAGCCTTTTCCATGGCAGGAGTATTGGATCTTTGAGTTTGTCCAAAAGAGTTGATATTGGTTTTCCTGTATGTTTTATAACTTGCAAAAGGGTATCTTAATCATCCTTGATTTTGTTAGGTGTTTTGGAAAATGTTGGTGAAAATGCCTAAACTTGGTTTGTACTAAAACTGGGGTTTAGGAGTGAAATTGGGAAATTGTGCTTCTGATGATTGTTGAACTTGGAAGACTGGTTGAATTACTTTATGTGGTCATTTTAATCTTTCTGGATACCTCTTGAAGGCAGGTTTCCAAGTTGATTAAGGTTGAGCCTCCAGACTCTGCATCAGAGTGGTATCAGAGCGAGGAAGTAGATCTCTTAAAGATTGAAGGAGAAAGGACATCATGGCTACCAGAGGTTTGAATGAGAAGGAGAAACAGATGAGGAATGCAATTTTCAAGACTAGGTGCAAGTGCAAAGGTAAGATATGCAAGGTTATGGTTGATTCAAGTAGTTTGGATAACTTGGTAGCTCTTGAAATGGTTGAAAAATTGAACTTAGAAAGGTTCCCACATGATTCACCTTATTATGTTTCATTGATGAATGGTGAGAACACATTTTTGGTTAAAGAACAATCATGGGTTGAATTTCAAATAGGTGAATATAAGGACAAAATATTATGTGATATTGTACCATTGCACTCTTGTCATCTAATGTTTGGGAAACCATGGTGTTGGGAAAGATTTGCTGTGTACTATGGCAGGGATAATAGTTACCAGATTAAAAAGGATGGGAGGATTTATGTTCTGACTTCATTGGTGGAAGATGGCCAAGACAAGAAAACAAGGGTGCTACTGCAGGAAAGACAAAAGTTCTTAGGATATAAAGAAGACAAAGACAAGGATGAGGAAAAAGGGCATAGCATAGATACAATGGAGAAAGAAAAGCACCATCAAGAAGTATTGAATAAGATAGAGCAGCTTGAAGACAAAAAGGAAACAAAGAAAGTGAAGGTCAGAAGTGAAAAGACCCTGAAGGCACTAGGAAAGGATGGAGAATGTGATGAAGGAAGAGTTGCAGTCACCACCTGTGAAAGAATTGCTGAGACAGCAGGGGTAACAGCAGATTCAAAGTTGAAGTGTGAAAAGGATGATGAGAAAGGAAGAAGCAAGAGTGAAATGACCTTGAGAGGGAAAGGTAAGCTTGAAGGGTGTATCAAAGATAAAGGACAGGTAGAAGTTTGTTCATTAAAGGATAATGGTGTTCTAGGGCAGACACCCATGAAGAATACAATGGTACATAAAGCTGAGATAGGGTATTGTGAGAAGAAGGTGCTTGGGATAGAGGTCCTAAGAAGAGAAGATGAGATCAAAGAGAATGAAGGTGAGTTACTTGAACAAAAGAAACTTTGGCATAATGGAGCCACAAGGGAAGAAGAGTGTTGTCCATTGTTTGGGAAAGAGCACGAGATGCAGCAAAAGGTTGAAGGTGAGGATGGCAGACCTAAGGATAAAGAGGTCTTGGAAATTGAGAAAATGAAGAATGAGAAAGTGACAAAAAAGGAAAATGATGAGAGGAATGAAAGAAGTCTTGAAAGGCTTGAAGGTGATGAGAAGATCATGTTTGGGATGGTTTTGTGTCCTTTAAGGATGAGCGAAGATAAAAGACAGTCAAGCATTGCAAAAACAGTGAGTTGTGACACTGGAAACACAGAGGTAGAAGAAGAATATGGGTTGAAGATAAATGGGAATGAGTGCTAAAGGAAATGGCAAGTGATGAAGAGAAGGTTGGTTGTGAAAAATCAATGTAAGAGCATAGGAGATGAAGGACAAATGGATAGTGTTCTTGAAGTTGATAGGACCAAAGTCCTTGAAATGGAATCTCAAAGATCTGAGATAAACAGTCAAGAAGTTAATAAGTCTGAAAATACAGTGCAGGATATGAAGGTAGTGATGGTAGAAGCCAAGGGTCTGATACAAGGCTTGAGAGTAGGTGATGAGCAGGTTGTGGAAGTCAGGGAAAAGACAGTAAGCTATGAAGATTGGCAGAAAACAGTGCAAGAGACTATGGAAGAGTTTGGAGAGTCTATAGGAGTTGAGCAGAGGTTGGTCACCATGAGAGGTGAAGAACATATGGCAAAGGTTTTGCAGAGAGTTGCAATAAGGACAGAGGCTAGGATTGAGAGGTTGAAGGTGCTAGGCCAGGGAATGGCTAAGAGAAGACAGTGTGTGTGGTCTCCAACTGAGTTGGAGAAGAGAGGAAAATCTGAGATTGGGACAGTGAGTTGTCCTTGGTTGCTGAGTTTAGCAATTAGGCTATTGTATGCTATTGAGACAAGGGATCCAAGCATAATTCATTTGAGTGCAGGTGTGAAGTGGAAGGATAAGGGGCTGAGAGTGAAGGGAATCACTGATTTGTTCATTCTTCTGACAGAGGTCAGACCAAGGGTTAAAATGAAAGTGGAAGGACACAATGCATGTTATGTTGCAAAGAGTGAAGTTGCAGAGCAGAAAAAAGGAAGATGGATGAAGGACAATCAAAGCCTAGAAGTGCAGATTCAAGTTGATAGAGCAGACATGAAGAGTCAAAGTCACAAAGCAAGCATGGAATTTCAAGAGGAGGACAAGTATAAGCCCAAGGTGAAGATGAGACCATTGAAAGGACAAAGAGGAGTATCTAATTATTATTTTTTTTTCAGGTACAGAAGTTTCCAAGGGACTTGGAAGAATTTTAAGCCAGGGTGTATGGTGCAGGAGCACCCAATACACACATTTTCAAAATTAAAGATCAACGAAGACATTAGGAAATAGGGGGTATTTGGGTCATTTAATGATTTAATAAGGCTTTTGAGCCCATTAATGATATGGTAAAGGGGTCTAATTGGTAAAAAGTTGGTTTCCAATGTCCAACTAATTAAAATTCTAGTTGGAGGATGTTTTTAAGGGTGGTTAGATGTTAAATAAGCCTCTCATGGTTGAGGCATGGTTGTTGAATCATTTTTTTTGAAGTTATAATGAAAAAAAGGTTGCTTTCTGGAAATTTCTGTGTAAATTTGCTACTAAAACGTGTGGTACGACCTTTGTACGACCTGTACGGGCTCAACCTATTATGGTTGGAAAGAGGAGAGTTTCAGATTTCATTTGAAAGTGGTTTGGTGAATTTTCATTGAGTTTAGAGGGTTTTATTGATGTTTTACTGAAACTGCCCTGTTTTGGTGTAAATTGGTGGTTTGAGAGTATTAAAATGAGTTTTTAGGGCATTCCACCTACTGTAGCAATTGTAACTTGGTGGAATGACCCCATTTGTTGTAAAATAGGTTTCCAAATTATTTTCAGGTCAGAGGAAGTGTGTTTGTGGGTTTTGGGTGTTGCCCTAGGTTGAATTTGGGTGATTTTCCTTGTGAAAGTGAGGAACTAAATGATGGTTTATGAGTTTTCTGAAGAAATAACCTATGTGATGAAGTTTAAAGCTTGTGCAGGAATAATTATGTGTGTTTGAATAGGTGGCAGAGTCTGGAAAGGTCTGGAGGTATGATTTACAATAAACCCTCCTTTTGAAGGCCTAGAATCAAGGGTTTTAGGCTGTGCTATGTTGGAAGAGTGATTTCTAGAAACTAGTGGTGGATTTAGTAGTTTTTGGGCATTTTAATTGCTGCCCCAAGGTTTCATAAAGTTTGGTGGAGTTTAAAGGGTACTTTCTTTGTAAAAGTGGGCTAATCCACTAGCCGTTTCCATGGCAGGAGTATTGGATCTTTGAGTTTGTCCAAAAGAGTTGATATTGGTTTTCCTGTATGTTTTATAACTTGAAAAAGGGTATCTTAATCATCCTTGATTTTGTTAGGTGTTTTGGAAAATGTTGGTGAAAATGCCTAAACTTGGTTTGCACTAAAATTGGGGTTTAGGAGTGAAATTGGGAAATTGTGCTTCTGATGATTGTAGAACTTGGAAGGCTGGTTGAATTACTTTATGTGATCATTTTAATCTTTCTAGATACTTCTTGAAGGCAGGTTTCCAAGTTGATTAAGGTTGAGCCTCTGGACTCTGCATCAGGTCTATAAACAACAAACCTTCTCCTATTTACATTCCCATTTGCCTCAATGACAACATTATGATAGGAGTCCTATTGGACCCCATGAGATATGTGAATGTCATTATAGAAGAATTTTTTTTATTGAATTCATTACATAGAAAAGAGTATAAAGAAACAAAATCTACCATTTGTACACATGATGGTATTTGTCTTGAACCAGGTGTCTCGATAACTCTGTCATCCTAGTAGGACCTAGGGCTATAGACATAGTCTTTGATGTTATCCCAGAGTCAGATCTATTAAGGATGAAGTTAGGCATACCTTAGCTAGCTTCAATGAATGGAATTGCCTCCATTATTCACAAATGTTTAGAATTCTCCCATGAAGGTGTTGTGCACATAGCTCATGACACTGGATACCAACCTCTAGTAGTTCGTGGGGCATATTCATTAGAACACTTTTTTCTCACCCTGGTTGGTCTGCTTCCTCCAAGAATAGACCTACTTTACAAAAACTATGTAAAGTATAAGATTGGGGGAAAGTGACAACCAAAATTGGCCCTTTCAGTAGTACAACAGCCAGTTACCTCCCCTTCTTGAAAAGGGAAAGAAAAGATCTCCCATCCTTGGGATGAATCTCCTCCTCTTTCTAGAGAATTTATTTGGATGAATATGCCTATTTTTTATCCCTTAAGTTTGAGGATACCACCCTGGTGCAAATCTAAGATCAAAATATCAGACCCACCAACTAAACCATTCGGACCTTGGTACTACTTGTATGGTAGAGGAAAAGGTATCTATGGTGAATTTTCTATGTCTCAACCTCTGTGACCTCCTACCACTTATGCTCCCAAGGTAGTAAATGGGAAGAGGCCCATTATCGAGGCATTAGAACTGACTCCCCTCACTACTTCCCAACCTACTCTTGTTCCCATTCAGGAGCTTGTCCCTCCATTGCAAAGACTTGTGGAGGAAACTCTCATGGATGAGCAGGAGACTTATGTTCCTTCGCAACCTCTAGTCTCTATCCTGAAGAGATGTAGAAACTTCCTTGTGCATGAATGCAAGCATCAACAAAAGGCTCTTGCAGCTAGGGAGGCTTCCTTATAGAGGAAGGAAGAGGAGATGACTACCCCTGTGTTAGGGCCTCTTGTTGCATCCTCCTCTCTCCTCCCTTATGCTTACATTCAATCTACCTCCACATTTCTTTTGGCTTTTGTTGTGAGTATGAATGTGCCTCACCCTAAAAAGGTGTAGGTGTTCATAGCTCCTTTAGTGAAGCCACCTTTGTTGATGTCCCTTTTGGATGTCCCACCTTTCTCGAAACCCATAGATATGTCAAACACTCTAATTATGTCTACTGTAGTTTTCTCTTCCTTCCATTCCTCTACACCTCTCACCTCGTCTATGGGGAGTTCAAGTCCCTTGATGGAGTAGAAGGTGGAGAGTGGTCCTTCCAGCAACAAAGGACGTAAGAGGAGTCCACCTCCTCTAAAAGGTGGTCCTGCAATAACTTGTTCTATCTTAGTGATGCAACTAGTCCCAGCTTCCCCTTAATTCGTCACCACTCCCGAATCACTTGGTGAGCCAAGTGGTGAATCTCAAGTGTAATCCTCTCCATCCATTGAGGTACAACATGGCACTCCAACAAAGTTCATGTCTAACTCTTTGGATGAATTCTTGGCCTTGTCAGTGATTTTCATGAAATCATTTGACCTTGCAAGGCCTTCTTCCATAGCCCTTATTGTAAGAGGGTTAGATACTCCTCCCCTTAATATTCCACCATTGAAGGCTCATCCTCCTTCCCCCTATGATGATCTATAGTGGGAAGTGGAAAGCCTCTTGGTCTATTAGTGTTAGGGGGAGAGCCCTTCTTTATCTTTAGGATTAGATGAGTGTGTGTGTTGTGATGTGTTCCCCTGTGATCATACTATGTGTGCTTGGATGACCATTTTCACCCTTGTTGGTGCTTGGATACAGGCATGGTTTTTTGTATCATGAACCCTCTTTTATCTGTTTCATCATTCCTCCATGTTTTTGACTTGATTTTTTGCAAATTGGGGATGATGTAAAGTGTTGGGGGCATTTAGTCTTCTCTTCCATGTTGACCCAATTTTTAATTTTTACTTTGTCTTCTCATGCATTCTTCACATGGTTTGATATAGTAGGGGGTTCATGATAGTTAATTTTATATACTATTATTATACTTATATATATTTATGAGTAGTTCTAACCTTGAAATATCAAGCTACCCCTATGCCCTATGTTTATGTTCATTTCTCTTTTTCTCTTTTCTTATCTTTCTCTCTTCTTTGCTTGAGCTTTACCTCTCATGTGTGACAATGCTACTTCTATGATACTCCAATTTTTAGAAAATTCATTTGTTTCCAACAAATCTTTTCTCAAGAATTTTCACAAAATATTTTTCAAAGAATCACATTCTTGACTTGAAACCATAATGAAACATGTTTCCTTCATCATAGGTTTGTAAAGAAAGAACTTGAGAACCCTCTACTGAGGTGGGAGCAGCTCTAATCTTCCCCTCACAAGGGGGCATTTTCTTCCTTTCGAAATCCTTGATAACGTGAACATCTTTCGAAGGGATTCCTTCATGATGAATCAATTTGAGAAAGAAACATCTCTTCCACACTTTCAAATAGCGTGTCCCTTCAGTGGACCCCTTTTTTCACACTTGGTTCCTAAGTGACCCTTTCAAAGCTTTCCAATTTGTTGATGGTCTGCATGACTGTTTGTTTACTTTCTTTTGTGGCTACTTTCAGACATGTTCTATGTATGGATAAACATGTCACTTTGCAGGTGCACATGTGAAATCACTTTCTGACTCTGTGGAGTCCCCTTCCTTAGGTTTACTCCATGTGAGAGATCTTAGGGGATACCTCCCTGTAGGTTTGCGGGTCTATAGGGTGCTTCTTCTGAGATTCCTCCATGCGAGAGATCTTGGGGTCACTCCCCTATAGGTCTTCGGGTCAGTAGTAGGGCACTTTCTTAGGGTTTCCTTCATGTGAGAAATCTTGGAGGACACCTTTCTTGTAAGGGTCCAAGGTGCTTTTTTAGGTATCCTTCATGTCAGAAATCTTGGAGGACACCTTCCTTGCAGGCCTATGGTTCTATAAGGTGCTTTTTTAGGTATCCTTCATGTGAGAGCTCTTGGAGGACACGTTCCTTGCAAACCTGTAGGTCTTTAAGGTACTTTTTTGGGTATGCTTCATGTGAGAAATCTTTGAGGACACCTTCCTTGCAAGTTTGTTGGTTTGTAAGGCACTTTTCTCATTTCCTTCTTGTGAAAGATCTTGGAGGATACCTTCCTTGCAAGTTTGCAGGCCTATGAGGTGCTTACTTCTTGGGGATTCCTTCATGTGAGAGATCTTGAGGGTTGCCTTCTTGCAGTTTTGCGGGCTTGTAAGACACTTTCATTCTACAACTTCATATTTTTATGGGGCTATGAAGTCCTTTACTTTTCCTACACTATCAAGTTCACCATATCACAATCTTCCTGCTTAATGGTTCAAGTATAAATTTCTAACCTTATTCACTCTTCGATCTGCTTTAACATAGCACTCATTAGTATTCGTTCTCGCTAAAGTGGGGGGAAATGGTATAGACATCAATTTTCACCCCTTACACAAATTCCCCTTTTACACTTCCTCACCCTAGAAAACCAAATTTGAAGACAACATTCCACATCAGGAAGCAGCCTTCATTCCACTTGGCATTCTTCTTTTGTGTTAGCAGAAGAATATTTGTCAGTGAAGCACATGCGACATGTAGATGTTCGTGTGGAGTGCTTATGTCTTTGATAGAGTCCTATGTCTGAAGTTGGAAAAGGCATTACACTTTCTATTGAGAACACTTTGTAATGTCCCTCTTGGACCAACCGATCGAAAAATTCCTTATTCTCCTCACTTCACCTTCAAAAAGACTCATTCTTCATGCAACTCAAATCTTCTTTTGAATTCTCAAGCACTTCAACTTCATTCTCTTTACTTCTATCACTTCAAGTACCACTTTGGCATTTCATAGTAGTAGCAACAATGCTCCATCACCTCCATAAAGCAAGTGTGGAAAAGCCATTGCAACAGAGACTTGAAGTTCTACAACACCTCCCTTCATCATAGTTGAGGTTGTCGTGATTGTTGGGTATGTGCAAGATCATGATGGGCCAAAAGTGGTGATATGATGGGTATGTGTAGGGTATGTGGCTGATGACATTTTTTTACCCAAAATTGATGAAACAAAAAGGGTTTTCTAAGGAGATTCTCAGCTTTCCAGCAATATAAATTATGCTTTACTTTGAATTTAATAAATAATTATTAAATCCATTTTCTATTTAAATTACGACTAAAGTCTTGATTGATAGGCTGATTGAAAAACATCTATAGCATTCAAACTGTATTACATTTTTTGAATCCAAAACATGCATCACATTATATTCTTCACATACTATAGGATTAAAAAAAATTGAATTTCATGAAGTTTTGACCAAGTTAAGGTGGTCAAACATATGAGTTTTTTATATTTTTTAGAAGTTATAATAAAAAAATCATAATTAATTATTTACTTGGAAAAAAAATAAAAAAAAATATGCAACACATTGGGACATGAGTCCTCTTCTTATATCTAAAATTTTATAAAAAATATTATCATTTTATTGTGGTTAAGGTGGTTTAGACACCTACTTATTTTTTCCCTAAAATTTAAGTGCTACTTCATTGAAAATTCAAAATTTCACCAAATAAATATTTTTTTTAAAAAAAAAACCTAGTAGTTTAGGAACTACATTTAATTTTCTATAGATTATATTCTTATATATTTTTAAATAATATAGATAACTTATTCAAATTTTTATGTCAAGTTTCCTAACTCTAATTTTTCTAAATTTCTTCCCACTTAAGGGCCTATTTTTTCCATGATGATCCTACACATACCCTATTCAATCCTTCTTTCTCCATCATTGGCTAGTGAGCTCTTGGTGGAGATGGTAATGCTTTCACTCCTCTCCTTTACAATTTTGTTCAGTAGCTTTATATTGTTTTGTAGTGTTATTCGTGTAACTCCTTTCTTTACTTCTTTATCATACATTTCTCTATTGTTGCTATCTTGGCTATCTATAGAGGTGGAAACACCAAAATGAGTGTCTAAATGAGGTAGACCCCTATATAGCCCCCAACAATTTTCCCTCTTTCCTATGTGTAGGTGGACATGCATTTGGAGCTAGCTGGTGAATGAGCATCTTTGTGAGATTATCTATCACCTTAGTCTTCATATATATTACTTTATGATATTTTTTTATATCTTTCCTACTTCATAGTTCTATTTTGTCCCTTTAGAAGTGACTAGCTAGGCCGTCAACTTGCTTTCTGGCAGTTCATACTATGTTTTTGGTACTCTAGTCGTATGGACACCAGCGCACCACATTGTCATCTTAGAACCATGCTTCTATCCTCGGATAGAGAGCTACTTGAGGTACAATTTTGAACCCGAAAACTAGCACTTCTAGCCCTAATTTAGATTTTAGGTCTAAAGAGTGGTTGCAAGGCCTTATAGTCCTCATCATTCTCATCCCTCATTTGAAACATTCCTTTAGAGTGAGGTAAGTTAGGGCAGCCTTCTGCTCTTGCTCTTTGTGACCTGGGGCCTTGATGGCATCGATCCCCCTCTCTTATAGCATGAACTAAGAAGAATCCCTTCGAACATCCCTCTTTCTTGTTAAATACATTTTGCACCTTATTATTTAATTCATGGAGGTATGGCTTTGATATGGTTTCTTGGGGCTCACCTACTGAACTACTAGCTTCACTAGCCCTTGTGAGCATGCATTATTTTTTCCTTATCATAGTCATGGCGTATGACTTTGATATGGATATCTTGGGGCTCACCTAGTAGCCAACTAGCTTCACTAGCCCTTGTGAGCATGCATTTTGTTTGCATAGTGGACAATGTGCTCCACTTGTAAACCTTTTTTGGACAAACAACCTAGACCTACTCCATAATGCGTTTGATGGCTAGTCGAAGCTTGATCTATTGCATTTTTCTTTCTCCTTTTCCTTTTTCTATATTTGATTGTATATGTTTGTGATATGGTTATGGCTTCATATATCATCGGCAAGTGTGTTCCTGTGTGCTTATGTTGGTTTTCCATAGGATCTTAATCTTGGGGGCTTGGCCACCCTCTTGATTATTTTCATCCTATCTTACTAACATTTGTACATTTGAACCCCTCTTTATTGCATGGTTGGATACTTTAGTGTGAGTTTGTATTTTCACACTTTTTTGGACCCACCTTGCTTTATTTATCCTTAATTATGTCTTAATTGGTCCTATTTTGCATCCACAAGCCTAATAAATTATATCTTTTTATGGCTAATCCCAACAAACATCAAAGGGTAAATGATAATTTCATGATTTTGGATATGTATCCATAATTTTTGGACTAGGAATATGATGCCACCTAGGGCATACTTGTCACCCAAAGGTCTTAGGACCCTGATTTCAAAGGCACCTTAAATGGGCCCCTTTTTGATGTCTTTGCCCTGAGTTTCAAGCCTCTAAACTGAGACACCACCTAGGGCATCTTAGTCCCCCTCAAGTTATTTTTGGGATCTAATTTCAAATTTTGGAAAGATTTAGCCTCCTTTAATTAATGAATTCATATGTCAGCTTATTGTGGTGTAATTTTGGGATAATAAGCATAGATAAGTATAAATACAAGGTTCTTTTTCTCATTTTGATACCACACATTAATGTATTCATCCTAATAGCATAATTGAGTTCACAAGAGCATTCAAGAGCACAATTCATCAAGCATTTGGAGCCATCATCAAGATTCAATCATCATGTCAAAGATATTCTTGCATCACATGTGTTTTTGAGCTAACATTTGTGATGTAGGTTTTTGATTCAAGCAAGCAATTCAAATCATGATCCATCAAGCACTCATTTGATTCAAGATCTACATTCAAGCTAGCCATCTCACACAAGTTTGCAAATTTCATAACAAGGGTTTAGTGAGTTGCAACATATCACTTTTTTCATTCATCATTTCCCTCCTTTATTTCATTTCATTCCAAGGTTTAATTACAAACAAGAGTTTTGACCAATGAAAAACTCCATTTACTAACAATCAACAAGACTTGAAGAATAATTGAATTGCAAAGTTTTAAAGTTGTAAAGTTTCATTACAAAGTTGTCATCTTCATGGAAACTCACCTACAGGCTAGATCTAGAGGTCTCAGGACCTAAGATCTAAGAAGAAGGAAGCGTAGACATCAAGCCTCAAGAGCACATTCAAAGATTTTAAAAATTTAAGATGAGAGTAAGTCACCACTAAGGCATCTTAGGCCTCCCAAGGGAATTTTGTAGAGATTCTTTCAGATCCTATTCTGTTAGATCCTAATATTTTGTATCTACCTTGAAAAATAGCATCTAGACTAAGACAATAGTAAGGGTGTCTTAGTCATCCCTGACATATTTTGATAGCATTTTTGTATTTCCAAAATCCTCATCACATTTACAAACTTCCCAAGTACACACATCCGAACTTTCTATTGCTTAATTTCATCATTTGCACTCATCATTTAGCTTGCAATACTAGGTTTTGTGATTTGAATGTTAAGTTGTCTTTTCTAAGCTTTAAATTGTTGGTGAGCCCCTTGAAGCCTAAGTAACCCCCATAGGTCTTCCTTGTTGAGAATTGACTCCCCTTTTTGTTCATAGTCAATCCAATCTTGGATCTTAGGGCATTCATGAATAACCTAAGAAGAATAGTGGCATTTCCATCACCTATTTTCCTTATGGTTCAACTGACTAAGAAAAAAATTAGGTAAAAAAACACTAAGGGATATGTGTCGCCACGTATATGTCTGCACACCACACTAGTGTCTCGATCCGCCATTAATGGCATCAGGATGACAATGTGTCTATAGGATGGCAACACTGATCCTAGATGCCAATGCATGAAAAAGACATGTGTGCACATCCAGGATGCATGTGTTGCCCAAAGATCTAAAACTAGCTAAAATTTATCAAAAAATGCATAAATGAGGAGATCTTGAGGCCTACCTGGTCCACCTCAAGACCCTTGGCTATATCTACATGCAACTAGTCTAATATGGATGCCTCATACTCTCAACTGCTTGGCATTTTATTGACTTTTATCTCACAAAAGTCAACAAAATCCTCACAATGAATAGTGAAAATGACCCTTCTAAGGGCCCACCTAGGTATATATAGGCCCCCCGAGGGACCATTTTTTCTAGAGTTTGTGGCTCCTTGATTTCTTTTGATTTTACCCCATCTGGTTGGGGGGAAAATTAGGAGGGAACATATAGTCTCCTCTTTAGCATATTTTTCTTTCACATCATTGAATTTTTTCTTGATTATTCTTCTCGCCATTGTAGCTTCTTTTCATTTTTGGGATTGAATTAAAATTGAGTTTTGTACAATACAATTTTATGTGATTTTTCACAATAGACATACTTTTCATTGAGTTCAGTCATTGGGGGCATCTTTAGTACTGCTCCACTCAACCTCTATGATCTCTACAATACTTTTTCTAGCACACAAATCCATAAAACTTCAATTTTTGGGTGAAATTTTTCTTTTCTACTTTAGTGTGACTATTTTTTCCAAAATTGATCCCACTAAAGTAAGGGGAAAATCTAATGTCACAAAGTTACACCTAGAGGCAATTTCACATTTTACCACTTTACCTAGCATTTATGACACCTAAACCCATTTTTTACAAGAACCTCATAAGTTAGAATTTCACAATTTCGATTCCATGTGGTCCAATGGTGAAGCAATAGCAGCCCGTCAACCTATTTCTCAAAAACTAGTGTTTTGGATGCCTGGGCAGCACACAAATGTCTGCACGGCGTGCTAACGTCCTAGCAATTTTTCAAGTTTGAAATGGGGAATCTCGAATCCTGGATCTTATGTCCACATGTCTTTATAGTTGGGTTCTCAAGTGTGTTTAATGCTCTTTCCACCTTTGCATGTAACAAAACCCCTCCTTAGCTCTCAATTTGGGGGTTCTTGCATTTTCATTCAAGGCTCTCTTCTCAACTTCACTTCACTTCTCAACTTCTTATAATCTTGGGAATAACACTTCCACAAGTGAAGCTTTGTCGAACTAAGGTCCCTCCAACAAGCAAATCTCTCTAGCAAGCTTTCAATGGTGTGTCTGTGTGCTTAAGAGGGGTTTGAGGCCTATTACTAATGCTCTCTCACTCTTTTCTATTTGTGAATAGATTAGATCTCTTTGTTCATTTACTACTTGGTGGTGCGTGTTTTCCTCTTAAAGTGGGGATTATTTTCACTACTTTTTTTATCCATTTTGATCACTCTCTCTATCTATTTGGTTTCCCATGGAGATGGTAATAACAAAACAAGGGTTTGATTGTTGTAAAACCCAAAATAGCCCCAACATTTTTCCTTGTTTGTTTTGTGTGCAGATTGCTAAAGCAGAGCTTAGAGGAAAGGTTTGAATGATCAGTTGTGTCATGCCTTGCATAACCACCCCATTTTTGTTTCTGGTCAAAATGGGTCCCCCTTGTGTTTTTTTTTCCTTGGTGCTTTTGTTTGGGTCATAGGAGTTGTTCTTTTTACTCCTAAGTCTTTGTTTCTTTTGTTTTCGTGGGCTCAGGAAGTACGCTGAACCCAGACTTAGAACTTTGACAAGGTTCCTAGTCTAGCTTTTCTTCTGATCCTAGATCCATTTCTTTCCTTGTTGGCTTCTTTGTTGTTTTGCTTGTCTTGGGCCCTTGGGTTTCTTTTCTCCCTTGGGTTTTCTCTTTTTTCTCTCTTTTTGTTTCTTTTCCTTTTGGTGGAAGTAAAACTAGAATGAAACCCAAACCTAGAACTTTACAAAAGTTTTAGGTCTAGGTTTGGTTTTGATCCCACTCCCATTGGTTTTCCTTGTGTTTTTATTCTCGTTTTGTGTCTTATTTTGGGACAGGCGTCACCCCAGTCCTGCTTCCCTTTGTTCTTTTTTTTTCCTTGTGTTGTTGTTCTTTCCCTTTGTTGAGAGTGGAACCAGAGTCAAATCCAAACCTAGAACTTTGCAAAGTTCTAGGTCTAGATTTGGTTCTGATCCCGCTCCCATTCCTTTTTTGTCTTTTCCCTACTGTGGGACTAAAGCTGGATCTAAAATAAAAGGTGGGACTTTGGTAAAGTTCCTAGAGTTCTATCTCGACTACGATTCCGCTCCCACTTTACCTCTAATGTACATGGTGCTTATGTACTATTCCTTTGCTTTAGTTCCACACCCAACTAACTACATTAATTGCATCCTCCTCATAGGTGTGAAATGGTTTTTAAACCTTAATCAAGGATTATTTGGCTCATTACAATTATCCAAAGTGTCTTAATGAGCTAGAGCCAAAGCAACTTGAAGAGGAGCACAATTTGGTTGTTGGAAAGCATTTGTGAGTGGATTCCCATCAATTCTCAACCCTTTCTGGTTGTGTTTCGGGGTAGGTGGAGTTTCACCTATTCCCATTTGTATTTTCCCATTTTTGTTGTTTGGTCGATTCTTCTCATGTTCACGGGGATTTTTCTATGGATCTTCGTGTGCTTTTGTTTGTGTTGTGTTTGTTTGTTTGTTTAGTTTAGTTTTCTCTTCTATTTTCTATTTGTATTTTTCTTCCCCTCATTCCTTTTTGTTGATTTTCTATCATTTTATCCATTTTTAGTGGTAGTTCCATTCCATAGTGCCCTAGTTTTAATTAGGGCTTTATTTTGAAGGTTTCTACTATTTTAAAGTGTTTTAAATCTTTCTCTTGACCCCTTTGATTTTATTCTTGTGTCAGTCTTACAGATTTGATCATGGGGTTTTGATGCCCTAGTTTTAATTTAATTTGATGGGTCATACAAATTAGGGTTTTTGTGTCACACCCTTTTTGCATAAATGCCCTAGCTCACTTGATCCTGATCCCATTTTTTGGGAAGAGTTGAGCTTGAATTCTACGTCCCCACACCTTTTTTAACCTAAGAGAAAATTGATGTGGCCATGTGGGGAGAATCCACCTAGCTCTGATAATACCTAACAGAATCAAAGCTAGAAACAAACTCACCCCATGAACTTTCACATAAGAGTTTAGTTTCAAAAATGATTCTGATTATAGTTGGTTTCGATTTTGATTCTAATCCCAACAACCTTGCCAAAACTAGATCACCAAATGATACAAAATATTGGAACTTTTAAAGTTCCAGTTTTTTCTCTAGTCCTGATTCTGGTTCTAATTGTGTTATTTGTTTCAACTCTTTGGTTCATAATATTCTCCTAGTCCCACTCTTGGCAGTTTTAAAATTTTACTAAGTATGAAGGGCTACTTAGGGAAGGATAGAGAAGTATGAAAGCTAACATTTGTAATGATCATTCTCATGCCTTATGTTGATCTAATCCAAGGTTGTCTTGCAGGAGTAAATGATGTCAAGAGCATCTGAAGAGGTTTCAAAAAAGGAAGGGAAAGCTATGAAAGCTCAAAGGGAGTGAAGAAAAACAGGATAAAGGTGGAGCAAATACCTTAGACTTTGAGATATAAACACCAGGATGCCACTCTTATAGCCAACAAGTTGGATTCAGAATGGGTTGACATCACATATACTAATCTAGGGCCATTCAACTGTGATGAGTTATTATGCCTAAGGCATCCCCATGCTCAACTTCTCCAACTTCTTTTCACACTAATCGATCTAGATTGAAAGGGGCTACGATTGATGGAATCTCATATGTTCATATTTTTTGGTCATTTTCCTAGCTGTTTACGCACCGCTTACTTCTCCACTCACATCCCTTGGTGATATTTTCACACATTCCTTTGTCTATCAATGGTCTCCACTTGCATCAGTTGCAGAGAGTATGTATTCCACTTGTAGTCATCAATTAGAGAGACATGATACCTGCATCTGATATTTATGCCACCTGTGTTTGATATTTATGGTGTAGTAGCATATTTTTTTCAGCTCTTACATATTTTAGTGTGAGGGCTTGTTTTGTTGGTTTGAGGATAAATAAATGAATCATAGTTCATAGTCTTCATTTCTAAATTTTGATTTTATGTACATGTTTCCTGATATTCTTGTGCTCCTCTTTGCAGCCATAAGATTCAAAATGTTGTTTGTCTCTTTAGTAACCACTAAAAAGGAAAAGCCTCATATCTTTGCTATTTGCTCATCTTCTGAGTTCAGGGAAGAAATATGTTTTTATTCATTCGTTTAGTCCTTAGAGAATTTGTGCCCTAGACTAGAGAATCCAAACTTCAGTCTCAGGGGAAAAGGAGGTTTTCTCATTTTTTTGGCAAAAGAAATGCCAATAGTAGAATTCTAGGCGGTGACAAGGATATGGATTCCTTTGTGGAAATCAACCCAACTAGAATGTATGGTTGGTATGATGAGGTTCTAGGCCATGGTGCCATGAATAAACTGTACCGAGATTTTGATGAGGAAGACAAAATTGAGGTTTCATGGAATAAGGTGTCTTTGAAGTTCCTCAAAGACAATGAACTAGAAAGGCTCTTTGCAGAAGTCGGGATTTTGAAATCCCTGGACAATAAAAATATATTAACTTTTTATAATGCATGGATGGATGAGAGGGTTGGACATGTAAATTTTACTACTAAGGTTTGCACTTGTGGGAGCCTGAGATAGTACCAATAGAAGCACATAAATGTTTCCATGAAAGCTATAAATAATAGGACACGAAAAATTCTAAGGGTTTACGAAAAATTCTAAGATTATGGACTTGGGTCTTGTGGGCACCCTTGGAAGTGATCAAGCTACTCATACTGTGATTGGTACACCTGAATTCATGGCTCTAGAGTTGTATGAAGAGTTTTACAATGAACTGGTGGAAATCTATTCCTTTCACATGTGCATGTTGGAGATGATTACATTTAAAATTTTGTACAATGAGTTCTATATTGTTGCTTTGGAACTTTTTCTACTACTCATAGTAGCCATTTTAATTCCCAAAGTAGACATGCATGCAAAAAGTGGAAGTATTAGCAAGGCATATGAACTGTTTGACATAATACTTGAAAAAGATCTCATCTCATGGACTACAATGATTGCAAAATATGTACAAAATGGATTTGTTGAAAAGGATTTAGACTTTCAAGCAAATGCAATTGGCAAGTGTAAAGCCAATTTTTCATCAAAAGCTTAATCGTGATGGAGGATATTTTTCTCTAATACGGTGATTTAAACGCCCGCATACGACCAAAATGTGGTGCATGGTGCGCGCCTACGAACCGCCTTTGACGTATCGCTTAAAAAGATAGGTTATTCATAGAATGCAATGATTGCATTGTTGAGACATTTATCCATCTCGATGTAGGGATTTGCAAATGTCCCCTTTCAACTCAAATCTACTGAATCACTGCCTTTGAAAACCGTAAAGGCTAGTCGGCAAAACAGGGTTTCCTATTTTGGTGGATGTCTTTGCTCGTGAGTTGGTGATTCAATGGCGATTCTTTCTGGGGCTTCTCAGAGAGCTTCTCAGAGTGCGGGCCCTACCCTGACAAGTGAGGATTTTCAGAATCTCTACTATTTTAGTAAATCTCTTATTTTTGGCGCTTTTAAACGCCGTAATACATGGCGACCTCTTTGATCGCTATTTACTCATTGATGGCTTCGGGGCGCAGTGGAGAGATAAGTTGAGCTATTTTATTAAAGTCACGTTTTAATGTTATAATTTAACGTTGACCCCCCCTTAGCCTAGCTTAATCACTTCAAGTCTTTTTAAAAGGTGTTCTTTAAGGGTGGCGCTTCATTAAGAGAATTAATTATATCTTTTATGAAGTTTATCATAAGTTCAAAGTGGACGCCATTTTCAAGAAAGATTAAAATAATATTAAAAGACAAAGTTGCTTGAGAAAGTGGGACGCCATTTGTGAAGGAATTAGGGTTTGACTCCGGAAAGAAAGTTAGGGTTTCGAGAAGGCCAACCTAAACTTATAAAAAGGGGAGACCTTGAGCATCACCACCAGTCTTTTGGACTATAATACTGCTATGTCAGCTGATTTGGTCGCCTGGTTTGCTTCGAGGAATGAAGGCCTCCTAGCTCGGGCATCGCTTCTTGTTTGCAAGACAACAACTAGTGGTGATTCAGTCTATTTGTGAGTTGCATTTAGTTCGTGCATTGTTTTCAGCTTATTGCATTCTTAGATCTGATTTGGCATATTATTGGTTTCAGCATATTGCATTGTTTTAGACAGCAGATTCATGTTTTTAGTCATAAATAAAAAAAGACAAAAATATTGCATCTGGGTATTAACCCATTCTCTTTGTTAGACCTAGGCGCCATACTTCCCAAGTCTGCAGAATTTTTAGTGAAAGCATTAATTTTTAATAGCAGATCGCCCTTTTCAGCTGGGGCCGTACTTTTTAGATGCCTTGGGATTCGTGCATTAATCATTAGTTGCATTTTGAGTCTGTTTCTGGGTGTTAGTTTGGGCGCCATCATAAGAAGAGTATTGTGCATCAGAAATCACGCCATTTGAGCAAGTAATTAGTGATATATGAGCATATGAGCATTTCCATAGACTGCTGTTTATTCCTTTTAAAAGCAGATTTGTAACAGAAATCAGAATTAGTGAATTGTTCCTTGAAGGTGTTATTGTTTTGGGCATTCCTATTCAAGATAAGGGTAGTCCTCTATGATGTAATGCTAATCATTCAAATTCTTAAGATATTGGCAGGCGAATGATCCTTAATTTGTAAACTAACAGTAGTACTAGCAGTCATGTTCATTATTGCTCAATTATGATATGTAACGCTCTCTTTCATTGAAGTTGTTTTGTAATAGATTTATCTCCGCCCTATGGTAGCTACTGCCCATTCTGGGTTAGCAAGCACATTCTGGGTGTTGAGTAGTTTCAGCTTTCAGCATTTCTTTTCAAGCATTGTCATTTGTAATCACTCCGCCATATGGTCGCCCTCATCACCGATTGGGTAGCACATACTGTGTCCAGTTCCTTCAACAACTAGAGTAGAAGATCCTCCCACCATATGCTCATCATCGGTGCCATTCTTAGTTAGAGCTGCTTCCTACATAAGCATTTTGATTTAGATCCTCTGACCAATGCTCACACCTTGCCCACATCGGGATCCTGGTGTACATTCTGGTTAGAGTTGCTTCAGCACGTTTTGGTTTAGCCGCTAACCTTAACGGGTGCATTGATTGTAATCTGCAATTTGAAAAAACAAAAAATTAGGCTCCAAATATCATAGACCAAAGCCAAAGACATGCTTCTCCTCATTACAATGGTTGTGTTAAAGATGTGTAGATATTGGATCTGTTGATTACCATGGTTTTCCTTTATTCAGGAGCTTTATTAGACACTAAAAAATTCTGCAATTTTGGACTTACAAACTCTTTCAATATAACATTTTTTTGATTAAAAAAATTCTCATTACCTCAACAATTCTTTTTTCCATCGTTCTGTGTGAATACTTGTATGGAACTCCTCTTGGTTTTTTTACATTTATTGTTATTATTTTCTTTGCAATTTTTTAGTAATGTCAGGTGATTTTGTTAGCAGGAAGATTTTGCATATTACTGTCAAAATAATGGAAAGTATTAACAATGTTCATTAGGGTTAACTCTTGGGGCACCAAAAAAAGGCTAGGGAAAATATTAATAATGGAAGAGTGAGACTATAGGCATGATATCAGATATCTCATACCATTATATGACAATATCATGGAGACAAGCTGGCTACAATGCCTCTTATACTGTACATAAGCAAGACAACCTCCATATTTGAGAGATATGTTGATGATGGAATTTTTGATTAAGTGATGCTTAACAAAAGAAATAAATATTATGTGTTTATTTATATTGCTTGTAAAAGATTGCAAAAATTTAATATTCTGAATGTCTTTTCTTCCAACCTACATTATAGATCAATATATAACTGTTTAGGGCACCTACTAACAATGAGCAATCTTTAAATAATTTTTTATTTTCATCGGAGGCACAGGGGTGGTGTATAGTTCAAGCATGAACTGTCCACTACAAACAACACTGGTAACTTGCACAATAGTTGTAGTTTCTTTGTTAGAAGATAAGGCTTTTGTAAAAAGTATACTCAAGTACCAAAGAAAATAAGTCTTTTTTGTACACAATCTTCATCTCTTTTCCACCAAGTATTAGATCAATATTTTTAAGAGAAAGGCCAAGTTTGGATGAACCAAAGTTTACATGGCACAAGTTTTTAAATGTATCTTTAATTTCGTATCGAATACATACAATTGTATTATGTTTTTTTATAAAATAGTCTAATGGAAATACATACACTCTAGAATGTGGGCTTCTAGATCTACATGAATTAGGTGATTGTAAAAATGTATAAGCTATTCCCATTAATCAATGTAGCCAGTTTTTGGTGCCTAAATCAAATTTAAGAGGAATTTTGAAAGGGAAATTTCATACCTTACTGAATAATAATTCAATGGTTGTGACTTTCTGTTGTCTAAACAGTGACAACTACTTATTATCATATTTTAAATGGGTACAATTTATCTAAGCTTGCTTGCTCTAAGAAACTTCAGTTTTCATATATTTTTCAGTTTTGTACATCCAATATTTTTCTGAATTTGAGTAAGAAAACCATGAGACTTGTTATTTATATGTGCTTTTCAATTTGAAATTATATCCTAGACCAATGAGGAAAGTCCCTATATATAGAGATCCAGGCTAACCCATTGCAAAAAGAAAATTCCCAATAGCCATTAGAATTTGAGCTACTGCAATTGTCACTGGTTGCGGATACGCATAGTCCCTACAGAGAAGAGAGTAAAGTATCAACTGTTGGAAAGAGTAGTATTCATTTTCCTTCTATGGAAATAAAAATTCCACTGATCATCAACAGCCTCCTAACTTTCTCTTACAATAATAGAATTTTTTGAAACTAATATTTAGAAGATTAATTTATTTGATCTGAATAAAGTAGGACTTCTACATTAGGGTATGTGCAGGATCATCATGGAAAAAATAGGCCCTTAAGTGGCAAAAAATTTAGAAAAATCAGAGTTAGGCAACTTGACGTAAAATTTTGAATAAGTTATCTATATTATTTCAAAAATATGTAAGAATAGAATATGTAGCAAATTGAATGTAGTTTCTAAACTACTAGGTTTTAAAACTGTCTATTTGGTGAAAATTTGAAATTTCAATGTAGTAGTACTTAAATTTCGGAAAAAAATAAGAAGTGTCTATCTGACCACCCTAACCGCAATAAAATGATAATACTTTTTTATAAGATTTTAAATATAAGTAGAAGACTCATGCCCTGATGTGATGCATATTTTTTGTAATTTTTTTGCAAGTAAATAATTAATTATGATTTTTTTATTACAAATTTTAAAAAATATAAAAACTCATATGGTTGACTACCTTAACTTGGTCAAAAATTCATGAATGAAATTCATTTTTTCTTTTTTTAATCCTATAGTATGTGAAGCATAGAATGTGAGGCATGTTTTATATTCAAAAAATATGATAGTGTTTCAAAGCTATAGATGTTTTTCAATCAGCCTATGAATTAGGACTTTAGTCATAATTCAAATAGAAAATAAATAATAATTACTTATTAAATTCAAAGAAAAACATAAATTATATTGATGGAAAGCTGAGAATCTCCTTTAAAAACCTTTTTCATTTTATCAATTTTGGTAAAAAAAATAGTCATTAGCCCCATACCCATCATATTGCCACTTTTTGGCCCATCATGATTCTACACATACCCATTAACAATACTCTCAGTGAATTTCTAAAAACCAATATCTTTAGGGAAGAGGTAGAGGACTTTATGTAATGCCCCTCTAGTTGTTGCTACTATGTGTTTAGATTTATTTATGATGTTTGACAGTATCTTATTATGATAGATCTTGATACCTTGTTATTATTTTATGATCACTAACATTAGAGTGATGTTGATGTTATACTTTGATGTGATGATACTTTATGTGTTGCTTATGATTTATGTTATGCTTATGGATTAATGTAGTTGCTATTTGGAAATATTGATGTACAGTTATATGATGATTTATGGATGCTTTATTCTTGTCAATTTTGTGTGACTATATTGGTGAAGAGGATGGGATTACATCAACCACATGCGAACACCCTGTGATTTTGTGATTTCTCTTCATGGTGTGTCTGCTATGTTTATATGCATGTTCAACATTTGTTTTGTTTGTAGGATTTCAGGTATAGGACATTGTCTCCACTTGGTTTCACAGGTCTGAGCGTGTCTATTTTCCCAATGGTTATGTTGATAGGGAGATAGTAATAGAGTGGCATTGTCAAACCACAAACCTAGTCAGTGTGTCGTCAGTTCGTGGTTGGTTGGTTGTTCTATCATGTCATCTTTGGTTGTTTGATAATTTATTATCTTGCAAGATTGTTTGTGAAAATTAATGTTTAAATGTTTTAAATGTTAATTTATGTATTTTAGATTAAAGTTGTTAAATTTTTTTATTTAATTTAATTTGTCTGGTAAGGTAATTTAATTCTTTTGATTAAATTTATCTGATTAAGTGGATAAATTAATTAACTAAATTAAGCTTGTTGATTAAATAAATTATTTAATTAAATTTGTTTCGATAAAGTGCATAGTTTAAAATTATTTAAATTTATTTTGAAATTAAATTGTGATTTAAACACTAAAAAGGGATATTTAATTAAATTCATTTATTAATTTTAATTGTGCAAATTTAAATTAAGGAAATGAAGATATTTTAAAAGAATTGTTTTCTTCATGTTATGAATTTTGACTTGGAGTTTAAAAAAAAATGATCTTGAGTTGAATGTTGAAGTTGGAACTAATGGTTCAGTTTTGATTATATGAAAAATGAGTTTTAATGCATAATGAAAAAAATATTTGATTTAGAAGATCTGTTGGGTGACAAGTGATAGTTAATTTTATGAAGGGATATGATTTGGGATTATTTTCAGGAAAAGAAGATGGAGATTAATTAGAGGAGATGATAATTGTTTTCACGAGAATTGTTAGAGGGTTCTTGTGTGAAGTTCTTTTGTTAAAAAAATTGGAAAGGTTACAGGGAAGTTCTTAGCTGAATTTATTTTTGTACATCTTCTAGAGGAGGAAATCTTTGGGAAAAGCTTGGGAATTCAAATATGAATGCTCAACTTCAATCTTCATCAATTTGAGCTTGAGGATCTAGGTTCTTTATTTTATTTTATTTATTTAATTTGTGTTTTAAAATATTGTATGTACAATTCAGTAGAAAATTTATTTAAATATTACGAAATTGAAAGTTTAGAAAATCTGCGTGTTTCATGGAGGTTTTGATTTAAAGTTTTGAAGGGATGTTTGTTAAAACTATTGTGAAATTTTGGAAACCTCTGTAGAAGGATTGTTAAAATCTTAGATCCTCTGTAGGGAAATGAATTTAAAATGGTATGAAATTCAAAAAATAAAACAATAGATAATCTAAAAAACCTCTATAGGATTGAAAATGAAATCCTTTCATAAAATAGTAGATCTTTACCTGTAGAAAAATTTATATTAAAAAATTAGCAGAGATAGAGGGTCACTAAATTAATCACAACTCAAAATGTACGAACTAGGTATGATTGATGTTTCTATATGTTTTAAAAGACTTGGTTGTGCACCTTCAAGAAACATTTTAGAAAAACCCAGATCCGAAAACAAAAGTTATTGAAGTCGTAACATACTAGTTTTATTGTTAGTATTCTTTGAATATGCTAAATTATTTTTAATTAATTAAATAATATATATTTATATATATGTATAATTATATGTATTATACATATTTAATTATATATATTTAAATATATTTATTTAATTGGCTATTTGAATATAATGGATGTTTTAAATATTTATATTTATTTAAATGTATTTTGATAATATAGATGCATGCAATGCATGAAATGAATTATTTTTAGAATGTTATAATTTAAAAGAGAAAAAAAATGAATTTGAAATAGTTGTATTGGAAAATTGATTCTAATGATAAGATGTAATTTTCTTTATTTTTGTAATTGCTATTGCTTTAAATTAAATTAATTTAAGCAATGTATTATGCATTTTATGAAATGGAAATTGATTTTTTTTATTTAAATATAATTGTGAAACTGAAGTGAATACTTAGATTTATCTTTCTTATTGCATGAAAATGAAATTATGATAGGATGGGTTATTTTTGAATAATGTGTGATGGAGGAAATTTAGAATTAAACAATTTGTTTGATGTGCTCTTAACTTATGATTAAAATGCTCTTGAGTTAGAATTAATTGAGCAATGTGTGATTGATTTATTTGGAATTAGGAAATCCTAACGTTAAATTATTAATTTACCTGAGTTGCTTATTGGATGTGTTTTTCTTTGTTGCGTTGTTGGGAAAATGGAATTGTTTGGTTTTGTAAGTCTTTTAGAGGAATTTGTTCTATGTGGGGTTGTTATATGTGTTGGTTCAACTTGTGATTTTCCATGGGTAGTGCACATGGATATAGTTAGTTTGAACACCCGGTTACCACGAACGTGATATGTGATATAGTATGGATACCCGGTTACTATGAACGGGTTGTGTGACCTTATGTTTTAAGGTTGAGATGTGTTATCAGTTTTGTGCACCCTGTATACCCATAGTATTGTGGATTTAAACTTTGTGTTGTCTGTAGGAGAGTGGCTCTTTGTGGGGGTCTGACGCACAAAGGGGTGTCAAGGTAACTCACCTAGGGTTTAATCAAGTGATAATTTAAAAGAATTAATGGGGAACTTTCACACTAATAAAGATAATGAATACCTCTCTCATAGTTCATGTGCTTGTTAAGGCTTGAGATGAGATGAGACGCATAGTTTGTATGAGGGTCTGACGGCTAGTAGGGGCATGCCAAGGTAACCCAAGATGGGGGTTTGGTAGCCTAAGAAGGTTGAGCTAGGGTAACTCATAGAAAATTATGTGTGACACTCTTCCTATGAAAATAGTCAGACAGTTAGTGTCTAGTGTACAGAGGATGTACTTGATCTTTGTTATCTGGAAGCAATGTAATTGTCTTGTGAGTTTTGTAGTTGTGTTGCTTAGAAATGTATTTTTCTGTGTTTAGGGGTTATAGTTTTGGTCTTGGAAACTCTTTTAGTATCTCCTAGCACAGAGGGATTGGACCTCCAAGTACCACACGGTTGGGAGGAAACCATGCTATGTCTTCTATTAGGTTCTCTCACTGTTGTTGCTATTCTTGGTTAGCTTTGTTCCTGGAACAGGTTCCTATTTCTCTCATTCATGTTGATGAGTACTTCTTGATGGAGAGCTCGTGTGTACTAGTGGATTTGTTTATTCTTTCATGTACTCTTTTTTCACAATTGTAACCTTGTAAATTGTATCACTCCTCAAAGTGTAATAGAGGAGCACCTTTGTAATTTGTAATTGTAAATTATCTTGTGTTTAAACTATCTCATTTGTGAATGAGCATTGTATTGTAAAATGAAATGAATGTAAGATGTATGAAACAATATCAGATCTTTGGTATCCTATGTGTTGTAATTTAACGATGATGGATGTATGTACTTTATTTATGAGCATTAAATACATGTGATGTTTAATTGTATTAGTTAGACTTGTACTTTGTTTAAGTGTTTCCATGATCCTTAGAGAATGTAGGCATTAGTGTAGTGTAACTCATATGTTTAATATCACTTTAATAAAATATATTGTTTTCTTTCGTTTAAATGTGTTACATTCTCTAGGGTTTCAGGGCGGGCGTTACACTTCATATACTACAACTATAGTTATATGTGAAGAGGTAGAGTCACGTGAGATCCATATAAGGTAGTCTGATAACCATAAAGAAATTTTTGTTGGAGAAGGGATATTATAGGGGATTTGGCTATGTGGACATTGCTAAACATGTTCATCATAGGTTCTAAGCTGAATGAGAAGGCATTCATGCAAGCTAATTTAAAATTGAAATCTCTCAGCTTGGTGCTTGTCTTTTAGTTTCAAAGAACATATCCTTGATGGTCACATATAGATCTACTACAGTAGTTAACACTCACCAAAGAATTTGTGTCTTAATATTTGCTACCTTTAATAAAGATTGCTCCATGTTACATCCTTAGAATTTTTGGTTGACCATAAGAAAATTTTGAAGCAACATTAACCATGGAATACTTTAAGTTTAAAAGTAAGTGTTTTTGAAATAAACTGTCTAAAATATCTAATTCTTTACAGTAGCATAAGTCTGGAAATGCTTTTGTTTTAGAAGAATTAGTTGCAATACTAGATATTTGATTAGAAAGAACTCTTGTTCTAAGTTACAATGGATAGCCAAAAGCTTGAAAGAACTATGTTGAGTTACATGGTATATTTCCACTAGAAAGAAGTGATTTTCCAATTACAATACTTAGTCTCCCAAAGCTAGAACTCTCCCTCCAAAGAAGACTAAGTGTACCCTTTATTCCTTGCTAACTCTAAAAACTTCAGTAAATTGAGGGCATGTGAGAAAATAAATGAGGCTTCTCTTGAAAAATGATGACTTGTTTGAAATTTTCTTGGTGTTGGAAAAGTCCCTCTCTACTTTAACTCCTTAAATGGAAGAAAGTAATCTTAACCTTTTCAACTGCCTCCCCCTTCTTTTCACCTATATTTTTTTCTTCATTATATAGATGCTAGACAATGATTATAATTACCAGTACAGGTATCAGAAATAACTCCAACTAATTTCATTATCATTGCAACATTCTTTCATATTCATACCAAACTGCCTTGACCTCTAGGACCACCTTTCTTCTACGCTAAAAATTCTTCATTTCTCAAATCCTTTTGCAACAAAGCTATCTATTTCATTTTTTTTTCTCACTATGGATAAATCTCCTTGTATCCTTTACAAGTTTCACTTTCATTAACAAATCAATTAATAGAACTTCATTGTTCTTCTTCAACCCAATATATTATGTTTACAATGATATCTGAAAGTTTTAGATCATTTCTAGAAGCACCTTCTACTCTTTAGTTCAGATCTTTCTTTTCCTGGACTGTCATTAAGTCTTACCTAAAAAATTTTGTCTACATTCTTTTACTTCCCTATGAACCATATTGATTTCCTTTGAACTCCAAAATATTCTACACACCACCAAAAATACTACTGCTTCTCATCCAATAGCTTGTTTTCCTCAAAATACCCTTGTTTCATGTGCACTTGGGTGCTTCACTTGATAGGGTTAGATGCATAGTTGTAGCATTCAGGGCATGCATCACAAACCTTGATGACTATTGACAAGTTCAAATATTCCTTGTTTCAACCACTACAAAGCTTTCCTTTCACAATTATGAGGATCCAATTCTACTTTTAAAAGTATAGGCATGTATTTCAAGTCTGAATCTTACATGTTTAATATCTTTTTCCTCTGCTCAAGCTCTCAACCTTTTCAGCTTCACATGCATCTTCCTCAAAAATGCTACAGGTCTTTCAAAACGGTAGTTTCATGAGTTTAAGTGTTGATGGGGTTTGCTTAGGGAAGGAGTAGAATTGAGCATTGGAAGTTGTTCGTTGCTTATTGAAAGGAAACTTATAAGTGTTCGCTTATGTGAGGATGACTATAATAACTCTATGTCATGCAATCTTTTGACTCAATTTGCAATTGTAGACCTTTAACAACATTTTTGTAGGATTATTATCAGATGTAGATGCCTCTAATGTGAAGTATGAAGATGTTGGGTGATGAAAAGTCTATAAATGCTCTATAACCAGCTACAGTAGCTCACAACTCTCTGTCATCTTGGAGTGGATAGGAACTTCTTCACAAGTATGATTGACAATTATGTAGGAAAATAATTGAAATTCTATTACTGAACTTGGATGCCATCCCTCTTCTTCAAGAAATATTTATTTATTGAAAATTAACATTATTCTTGAATATTGATGCCATCCACATGTCCAATCCATTTCTTGAGAATACCATTGTCAACAATTCAACACTTGTAGAAAGATTATTTTTTAGCTTTTATGGTTATATTTTTGATTGATTATCAGACCATAGACATCCTCCTTACATTTTTTTTCTCGGTGAATTAAACAGGGTACTAGGACATTGTTTGAATATTTAAATGATCATTTTCTAAAGGCATTGCAATTTGATTTTGTACTTAATCCCATTTTCTTTCAATCAACTATATGGAAACTTTTAAATGCATAATTTTCCTTGTAACAAACCTTACCCTATAGTCCATCTCTGTCTTCCTAGGAATTGCTTATGTAAAATAATAAATCAAAATATTATACCACCAGATTAATATAACCATCTACATTCATAACATTTGGACAATATAACATGTACCAGTGGTGTTAAATAGGATTGCTTTTAACCATCTATATTGACAAGATTATTTCCAAGTTCCTTGTAACTATACTATTTTATCTCTTGCCATAATGAACTACTTGAGTGCTAATTAAAAAATGATTAAAATTTTAAAATTCTTAATCATTTCTATTTGGGAACATAGTATAATGCTTATAAATATTGAAATCAAAGATTTAATATTTTTTGATATATATATATGAAGCATATTCATTTCAAAAATATATGGCTTTTCATTGTATGTGCTTTGGCTTGGGGCGCTCTTGTTTCCTCTCATGAGGCTTTTGGACTTACAAACTCTTTCAATATAACATTTTTCTAATTAAAAATCTTCTCATTACCTCAACAACCATGTTAATGGATCAAGTTGTTTTCATCATTGTGGTCCCCCTTGTAGCATTACCTTTTCAAAATGTTATATCACTTCAGATTATATTTGGTTACATTATAGATTGCATAAGGAACATGCAAGTGAACTCATCTAAATTATATCTCTCTTTACCAATTGAATTCGTCTAAATCACAAATTGCAAAGAATAGATCAAAAAACCCTTTATTAACCGATTTAGTACTACAAATTATTTTTGTTGGGAAAATGCTATTGCGGAGCACAATGTTTCCTATGGCCTTGAGGGTGATGGTCTATGTGGAGAGGAAATGGAGTAAGGAAGTTCAAAGAAAGGAGGAATTTCTACTTGAGTAGGGTTTTGTAATATTTTTCCTGCAAATTCTATAATTTTTTCTCTTCGGCATGGCATGGCTGATAGTACGACACATTTTTGTAGAATCTTAAGGTGAATCACTTGCCATGGTTTCAGTGAGTTTTTGCTTTTTCAACCTATACATAGATAGTTCATTATTTCATGTTTTTTATTTCATTTCAAAACAATTAGGTTGTTATCAGAGCATCTTGGTGTTGAATAGAAAATATTTCTAATTTATTGTAAGGATATTTGGGGCTCATTTCATTAGACTACTTTTTCTTTCCTGGGTTTCAAAGTTTCCTTAAGTTTTATTTAATTCTAAAAAAATTGAGTTGTCTTTCAGTTTTGAATAGTTTTTCCTCTTTTTATTAAAAAAACTACTTCATTAAGGCTTCGTAATATTGTTCCTAAAAACTATGCACATTTTCCCCCTTGTTGTCATTGACATAAAACACAATTTGTGCATAATCTTGAGGTAAGTCACTTGCCCCATCGACATCATTCATAACTCAACACCATTTATGTAGAAAGTTCAGGTATCTCACTTTCCCTCTTCCAAAATTTACCCTTTCTCTCATTAAAACCTAAATGTGCGAGCTCCTCATTATTTTAATTTGAGTAAGAAAAATTTAAAACCCTATTGAAATTTTATTTTCAGGCTACATTTTCCAAATTTGATAAGTGACAGGTCAATAGCAGCAAAGAAGAGTTTGGAGGAGCAGAAACAAAAAATGGTGACAAAGTGGTAAAAAATATAGGCTTCCTCCATTTCAATTCATGAGCAATTTTTTCCTCTCTTATTACTCATTTGTTTGAGGTTGCTTGCTTGAGTGTGACAATGTTTCCCACAGAACCAACCCCTTCATCTGGCCCCCATGTATCCTCTATTCATACACCCTCAGTAAGCTCTACCATGAGCCCTTAATTACCCCCAATAATATTGGAGGCGCAACACCACCCATGATGACCCCTACTCCTACTAGGGGCAAGATATTTGAATATTGTTGGGTGATCCCACAATAGTGGAGCACCTTTACAATTTTTGTCCAAACTAGACAGTGAAATTATTATTTTTAACTAAATCTTCGCATTCAAGCACCTATAGCGGATAAACTATGAGCAATTTGAAGATGATACAAACTAGAGTCTTGACACATTTTGTCTATAGATTCTAAAAATATTTTTTTCAAAATTTTTGGAATCTGATTGCTTTTCTTTTTCAATCTCCCATGAAAACTGGATTTTTTTAGAAAACAATATTTTTAAAAAGTGACGCACACCGTATAACGCATAAATTTTTTTCCATGAAGGATAAAAATATAATTCTTTCAAATTTAGATTTGTAACTCCTATATCTAGTGTTTCCACTTGGTTAGTTTTTTATTGAATATTTTTTCTTTAATTAAGTTTCGAAGTCAACCAATTACAATTCAGACATAACACGACTATATAACGCGTAACTTTTTTGTATATATAAAAATTCAGTTTTTTTGGTTGGATCAATGACTTCAACATCTGGTGCACTCATATTTTTCAAAAAAAAAATTTGATAATTTTCTATTTTTCTACATGTGCAGAACAGAGACCTTCATTTTCAATGAAAAAACCTATGTTTACTAAAACTAAAAAAACAAAGACATAATGAAACCAAAACATATTAAAATTATATTTGTTGGATAGATCGTTTCAAAGATTACCTGATTCTAGTTGGGTTTATGAAGAATCATCCATTTTCATACTCAAACCAACCTTCGAAGCATAAAAAATTAGGTTTTGTTTGTGTCTAAGGGGGATAATCAAGGTTTAGGGGGGTTCGAATGAACCCCTAGGGGTTTGAGTGAACCACCTTAATTACATGTATTTTGATTTCTTTTTGGGTGGAAAAAGCATTGAATGGGTTCACTCAAACCCTAGTTTGATCGAACCCATTTTTTGTTTGTGCAAGCCTTCAAGTTTGTACAAACGGTCCCTAGAATAAATTTTTTTTCCATGGGGTCATTTTTTCTCAATTTTCCTTCCTCCATCAAATTGTAAACCACTATTGTGGCTTCACCCTATTGTTTGGCATATTTTCTTTTACTATTATGTTTAAACTTTTGATGACCATGTTGGTCTCTCTGAGTATTATGTTATTTTCTTTATGTATATGATTGATGTTATTAGTTCCTACAATTGGAATGCAATTTGTTAGTGTGAGTGACGTGTTTTGTAATATGATGATTCTTGTGTACTGTTAGCTTGTAATTTCGATGATATACATCCCTTCTCTACATGCTATTAGGGTTTATTAAATGTTATAGTTCTTGGTGCCAATGGTGTCATCAATTCCACATTTGGAATTCATTTTGTAACTGTTGGTGTCTTACTTTGCATTTTGACTATTCAACTTTTTGCTTTTAACATGATGTTCTCAATATCTCAATATCTTTTATAATTTTACCAGCATGCTATTCTATTATGTTAAATGCTATAGTTCTTTGGGCCAATGGTGCAGTCTAAGTATAGGTCTAAATCTGCTCCCCAAGATTACTATTTGAGTTTGGAACAGTGATCAATTTCATCATGTTAGTAAGAACTTAAATATTGTGGTGGACATGTTGAATGGATGTACTAGAAAGTTTGAAGAGCTATATATAATTACTTTAATTTTGCATAACAAAGGGTATGTGTAGGATCATCATGGAAAAATTAGGCCTTAAGTGGTGAAAAATTTAGAAAAATCAGAGTTACACAACTTGAAGTAAAAATTTGAATAAGTTATCTATATTATTTCAAAAATATGTAAGAATAGAATGTATAGAAAATTGAATGTAGTTTCTACACTAGTAGGTTTTTTTTTTTTTAAAAAGATCTATTTGGTAAAAATTTGAAATTTCAATGCAATAGTACTTAAATTTTAGGGAAAAAATAAGAAGTAGACCTGTGTTTACTAATATTTATCTTTTGGATTCAATAGTGTCAATTTTTTTGTTGACATTCCGGATCACACTTAGTGATCCATGATCTGCAAGAGGAAAAAAAATCCTAATATTTTTCCTCTTCCTGATGATGGATCACTGAGTGTGATTCGAAACATCAACAAAAAATTAACACAATTGAATCCAAAGCTAAATATTAGTAACTTCATGGATTGTGGAAAACTCATACCAACTAAGTAGGTGTGTTGGTCTAACCACCCTAACCACAATAAAATGATAATATTTTTTAATAATATTTTAGATATAATTAGATGACTCATGTATCGATGTGGTGCATATTTTTTTGCACATAATTTTTTTTCAAATAAATAATTAATAATAATTTTTTATTACAACTTTTAAAAAATATAAAAACTCATATGTCTGACCACCCTAACTTGATCAAAACTTTATGAAATTCAATTTTTTTTTTCATCCTATAGTATGTGAAGCATAGAATGTAACACATGTTTTGGATTCAAAAAATGTGATATTGTTTAAAAGCTATAGATGTTTTTTAATCAACATATCAATCATGACTTTAGTCATAATTCAAATAGAAAATAAATAATAATTATTTATTAAATTCAAAGTAAAGCATAATTTATATTGGTGGAAAGCTGAGAATCTCCTTTAAAAACCCTTTTCATTTCATCAATTTTGGGTAAAAAAAAAGTCATCTGCCATATACCTTACACATACCTATCATATCGCCACTTTTTGGCCCATCATGATCCTGCACATACCCAAAGCATTATTCCTATCAACTTTCATATGCTATGTTTACATATTTTTTAGGCCTTGTGATATTTAGTGGATACTTGTTATAGGTTCCATTCATCAACTAAATTATTGTACATGTATAAATTTGGTATTCCTACAGTCAAGAAATGTTGACTTGCAGTTGTATACCTTTATTAGTGAAACAAAAAAAATGAAAACTAAAATATAACCGATGCCTTAAATTGATTCAACTTTTCTAACCTTTGTGGGAAATGGATACTTGTTGATGAGGCTTTCATTTATTGATTATGGTATGCACATTTTAAATTGGCTATGGAGTTCTATGAATTCTAAAGAATAATGGGTAAATTTTAACATTAAAGTTATATTTTGTTAGATGTTTATTTTCTTTTTGAATGAAGGATTTTATTAGAGATCCTTTGCCTTGCTAATTTTACAATTCTGACAAACAAGGCCTACCATGCTGATTCTTGTTCAAGAAACACTCAAGATGGTTCTATTAAAAAGAGCTAATAACTCATGTTCTTGTGTCTAATTATACGTAGTGTAGTAAGAGCTAAAAAACTAGCTTTTGTTTTGTTGAAACTTTCCACTAACATCAATTGTTACTTCTGCATCAAAGCATTCCAGAATATGAATTGGAGTATGATTCAATGCTTCTTTTGAGCATCCCCACTTTGAGAAAAGTGTGTTGTATGTTTGTAGTGGAAAATTTGCTTCTCATTGAACCACCCTTGTTGTTTTTCAAAACTTTATCAGGAAAACTCTAGTTTGAGAGTGGCAATCCTCCAACAAAATCCAATCAGTAGTCCAAGGTATCACTGTTCACATGTTTGTATTCTTTTGATCAGCAAAGATAAAAATGTTAAATTTCAAAAACTACGAAAAACAATTAGAAACATGCACTATTTCGATGACCTGCATTTCACTGGACACACTAATTGATGCAATGTATTTGACTGTACTTAACTGTACTCTTACAAACTACTTAAGGGGGAATGAACAAAAGAGTATAAACTTGACAATTAACCTGGTTCTATAAAAGACTGATTAAGAAAGAATCATATCACATTCATCTCATGAAAGCTGAAATAGTAATACTTGCATTAGTGGGTCATTACTTTTCTTGAATTCATGATTTAATAGAAATAAGAAGATTTTAGTTACATTGTCTTGAGAAAATTGTAAATCTTGGAGTTCACCCAAATGCCATTGACATTGGATAGCTTTTTGACAAAGAATGGCAAGAATTTTAGCTGGCCATAAATTTAATTCATCCTCTCTGATGTTTGTAGAAAAATACCAGATGTCCAAATAATTCTTTGGTGAAGACAAAAAATGCTTTGGTAAAAGAATCAATTGACCTAATATTGTCAGATAGAAAGCAGAGTGGAAATGGACTATGCCTATCACCAAAGGCTAAAGAAATATGCCTATGCAGGGGGAAATATAGCGAGAGAGAGATTTTTTTTCAATTATTACAATATGAATCTATGATTGACATTATAGATGACACCAAAAATAAGTGTTACCAAAATAACTCATTGAAATCATCATAGTTTTTCCATGTTGAATGTGACACTCTCCCATTATCATTACTTTAATACTCTTGTGTAAAAGAAAGTGAAACTATAAATAGACAATGACTTTTATTTACATCCATTTGCAATGATTCAACTTTAGGTTATTAGTAGTTTAGAATTTAACACCACTAGCTATCTCTTGCTTTAAATTTTCCCATATTAATTAATCAATCAAAGTAAATAACAACATACTCATTCCTTTACATGTAACTCATGAGATGGAAAGAAAAAATAAGGTAATTTTGGAGAAAGGAAAAATAGAAGAAAAAAATAGAGTTAAGACTCCATACACAATGTCTAGAAGTTGTTAAGTGGAATTGTATGCATAAATCATAAGCACAAAATTATACTCATATTAGCAAAACATAGGAATCAGGATTAGTTTGGAAATCCAATTCAGAGAAGATAAATAAGTATATCAGGAAGTATGTGTCGTAGTATGTGCAATGGTGAACTTCTATATTCTTTTATCTACTTTTTCTTTACTATTTATTGTATAGCAATTGCAACTAAACTTGTAAATGCAATGGTTTCCATAACTTTTTTAAGAGTGGCTCACAACTTTTTCGTGTCTATGGCTAACACACGAATCTCAAAAGGCACACTAAAGAAGTTTATGGAGAGATTATGTGCATAGGCCTGATGTCCACAACTGTATTATTTCAGTTACCATTTATTGTTGTTTTAAGAGAATCTATACACTATGAATTCCTTGGTATTGCACTTTAATATCACTCATTTAATTTTAGTTATTTTTTATTGCTATTTTAATAGCACTCATTTAATCTAAATTACTTTTTATTCCTATTTTAATATCACTCAAATCAATATAATTATTGTTTAATATTATCATTTTAATAACAATCATATAATCTCAATTACTTTATATTGTTTCTTTATAGCATCCATATCATCTAAATTTCTATTTCCTGCTACTTGATATCACTCATAATCAAAATTTATATTTATGGCTATTTTAATATCATTATATTATCCAAATTACTCTTTATTGTTGTTTTAAGGGCACCTGTATAATCTAAATGCTTGCTTTTATTCTTCCATATAGTTATTTTTACCTCTCATTACATTGGAGAAACAAAAAGTTTACAAACACCAATATTTTTTATTCACATTCAATACTATAGAGTTGTTAGGATTTCTCTTTGACTTCCCATGTAAAATATAATGAGTTTCAATAAATGGGTATCTCCTGTAATGAATATGGCACGACAGATGATAGTTATACTGACCATCTACATCTTAAGTTGTAAATGCAATGGTTTCCAAAACTATTTTCATTTTCATATGTTAAAATTAAAATAGATTCTCAGTTACACTAAATACTTCCCCACAAATTTTTACTTGTTCTAAACTCACATGACTTCAACTTTACAGCTGTAAATCAGTTTTCCCTCTTTCTAATTATCAAAATTAACACAAAATTTACTATATTGTCTTCAGCATACCCATTGCACCCCAAAGGTGTGATTGCTAGTTCATAGACACTTTCTCAGAGGAAGTGATTGGGAGGGTTGAAAGAATAGCCCAATCCAAACTGGCACATGTTACTCTCTTCCCTCTATCCGTTCAATGCTCAAAGCTTATGTTCATAGTAGTAGGGGCTTATAATCCTGCATCAATGAAATGTATAGACCTCCAGAGGAATGTGATCATTGATCTATCTCCATAAATGATGAGGTTCTTGTTCAATGCACCTACCCTTAAGAACTCCAAGAAATTGAATGAAGCAGAGGCATTGCAGTTATTCAATAGGGACAAGGAAGCTAATAGGTCCCACATGAACAAGAAGTGGTTGAAATTAAAAAGAAGTCATCGAGTAAGGTTCTTGAACAACCCAAAAGAGGAGACTTCAAGAAGGAAATTTATGACTTAATCATGATGCTTTCCAAGGTGTTTGGAAAGAAGGATTACATATTTTAAGGAATGGATGTTTCCATTCATTGAAACCATTTTGGATGGTAGACAATAGTTTGATTGGGGCATGATCTTGTCAGATAACTTTTACAATCAAATGCCCAAGGTGAGGCAAACAAATAATTTCTTCATCGGGTATGTGCAGAATCATCATGGAAAAAATAGGCCCTTAAGTGGCAAAAAAATCGGAAAAATCAATGTTAGACAACTTGATGTAAAAATTTGAATAAGTTATCTATATTATTTCAAAAATATGCAAGAATAGAATTTGTAGGAAATTGAATGTAGTTTCTAAACTAGTAGGTTTAAAATATATATATATATATACATATATATATATTTGGTAAAAATTTGAAATTTCAATGCAATAGTACTTAAATTTCAGGGAAAAAATAAGAAGTAGGTGTCTGTCTGACCACCATAACTATAATAAAATGATAATATTTTTTTATAAGATTCTAGATATATAAGTAGAGGACTCATGTCCAGATGTGATGCATATTTGTTTGTAATTTTTTTCTAAGTAAATAATTAATTATGATTTTTTTATTAAATTTTTTTAAAAATATTAAAAACTTGTTGTTCGTGTAATTAATTAATTATTACACTAGCATAAGTTAACTTAGGTCTTTCATTTAATTAATTTAGTCCTAGGTTGCATTATTAAATAAATCATTAAATAAATGGGATTATATTCCCTTCCTTGTTTGGTGGGATAAGATTCCTTCTAGAAGATGAGTTGTCCTTCTAGAACTTATCTCAACATTTAATTATCATCTAGATAGGGTTCACATGTTGTCACATGTTGTTGGATCTAGATGGGGTCAAAATCTGAACTGGGTATCTTTTAGATTTTTGATATCTTGAACGGATTTGGATAAAATAACTAAACAAAAATTAGTGCACATTAGTTTTCTCCGGCTAAAGGTTTTCAAAAAATATTTTTTTCATTTTCTACTTGTTGGATCAAAAATCTATTTCTGGGTTTTGTTATTAGCTTCAAAATATTTCTGGGTTTCTATTTTTTTCCACTCATTAGGAATAAATTTTGCAAAAATCAAATCAAAAGAATTTGTTTTGGCTAGAAAACCTATTTTCTGCAAGCTAAATTCAGTTTTTTTTTGAAAAAATCATAACTTTTGGCCATGGTATTGAAAATTGACAATCAAGATAGTGTTGGAAAGATAATTTTGTCTACTTTCCAGTGGTGGCATCTATTCTATGAAATTTTGCTCACAGAAAATTATGCAGTCAGCTGAAGTTAATCCTCCACATTGAACTCAACGACCAATATCTTCGCATTAGATTGTTGAAATCTAGAAATTCTAGTGGCATTTAGGAGATATTTTAGAGCTTTTTTCATCAGTCCAGATCCCTTGATCAGTTTCAGCTCCAGGTACTTTTGCATTGATTTTTCTTCAGTTTGGTGCATTTGTTCAATAACTTGGACATCCTGAAGCTTGGGAAAATATTTTTTGATTTGGGTAGCATCACTTCAATTGCATATCATATTTGGAAGCTTCTATTTGTTGTTGAAGGTCAGTTTCTTTGTAATTTTTGGAGAAATTTAATTATGGGGCTTGCATATACTCCTTTGGTTATGTTGCACAAGGGTAACTATCAACAATGGCGAGATGGGATTTGCCACCATTTATTGCCTTATCTATTTGGTATAGTTCCTCATCCGAGTGAAGGTATTCATGCTTCATATCAAGTTCCCTATGATGATATTGTTGTGTAGGGAGTTGATTGCCTGGATCTTTTTGAAGAGGTTGACAAGGTTCCTTTCGGTGCTTTTTCTTCATTAGAGACAGTTGGTATCCCTTCACATTCAATGATTCCTTATCCAGATTCATTGATTGAGGCTTCCACTATCAAGGACACATTCAATTTTCCAGACTTGCAATCATAGGATGAATTTTTTCTCAGGTATCACTGACATGGCTACTTCTACAGGTTTGGAGGACATTCTTGAGGGGATATCACTCTTCTATTCAAATTTATTATCTGAGACTTCTTCCCTGTCATTTCATTTAGGACTTAAGGTTTCTTCAGCATCTACCATTAGATTTTCTTCATATTTCTTTCAGTGGTTTTGATGACACTTCATTCAGGGGAGGCTATCAAGTCTCCATCATACCTATCATATCAATATTATATCAATAGAATCTTTAATTAGCATTCCATTGTTGCAACACTTTTCTTTGTGGTTGATCATCTTTCTTGGCTCAAAGGTCCTCCATTGAAGACTGTAGCTTCAAGGACTGTGCATCGATAATTAGAGCTTATCAAGTGAAACATCAACCCTCAATCAAGAAAGTTGGTGTGTGAGATTCTTGTAGGCTGAAGGTTTCCATTGCAGGCTACTTGTTTCCACTTGGGGACCAAGCTGATTTCTGAAGCAGATTGAGTCAGATCTGAGCTCGCCATTGTCTTCAGAAGGCCTCGAAACCCTAGGATTGCCTACCCATTCATCAAAATCGGATACATCAACCTGGGAGCTGCAGAAATATTTTTAAGGTTTGCAAAATCAATCGTACTATCTGTACAATTTGTAGTAAAAAATCATCCTGATCAGTTGTCTTCTGAGGCAATTTTTTTTTTAAGCAAGCCACTTTTCATTTTAGAAAAATTGGGCATTTATATCTTTGTCTTTGGATATTGTTCAACATCAATTTCTACATCATCCTAGTTTGTCACTATTGATTGTGGCATCTTCATCTTCAGGCAATGAGACATTTGAGTAGAGTTCAAAGACATCATCATCAGCATACATCCTTCCTTCAATTCTTATCTGGAATGGGAAGCATTTCTATCTCTCCCTATGGGGGGCTAATATATTGTATCCATGTGATGGATGGTGTACTTGGGGGGTATTTGGGAGTCCTCCATCCTTCCCATTCTCACATTTTTCTGCATTTTCATCTCCTTTTTGGAGAGGTGTTTTTTTCCCACTGGGTTTTCCCCTTTTCTCCGGTTGTAGGAGATTTTATGCATCTTCATGTACATGGGTACCTAACATGGCCTCGTAGCCGGGACCCATCATCGATCATCATCTCTCACATAATCATTACATTTTCCTCCATAAGTTGCACTTATATGGGGTGCTGGTGTAATTAATTAATTATTACACTAGCATAAGTTAACTTAGGTCTTGCATTTAATTAATTAAGTCCTAGATTGCATTATTAGATAAAACATTAAATAAATGGGATTATATTCCCTTCTTTGTTTGGTAGGATAAGATTCCTTCTAGAAGATGAGTTGTATTTCTAGAACTTATCTCAACATTTAATTATCATCTAGATAGGGTTCACATGTTGTCACATGTTCTTAGATCGAGACACATGGCAACATCTCATGCATATTAGGTTTTCCTTTATACCTATTTATTTAGGCATCTTGTACATTTGTAATTATGTCATGTCATATTCAATTTGACATCCTTGCATCTTAATCATAGCATGATTTTTTTGCCATTTCTCTCATGTTGAAGTTTTGTCTTGCAAGTGATTTTGGGGGGTTTGAGGAGTTCACCTAAACTCCTACACTTGTATGTTTGACCACCTTAACTTGATCAAAACTTCATGAAATTATATTTTTCTTTTTTTAATCCTATAGTATGTGAAGCATAGAATGTGATGCATGTTTTGGATTGAAAAAATGTGATACCGTTTGAAAGATATAGATGTTTTTCAATCAGTCTATCAATCAGGACTTTAGTCATAATTTGAATAGAAAATGAATAATAATTACTTATTAAATTCAAAGTAAAGCATAATTTATATTGGTGGAGAGCTAAGAATGTCCTTTAAAAACCCTTTTTGTTTCATCAATTGTGGGTTAAAAAAAGTCGTTAGCCACAAACCCATCATATTGCCACTTTTTGGCCCATCATGATCTTGCACATACCCCTTGACCTCTTATATTGTATATTCAGTTGCACAAATGTGCATATTCCCTAGATTGAATGCAGTAGGCATATTAGGGGAAACTCTTGGATAGAAGAGGGCATGGGAGCACTATGATCAGTTGATACTACAAACATCAGAGCTATATTATAGAAGGGTTAATGATACATTCCTTTATGTCATTATAAATTGGTTGACACGAGATGTTGGATATAGGATGAGTAGAGAAGCTATGGCTTTCATTACTAAATGGGGATATTGGTATAGCTAGTACCCCAAGTTCTCTTACTTTAGGTTGGCAGGTTTTGATGGACATCCTCATCGACTCCCAAGATGTTGCAATGATAGGATTGTTCTTATGGAATTTGTATATCAAGCTATGGCAATCAATACAAATTTTTCCAATAAACATAAGTCAGGATGCCACAAATTTCCCATGAAGTTGGGAGAATATTACCGTGTTCACAATCTGGCTACAAAGGCAGTATGTGAAGAATTAAGTTACTTAAAGCTAGGATGGTATTATTGTGTTCACAATCTGGCTACAAAGGTAGTATGTGAATAATTTACTTAAATTTGGGATTGTATAAATCCTGAAAACACTTTGACCCTGTGATAGGTCGAATTAGAGGGTTAGAAATCAAGCAACAAGTTAAAAGAGTGCAAATAAACAACTAAAACAACCTACACCTCAAGATTAGCCTAAGTTGGAAACAATGCAAGACAAAGCCACAAAATGGAACTTTATACCTTGCGTTGAGTCGATCCTTTGGTTGGCCCTTCGATCTTTGACGTGTATGCTCCTTGGATGGCACAAGATGTGAGATGTGAGATGCAAATGATGCTTGGAAACATGAAAATAACTAAGTGTTGGTTAAAACAAAACTGCAAGAGTTTGGCTAGCACAAATAATCTCCCCAAAATGAGAGAAAAGAGGGGGTATTTATAGGATTTTTGGGAAATCCTAGGGGAAATGGACGGTTGAGATTGATCCACCAAATATCAAGATGTAGGGCTAAGGTGAGTTGAGAACTCACAAGCCCTCACATCTTGACATGTGGCATGTGAGATAGCCCTAAAAGGTGAAGTGGACATGAGGTGGAAGGGTACATGACATGGAGGGGGTACAAAGTACCTTGGGATTGGACAAGATCTCCTCATAAAGGAGGTCCTTGTCCCCATGTGGGTGAGAGGACATGTAGGAATTAAAAATTCCTCAAATATTCTCATGGGGATGAGAGAAAGAATAAAGAATGAATAGAGGACATGTGGGGAGAAGAGAAGGAATTAAAAATTCCTTTTAGGTGCCTTGGGGGATTAAAAGGTGAATTAAAAATTCACATGGGGAAGTGGATGCCTTGTCCAAAAGGGTAAAAGCACTTAATAGGGTTGATAAGGACACATGTCATAAAGGACATGGGGAAGAGAAAAAATTAAATATTCCTTGGAAGGATAAAAGGAATTAAAAATTCCTTGAGAGGTTGATTAGGCTAGTTAGTGAAGGATTAGAGGATGGTTAGGTGGCTAAGAGAGATTAGAGGCCAACTTGCAAAGTTGGAGGATGTGACACATCCTAATCAAGGATTAGGCATGTGCACACCTTGATGATTAGAAGAAGGATTAAGATTAGATAAAATGATGGAGGATGTGACATGAGGAGAATTAAATAAATGTGATATTTATTTAATTCAATTGATGGAAGGAGGATTAAAGAGATAAGGTATTATTGATTAAATACCTTAGGGATTTGGGAGAATTAAAGATATTAATTAAATAATAGGGTATTATTAATGCGAAAATAAGATGAAAGAGGATAAATTTGGATAAATTAAGTGTCCAAATTTAGACATCTACATTTGCCCTCTTTGAGATGGTGTTACAAAGCAGCATCATTTCAAAGAATATTAAAACATAGAACCTAGAAGAAGATGGTTAGATTGGAAAAGATGCCCTAGTCATTCAAAGAAGTGACTAGGAAGGAAGATGATGGGGGTAAAGATGAAAGTTAGGGATGAAGGATGCCCCCTCGAGAGGACATGCGGGTTCAGGAGAACACAAGTGTGCTCTCGAAATGGATGAGATGATGCAAGGGGAGTTGAAGAAGATGATGCAATGCGATGGAAGATTTGGAGGGGAGTGTGATGAAGGATGAATGGATGGGGGGAATTTTGATAGATGAGAGGATGGAGATGAAATGCAATCCAAATGTGATTTGCCATTGTCGGAGCACTGATTTTTTCTATAGCAGAAGACACGAGATGCCTATGTTGACTATTCAAAGCACACCATGATATGATGGATCAAGGCGACGATGACAAGTGATGATAGGGAGCTCAAATGATAAACAAAATCCAAAAGCATCAAAAGATCACAATGAATTTCAAATGTCCTTTAACATAGGATCAATCAAGGGGATGGATGGGATTGATGAGGTCTGTTAGGAAGGATGCATCCTGTTGAGACCAATGATGGATACTAAATTAAAAGATTGATATGACGCAGGATATTCAGAACTGATTGGATAGGATGATACAAGTGAGTCTCATTTGTTAAGATCCAGCTAGATGAGGGTGTAGCCTGATGACGCTACATGAGAGACATGATGCAAGAGACATGACACAAGACAGGAGACTAACACATCCTAGTGACCTAGGGGCTCGGGGGCCGATCAAAGATTAGCCTTGCCTACGTGGAAGCACAAAACCCTTGTAGTTCGACAAAAGGCTGACGATAGACCATGATGGATATTTTGACGGATGACCAAGATAGGAAGGAGAACAGGAGAAAAGTGGACAATATAGATCAATGATGGATGGAACATGATAGATGATAGAGGATTGGATGGACAGAACAAAAAGATCGATGATGGAACCCCGAGGGCAGATCAAATGATCGACCTTGCCTACGTGAAAGCGCATGGGCAACATATTTTGATAAAAGGGAAAAAACAAGTGATGAATGAAAGATGATCAGATAACCCTAGATAAGGGGATGAAATGATTGGACCGACACGATGGGACAAGATAGACCTATTGGATTGGATTGGAGGATAGTGACTATACAAGCTTAGGGATGCGATAGTTATCCAAGTCATCAAAAGAGGAATTGGGAGGATGAAAGGATGGATAAATGAATGATGAGATGATGAATGAGGAGATAGGATAGGAGATTGAAAAGATGTGCAAAAGAGGCAGAAGTGATGACGATGAGGTAGATGGAATTGGGTTGCATGGGGAACAGCCAATAGTTAGATACCAATGACAAGGGATTATGAGAGGGGATGAGGGGAGAGGATGGGGGGAGGAAAAGGATTGTGTGGGTGGATTGGAGAGAGGGATAAGGATTTGGATGAGGAAAAGGTGGCCAGATGGATTGATGACTGATTCGTGGAATGAGAAAGTGAAGGGTGAGAAAAGATGGAAGACTACTCAGAATGAGTAAACGATTGATCAAGATTATTGAATGATAGTTTGAAATGATAGAAGGAGGTGTGATGAATGTTTGAGATGAGAGTTGAAGAAGATGGAGGGAGGGATCCAAAGATCTTGACTGCAGATGGAGTAAAGCCCAGATTAGGGGTTTGGTTAAGCTCAGATTGGGATAAGATGAAAGCTCAGATGAGGATAAGATGAAAGCTCAGATGAGGATTGGATTGAAGACTAGAATGATTGAAGGATATGATTGGACATGATTCTACACCGAGTTACAGGGTTGAAAGGGCGTAAAGTGTTGACAATCAGATTTTTTCCAAATTTGGAAATTTTTAAAAATTGTCAAATTTTGCCATTTTAGGAAACTTCATGGTCATATGTTTGAGAGTCCCAATTTTTTCCAAGAAATACCCATTGGTGAGATAGGATGAATTGCCAACTAAAATCCCAGATTTGGGATATGCATTTTGAGTTATGAGTGAAGACAATCTTTTAAAATGTTGGAAAAAAACACTAACTTGGGATTTTGAGGGTCAAGATGAAAATTTGAGGCCCCGAAAATGGGTCAAACAGGTTCTAATGGCTTTCGGAGAGTTGGAAATCCACTCGTTATTGCATAACGCAACCACCCGTCAAATTTCAGCTCAAACGGACACCCGAGTCAAAAGTTATGGCCTCCGGAAGTTTGGTGTAAAAATCAAAACCCTAAAAAATATGGTTTTTCGATAAATTTTGAAAATTTCAAGACATGGGTTTTGTCCGGGACGACGAAAGAAAAAATGGGTAGGAAAATTTTTTTTGCTGGTGGCCTTGGATTTCGCGCCAGAGGGGGGGGAGAGGTTGGCGGCC
>VDFB02000013.1:122378742-122392722 GCA_007258455.2 Sequoia sempervirens
GGGATTTTTTGACTAGGGAAAGGAATCAAATGCATGCAATTAGTTTTGTCATAATTAATCACCTTGATTTTAATTATCCATTGGATTGTATTAATGTGGAATTGATGGCTGAGGTTCAAAAATAAAACAGCTTATTCTCATCTTGCTCACACAAGCTTTTCTCAAGAATTAATGGTTGGGACACTTACATTGCTCAATATAGTGAGGACTGATAGCCATATTTTACTTCATAGTTTGCAATCAATTTGTTGAAAATTGAGCTTAAGTTAGTGAGAAGGTTGGCAAAGTTTTTCTTTGGTCAAAGCTTGCAGATGTATCATGATAAGCTTTTCCATGGGTAAGTAGGTACTCATACCTATTTGTTTTAATTACAACTATATCAATTTATGGGTTTTAGAATCCTAGGGTGGTGAGGGTTTATTATCTGCACTTTTTGGTTAATTGGAACTGTGGAGTCTTGATTTGTTTGTTCATCAAGAGTCTTATTAAGAGTAAATCTGTAAGGGTTTTTCTACAAATTATGAGTCTCCTTTTTCTTGTCCTAATCATTATTAAAATGAGTAATCCAAATGAGTCTGTCAAGCCAGTTTGAAGGTCTAGGAGACTTAGGCTATTTGAGTTCAAAGATGATGTTCCTGAGAATAAGGTTGAGATACTAGGAGCTCCTGAAACACCAAAGGAGAAGAAATCATGCAATAAATATAAGAAGACTGTGGTCAAGAGCACTATAATTTGAGAGGAAAGACCATTTCATGAGAATTGGTCAAGTTTAAAGGGAAGGAGCCAGTTGAGCTTATGAAGAAAGCAAAGAAAAGAAACAAGTATCGTAAGGCCTAGCTGGGGAGAAACAATTCTTCCATTGAAGTTTCAGACAGCCCTTCGAAGGGTGGAGGTGATACTGACCTAGAGTATAACCATTATCTTATTTCCCTAGTGTCATTTGAAGAATCTGACAAGGGAGGAGTGATGGTTCCTCTAATTTCATCATGAACAAGGAGAGGGCACACATACTCTGATGTGGATGACTTAGAGTAGTGTCCCCGCCCTATTTTTGTTTTTGAGGACACCATTGCCACTACATCAGGATTGTTCTCTTTAGAATTTTCATGGTTTTTTTTCTTTAATGTTGATGTGGAAATATTTTTGGTTGGTGTGAGGGAGAGGTGTTGGGCTACGTATCCTCAGTGGCACATATTCCTTTTCTAGGTAATATATAAGTTTTGGCTTTTGGTACCGATGGGGAATCTTCTTTGGTCTACAAGAATGAGGGATTTTGGAGTTGATGTAAGAACAAATGATGCCTTTTGGAGGGTTGGCTCATTCTTTTCAGTGAATCATGTGGAGTTTTGTCTTCCCCTATTTGCAATGATTACATGTAACTAACTAGAGAATATCTCAAATTCAAGAAAAATTAGGTTTGAATTGAAAATGAAATGTAAATTTAATTCAACCTGATGCTTGTTGCTCCCTTATTTTATAAAAGGGATTTCAAGGCTGATTACAGGGGGTTTCAAGTTTTGAGTCTTGAAAGGTCTAGGTGAAAAAGCTAAGCTCAGACAGGAGCATATTGTAAATAGACGTACTGATGAATATATCATGAATGAGTTTATGGTATGCATCTTAATGTAATGATCTTAAAGTGGTTTTATAGTAGCAACAGTAATAGAAGAAAGTAGTAGTTCTCAAATATATGCTCTCTTGTGTAACTTTCTCACAAATTATGAATGAAACGGTTAATGATCTTTTCATTTATCTTCAATTGTTTAAATTGAATGAATGAGTTTATTTTTTCTTCAATTCAAAGAATTGATTTAATGCTTAAATAAGGTCATGGATATAGTTTTTGGTAAGTAGTTATGTTTTAAACACAATGAGTTGAATATTAAAAGGTAGTATAACAATAATCCACCAATTACTGAGTTAAATTACTAAGGTATTATTGAAAAATTAGAAATATGACTCCATTATCCCAATAGATGAGGCATTGATCTTTTCATTAGGTTATCTTAGAGATAAGTGAGTTACCAATGCTCTAGATCAAAGGGCTTGGAATGAGAATGAAAAAAAATTAATACACATTCAATCACAATGTCCAAATATGAATTATCACCTTATTCCTTGCAATAGATAATAATTTTTTTAAAGGTCAGCCAAATCTTTAATGAATATTGTCTACTTGCATTCATAGGAACCTATCTATGTATATAAATGTTATTGATAAAATGAATATTACATGGACATATTTAGGACTACCCTCCTAGGTTTCACAGAGCCCAAAGTGAAGAAGTAAGGATTCCAAAAATCCTTACTTATGTGATGGCCAATCCTTATCCTTGCTAATAATTGGATTCTAGCAGATTCATAGGGAAGTGGTGAGACTAAGTTTGGTTCCTAAAAGAATAACCAACATAAATTGCGACTCTATTGGGGAATTAACTTGACAAAATTCTGATAGAAGATCATCTTGCCTAAAAGAGTCAAATATTTGTTAGAGAATTACATTGTCAAGCCTAGCTTTGACTCAGTGAGTCAATCCTCTAAAATGTTGATGGAATTTTTTGTATCTCCTTTGACAACTTGCAATTGTTATCAAGATCTATTACAATTCCATGAATAATCTTTGAATCTCTCACTAGATGTGGGTGATGACTTTGAACATCTATGTTCTAGTGTGAATAATTTGAGAGACTCCAATAAAATGCAATGAAAAGTTGTTGGAGACAAAATACGAAAGTATAAAGGATTTATATGTGACTTTGTTGATTAAGGAAGCTTAAAGTGAAATCAACTGGTGAGAGAAACTTCATATTGTTGAAGTGTGTTCCTCTATAAAGGAGGAGGTGACTCCATGCAAGGAACGTGGATGATGACATGAAGAAAATTATAGATCTGTAAGATCTTTCCTGTCAAAAGCACAATTCAGAATAGTTGTAGTATATCTAGGTATTTTCCCCCTATTTTGGTTTTCAAAAGGAAATAAGTCTATATGAAACCATATTGAAATGATTTGGTGAAAATTTTATTTCCCTGTTATGTGAGTTAAGCACAAATAGAGGGAATGATAGTCATTTTACATACTTTTAAGTTGAAATTTGTAATATCTGAGTAGGGTTGAAGAAGTATGCTTATCTTTGAAATCTGCCTTTCAGAAAGTTTTAAAGCATGAAGGTGTTTGAGCTATGCATTTTAAAATCATAAATACATTTAGGAATGAGGTAGTAGGAAATCAATTACGAAGTTGATTTGTAAGGAGTGAATAGGGATATAAGAGAAATGTATTATTTCCCTTAATTACATTGTGAAACTTCAAGTAAAAACATGTAGGGCATGCAATTCTCATCGTGCCACCAAAGGAAATTCTCTGTCGAGAGATCTAAGACATTAAGTTTTAATGGTATTCAAGGTTTCCCTAATAAGATTCCTAATGATATTAGGAAACATTTTCCTAAATTCATAGGGAAAAATTCTGAGTCAACTTCCAAACATCTGAATGTAAGCATAGATTTGATGGGTGATTTTGAGATAGATCACAAGGATGTTGTTATGAAGCTTTTTGCTCAATATTTAAAAGAAATTTCTAGAGACTAGTTCTCATTTTTAGGTATGTGCAAGATCATGATGGGCCAAAAAGTGGCTATATGATGGGTATGTGGATGATGACTTTTTTTTACCCAAAATTGATAAAACAAAAATGGGTTTTAAATGAGATTCTCAACTTTCCACCAATATAAATTATGTTTTACTTTGAATTTGATAAATAATTATTATTCATTTTCTATTTGAATTATGACTAAATTCCTGATTGATAGGTTGATTGAAAAACATCTATAGATTTCAAACAGTATCACATTTTTTGAATCCAAAACATGCATCACATTCTATGATTCACATACTATAGGATTTTTTTTAAAAAAATTGAATTGCATGAATTTTTGACCAAGTTAAGGTGGTTAGACAGACGATTTTTTTATATTTTTTAAAATTTGTAATAAAAAATTCATAATTAATTATTTACTTGGAAAAAAATTACAAAAATATGTATGACATCCAGACATGAGTCCTCTACTTATATTTAAAATCTTATAATTTATAACAAGATCATAATAGAAAAAAATTGAAATTTCCATAAAAAAAACTTGCACATGATGAACCTACTTTACATTATCAAAGAGATTAATAAAATAGTTAAATAAAACATATAATATGACCTTTCTTAAATATGCAAGTTAGTGGAGGTAGTCATGTGAAACAGAATGGCTTACTAACCCTCCAAAGATGGAACATTTGTTAACTCACATGAAATGTGTTCTAGTGAGTGGCAAGTGACCATGCAAGAGGTATCTCACAAAGTGAGAACACTTTTCTCAACCACATGAGTTGAGACAAAACTCCAAGGCTGATGCAAGAAATTGGGTCCACAAAAAGCTCAAAAAGTGGAAGTGGTTTTGATGTTTCTCACAATTTTTCACAATAATATGAAATTTAGTATTTTGAATCTAGTTTCCAAATATGTAATTTATTCAAATACCAAGATGTTAGAAATTAAATTTTTATAGGCATGTATAAAAACCAATTTTTAGAAGTCATTTTTTTGACCATACCATGCACATATACAGACACCACTTTTTGACCTTAATAAAAGTAAATTTCTAATTCCTTTTGGGGAAAGTTATGTAACAACATGTAGATTGATGAGGATACTTTGTTGTAATATTTTTTTAATATTATTTTCTTATATTAAATTTTTATTGGCCCTAATTGCTATTTTAAAAATTTAATGTGTACGAACAACATAATTAGACCTAAACTAAACATTGTTTTAATTTTTTCGTTGTGTAGAGAATTTTATGAATATGGATGTCATAATTTTTTTATAAAATAATTAACCAAAAAAAGTTTTGAAAAATAAAAAACTTTAATATTTCAAGTTTATGGATCAGTTTGCTTATAAATTAATTAAAAAAAACATAATCCAATCTTAACAAAAAATATATATTTGGAAACTACACATCGTGTTCTATAATGAGTTTTAATTTCCTAGATTAATTCAAAACAAATGTCCAACTATATTGCAAAAGTTGGGCATTTCTCTTGAACCTACCTTAGTTTTTTAGTTGCAAGTCAAAGGCTAAGGGTCAAGTTGCCAAGCCTTTCCCTAGCCTAAAATAGAGGCAGCATGTGGTTTGGGAATTCAAAATTTTAAAAATGCATATGTGTTTCTTTATTTGCTTGTTTATTTAAAAAATTATATACCTTTTAGAAACACATACGCATTATAAAACACGTATGCATTATTAAATGTGTACGCATTATAATGCATATACATTTCTAAAAGGTTTTTAATTTTTCAAATAAATGACTCATATGCATTATAAAATGTGTACACATTATATAATGTGTATGTCTTATAACGTGTACCTGTTATATAATGTGTACACATTTTTTAGTGTGTACCCAAAGTATAATGCATATGCATTTTTTTAGGCCTAAACACCTGAAGCATAACACATATACGCATTTCCTACATTATTTTTTTGATTGAAACTTTCCCTCATTATGGACCCAACTTCTTGCTTTTACCCTCTAAAAGTCCTCTAAGTGAGCTTAGATATAGTGTGAAAAGGAATCTACTAAGTAGGATAATAGATAACTTGTTTAATAATAACTCTTTTCTCACTAACAAATAGCACTTGTTTAAAGTGAACACCTTATTTTATAAGAGACACTTATAGTGGATAGTTATGATATTTTTTATGAAACAAAAAAGTATGTATTTCACTTGTTAATAAATATATTTATGTTTCTTTAATATAACATTAATAGCTTCTTATTTTTTCAAGTATGGGTTCATCTTGATAAATATTTGACTAGGTTTTACTTACATGATGATTCATTATTGACAATATATAGTATAAATATATTGCAAGACTAGAAAAATTTAACCAAAACTCTTATACCAACAATTAGACTCCACCCAACTATTGGCCCCTCTCCCCTAATGCTTATACCAAGTAGTCAAAAAACAACAACTGATAAGTAACATAATTTAGTTAAGATTTATAAAAATGAAGCAAGTAAGAGGATCTAGACAACTCCATGTACCCATATCTAATAATATGCATACCTTTCACCCAATCATGAGACAATGACACATGTATTGGAATACCTTTATTTATTTAATATATGATAATCCTTGAGAAGTCATTATCATCATCTAGAGAAGTAAGAGAAAGGGGAGGAAAAATACTCTCTGGGGCTAAGAATGATACAACACATGAGAGAAGTACCTTGAAGAATTGAACTAACAAGAAGCCACCATACAAACTAGAGAAGGCATGCCAATTCCACACCAAAAAACTAAAGGGGGGAGGAACCAAAAGTTATATTGAAGGTTCAAGAATAATCACATTAGTAGTGCTAGGAGGCACATAAGCCTTTGAAATAGAAATATTATCAACCACCTCCAGCATAAGGTATTCAAGTTAGAGAATTTCCCTAATAGGAGGGAGAACGAGGGACCTTCTAGTAAGGGAAAACTAAATCCATGTGACCAATAGCAAAGCACCACCTACACCAAAAGGGGTTGCCTCCATAATCTAAATACTAGCTCCAAGATTGATTAGAAATTTCTAAAATAATCTTCATCTAGAGAGCCATAGAAAAATCCAAATCCATAGTGAGAGAACCTAATAGATGAGATCCACCATAATAAAATATCCGATGACGCTACAAATCCTGCTATAGAAAAAAATGCACCAAAAATGGAGATGGAGATTTAGGTGGCGAATCTAAACCAGTAGTCAACTCAAATACATAGTGAGAGAGTTCAAGGGAAAAAAATAAAGGTTTGAAAAGGAGGTCATGTCAATCTAATAACATTCCAATCACAAATCAAATCAAATTCCACCATAAGAAAACCATTTGCACAAGGGTAAATTAAATTTTTCCTTCCATAATGGGATGCCATTGTAGATTTGTTTGATTATATTCATCTACATAACTAATTCCAACAATAACATCTATTATGTGCAAAAATTATTTCCTATAACTTGTCTTATACGAGGTTGGAAAATATTACACAAATTCACGCTTTGGTAAAAAAAAATCATCCCATGCCAACAAAATTCACTATTACATTGCACTATATATAAAAAAATATATCTGAGGTACCTATATTGTCATTGGCATATTGATCTATAACCACACGAAATAGTGCCACCTAATGGAACATGCTCAAATTAAACTATATATGCAAAGGGATGAAAATCAGTCAAAGGGATACCCATATCATTAAAATTAGTGCCAACTTCTTATCCATAATCTAATTACAAGAATATTCTATGCTATTTTTATATTCTAGGAAAGTCATGTGATTCTTCTTTCTATCTCATGTAGTTATCACTTAGAATCCACCCCTTTCAAATCATCCCCAACAATTGGAAAATAATATTGTGCAAATATCCATTGCTACCACTACATCTAACCCAATTCTAACTTATTTCTAGATAAATATTTATACCCCTAGTACCTTTACTATGATGGATTAAGTAAACCATAGGAAATTAGATAGGAAATTAGATAGGAACTAACAATTCACATTACTTCTAATATCTATCTTAGGGTAGTCCATACAAATAATATTGTTATAGTCACTATTATCTCATGCAAGGAATAATTGAAAATAATATTTAAGTAACTTTCTTGGATGTGTCCAAAAAAAACCAACCTCTCTACACAAAGAACACAAGAAGAAGAGAGGTTCTATTCAATCCCAAAGGCTAAGCTTTATAGAGTATAATGAGATTTATAAAAATTAAAGAGAAAATCCATGAAAAATTTACAATGGACATCTACGTGTTCAACGAGTTACCTTTTTTATAATTTCATTTTTCATTGAGTTAGATGAAAATATTTTTAGGTTGAATAAAAGAGAGGGATTCATACAATAATTAGATTAGAGATGCATAAACAATATTTTTGCATAAGTCTATCTTAAATGACATCTATGTAAGTTTGAGAAAAAAAGGTAGTTTTTCTCATCCTTATCATTTTCATTTAATTCATCATATAAATATTGCATTTCCAATATTGGAATTATATTTGTGCATATCTTAAAAACCATCAATACAATATATCCATTATGCTAAATTAACTAAAAATATTATTGGTGAGAAGGGTATATTTTCATAAATAAATTATATTGAAAATGTTAATGATGCAAAAAAATATCTTTTTGTAATTTAACTAAAGGATAAATATATTGATGATGAAGATCATCTTTCACATTAGAATATTGCAAAATTAAATGAAAATGTTAATAGTGCCCACTATTTTCTTTTCACACAATGAATGCCACAAATGTTATGTAAGATATGTATAAGTATTTTTGTTTTTAATAATTTGCCGCTTAACATAAAAGTTCATATTAATAAAAGTTTTAATTTACCACTATAATACAAATTTATATTATTTTATGTTTTTATCTGTCTCTTTAGTTATAAATTTATTAAAATTAGGTTAAATAACCATCTCTATTGAAACTTGTGCAAATCCGAGTCTTAATTTTCCACCTCATTTAAATAATTATGAAAATTTTATATCTAATTCATTATGTCAATTAAAAAATAATTTATAAAAGTAACCTTCTTTGAACACCTTAATTAATATTTTATGAAAAATTTAGATTCTCATTTGTCAAATTGATTATAAATAAGAATATATTTTGATTTCATAATCATCCATAATTTATTTTTAAATTTATGTTTTAACATTAAATGACAATTTATTCTATTACTTCATATTGATCTGAATAAAAACATTAGAAAATTTATGTTTAGAACTACAAAAAAGATTCTCCAAAAAATTTAAATTTTTAAAGATTTAGTTCTTAAAGTATACCTTAACTTGCACATGATTTTATACATATATAAAAGAATATGCAAACATTAATAGATTAAATATATTTTTAAGTTCATGTAAATTTTAAATTATATGTATATATCATTACTCTGGTCTACGCTATGAAACAAGTGCCTTTACATACCCTATTTTATGATTAAAAAATGGATTAATAGCAAGAAAGTTAATAAACAAAGTTTGTTCATTAATCTACTTGTTGATGTAAACTTTATCTATATGCATGTGCGATTCTTATTTTATAAATTTTAACTATTCATAGGATCCGTAACTGATAGTGCATAGAGAAAAGTACGTGGTCATGGACAAAGCATGTTTTAGGTGAAAGTAGAATTATAGAAAAGTATGTTTTAATTATATTTAAACCATGATACATCTTTAAAGATATCCAAAAACATGTAATTCTCGTTTCCTTAAATTGAGTAATACTCAATTTTCTTATCTTTTAGTTAAAGAGCAGTTTGAAGATTATTATAATATTATAAGAAAAATATCATAATTAAAATAGTTGTTAAGGATTAATAAAAATGTCATAAATTGAACTTGTACGGGTAGTGGAGTTGCTCCTCATAGGTCTCAGGTTCAACTCCCACTCCTAGACTTAGCTGGTGCAAGACATTAGTCTTACCTCAGCTCACCTTTTAGATGTTGGGTTGGATCGCGGTTCATATACTAATATGCATATGTATATTAATAGTGAGACATACAAACAAGCAACATCTATCAGACTACACATTTGACTGTATTTATTAATTAATTGAAAACAAAAAATTATTGTATTTTAATTTTTAATAAATTAATAAATATGATCAAATGTGTAGTCTGATGGCTGCATAGATAATACATACAAAGATAATAATGGTGACCAGTGAAATAACCTTTCCTTCCCGTCTTTTTCCTATATCCTTAACTCTACACCATTCCGTCAAGATTAAATAGATCTGAATGGTGACAACTTCACATAATTCATTATGGCTTACATAGTCGGAGAAGGGTATAGCTCGTACTTAAAACTACAGAGGAAAACACAGTGTAGAGAAATATGAGGAAAATATCTCTCCAATGCTCCCTCAAATGCAAAAAATATAACACCAGATGTTGACGAAACGACTGAGGCTGTACAATTGGTAGTTGGCTTGCGATCTCCATGAATTGATTAATGCCTTTGTCTGCAAGCAGTACGAGCAGACCAACGGCTAAAATTGTGGAAATGTTGAAAACAGCCCAGCGATTGTGGCAGACGAGAATGCCAAAGGTTTCAACCTGCAACACAGCTACCGAGTCACGTTTGGACGAAGCCCAATAGCATGATGTCTTGTAGAGAGAGAAGGCCATGGGAGGCTACTCGAAAATCCAATCCCAACAAACAGAAACTCGTCCTTGCGCGGAGTCACAAAGTATTGAGATCCGTGGCTAAAGACCAGAGGCCTTTGCCCTTTTATAATATCAAACAATGTTTAGAAACAACTAATCTGAATCATAAATAGTAGAGGTCTGGGTCATATCCAATAGTCACACTCCAATGGTAAATATAATAACGGCCAGGCCTGCCATGGGTCCAGAGCGACTGGACTGCCCCATAATTAAAACAAATGTATGCTTTTAGATCAGCAACCAACTGCATGACTGCCATCAGCCAACTACTCATGATGTGGGCTCACAGAATCTCACTCACTATTTTTAAATCTTTTAAGGCCTATATAAAACACATGCTATTTTCTATAATTTATACTAGTTGATAAAAATTCTGAACTTTTAATAAAAAGTAGAGAACTTGCCAAGTAAGCTACAAAAATATGATCTAAAATTTATCAGGATAATTAGAAGCTGGTTACTTGGCCCAGTGAATGGAGCGGATTTTGGCGGCCTCATCTATGAGAAAATTAGCAAAATCTTTCGCTGACGGAAACGTACGTCAAGCATGTGCGTAAATTGACTGAATGTGGTGCCGACAGTGTTGTCCTTCTATTGGAGGGTCCACATTTTCCTGTTCCGCCTGTGAAGGACAACTTTAAAACTATCATAAATTTCGGATGGAATATTCCATGGCTTCCTGAAGAAGGACGGAGAATTTTTGGATGAAATATTCATGACTTCGCGAAGAAGGGAGGACAGTTTTCCGCGTGATGTATAGTTATCATGTCTTTTCCTCCCCTTTTTTTCATGTGTTCCCTTTGTATGCTCTACTTTTGTGATATAAGGTAGGTGAACTTTTTTTATTGGTAAGGAAGAATTTATATCATCCATAAGTTTGATTTCCTATTTCACAGAGAGTAAGTCTACAATACTATCTCTTCAGGATTTTTCTGTTTTTTTATTTCAGTGTGGCATTCTTTATGAATATTTTATTTGATTGATTGATTGATAAAACAATATCAATGATAGCAATCATAGAATTTCTTTTCATGTCCTCAACTTTACTTATTAGTCAAAAAATTGAAATTTTGTTTTTGTATCAAGGTATCCTCCTCCAAACACAATTCAATTGTGGAATTACTTTCCAAGAAAATTTCTCAATCATTCTTTAAATGATTGAATTCTTTTTGGTGGGTTTGAGGCTATTTTTTGAGATTGTAAACACTCTCCCAATCTTTATGTGATCATACAACTATTCTACAACAACATTAAACACATTACTCTTATTTCACCATCATCAGAATCAACTAGTTCAAAACTGAAAACTTTTCCATCTCTATTTTTCTTGTTGAAATTACAATGTCGACTCTTTGTAGTAACTCTAGTGTTGACTATCTATCTACCCTAGAAAGGATTTAGTGTTGCAATAGGAATCATTCATGTAGGAGTTTGATTTTTTGTAACAACTGGATGATCTTATGGAATGTTGATAGGATTCATGCCTAGATCATCATAATGTGTACAAAATATTATTGAACAAATTTTCAAGCCGTGACTTAAATTATTAAAAAATAATCCATAGTGTAATACTTAGTCTAAAATTAGTCTTCAAACCAAAGCCAAGTGATAATCAATCATATTTGTATATATAAAATACAATATTACTCTCCAAGTTGACTGACATACAAGATAATATAATCTAAGTATGTCAAAATAGTTAAAATAATGTATGAAAAAAAAAAATGAATTAGCTAATTGACAATGACTCTTAAAAGTAACGAGAGAAAATTAATTATCTAACAAACAAGACCAAAGAAGCAAGCATGACCATAACAAGATTCTAGGGTAGAACAAACAATCTAATTAAGGCTAACAAAATTAAATGACGAATCTTTGAATTGTAAGGTATTTTACCTTCCTTCAATGAGATAAGGGGGATTCACTGCTTATGAGTCTCTTGGTTCTCAAGAGAATCCCAAGGAGCAAACTACCCTTAACCACCTCAATAATAGCTAAATGAAGAAATTGCAAAGGAACTATACACAGACTAATTATCATGAAAGACTCCTTCAAAACCTGAGAGAGCAAAGCTTCTATAGTATTTTCTTTGAAGGGACAGCTCTCGGCCAAAAGACTATAGCATGAAATTTGGACACCAACACGACACACTAGATTCTGAAGGACGTGTTGGCGCCCTAAGCAATAGAGAACTCAAAACTTTGACAAGAAGACTAGAACTTCACTATTTAACGCAGATCTTAGGTTTGTTGAACAAAATGTCAAGATAAAGAATAAAAACTAAGAGAGAGCACAAGGATAGCTAAGGAGGAGCTTACAAATAGCATGTTGATGGTCAATGTAACACAACAAGGTTAAAACATAATATTTCTACTCTATTTCTCCTGAAAAAGATAAATAACCTAAAGCTACCTATCTTCCAAGGTCTTTGTAGTTGGTTCTCAACTGTGTTGATGTTGTTTAGTGGCCTATGCAATTGTAATGTTCAAGGGGCTTGCTGGTAAAGGGTACAAACTACATAATACAAACTAATCTAACATTTGGGGGTTGTTAATAAACATCAAAAGATAGAACATAGCTTAGGATAGTAAAGCATAAACACAAATTTCCTTTAATTTAGACATATAAAATTCATAATGAGCATTTCTTTCAAACAACTAAAACCATAAAACGATACAATCCACAAAATACTCTATACCATTGCACTCATTCATAATGAAAATCCAAGACATACAATCATTCATCATTACTTTTTTTTCAAAAAAAACTTCATTTTGAAACAAGAACATATCACCAGCTCATTACTAAATTTCATGAATCAATAAACACAAAGAGATCTCATTCACAGATAACTCAATGGAAATAGTATCAAATTTAGAATCTTCTATTGAATTTCATCAAATAAGAGACATTTATGCCCAATCAAACTCACTAGCATACAAATGACTATTGTTCATCAACATCACCATTAAAACTAACAAATTTTTTGAACATAACATACTGTATTAAAACTTATAAAAATGCTTGAGTATCTTTGCATAAAACTGTAAAAAAAATTCTAAGAACTATAAAAACTATCCTAGATCTCTCTTTTGGAAGCTAATCTTCACTTCAATTAGTCAACCTTTACAATATGCAGAGAAATTCTACATATAGGCAATTTAGCACTAATTCCTCTCATCAAAAATTGAGATCCACAAATCAAGAAGCAATTGGAGTTGAGTGAGGCAACTACCTATCATGATCTTTAGTTAACCAATGATAACTCTTTATCAAAAATCTTCCTACAAAGGGAGAAGGTCGAATTGCTGGGGATCCTCAGTTGAGCTTGTGTTATGATCTTGAAAAATAGGAGAGCTGCCTAGTTGGCCTTGCCATTTGATGCTTCATTCAAAAATAATACTCCATAGCCACTTCATTCCCCTATCTTTTGTTCAAGTAGGCATTCATCATAGATATCCAATACATGATTAAGCACATCTACATCTAGCCCATCTACCCAATTGTCTTCAAATTTTATTCTTTTCAACTCATCAAAGATGAACTTTTGCATATCTTCTGATTTAACAAGATCCTTTCGAGCAATCTTTACTACCTCTTTTATATCCATGAACCTATCAATTAAAAAATCATCACCATCATCTCCCTTCTATACTGCCTCTTGGAATCTATTATTCCATTTGTTCCTTA